>QZCP01000112.1:383415-434223 GCA_003956705.1 Brevipalpus yothersi
GAGAGAGAGAGAGAGAGAGAGAGAGAGAGAGAGAAGAGTCAACCATTGTGGCTTCAAATGGATTCAATATTACCAAATAATTCTACTGGGCGAGGAATTTCTGATTCAAATTCTGGTATTCACCTCTTGAGTGAGAAAACCTTCGCCCATTGTTGTCCAACTTTCTTAGTACTGTATTTCTCGGCCTGTTGTATTGATCGATGAGCTCGAACTAGTTTCGAGCATCTATTGAAGAAAAGAGGGAGAGAGAGCATCCAGAATTCTCTTTCTCGATGACATTCTACATCCACCAAATATAGAAAGTCTGTCAGGGTATAATCGGCTTGGAACTTGTTCACCGAAACTTTTCTCGGAAAAAGTCCAATTGATGGTGAGAAGAGCCACGATCATCATCACTCTGCCATTCAATTACAATTCAATCGACGCCCTCAAACTACTGAGCATGCATTCATTGGGACAATATCAACAACTTTCTACTCTAAGTCTTTCATCAAATTTTGCTCTCTCTCTCTCTCTCTCTCTCTCTCTCTCTTGATCTTTCTTACTTTCTGTTTTCTTGCTATATTTTGGTGTTCCATTATAATCGCGTTTCCGAGCCATTATTCAATGCCCACTCTGGCGTTATTGCCGTGTTGTTTTTATTTGATTTGTGGATTTTTTCCATTGACATACAATGGGTGAATGATTAAAATGAGCCAAAATTTATCAAAGAAAAAAATCGATTGCTTACCAAACAATGTTGAAGAAAAATGAAACGGTGAAGGTGACAATGGCTACTATGATTGCTTATCTTTGTGTGATGATTTGTTGCACTAAAGCTGGAATGATGAATGACCTTCTTGAATGAACTACTCTTTATATTCTTGGCAAAAAGCAAGATTTCACGTTTACATATACAAAATTGGCGATAAACTTCATTTGGTAGCGAATCAGCTTCAACATGACTATGAATGAACTAGAGTGATTTCTTAGTGAACAATAACGCTCGAGCCTACAACTTTGTAAATTTTTGGTCAATTTTTGATTTCGCATCAAAACCCAATGGACAAATGCTTGTCAATTTTTGGGGAGGTGCTGGGGGTGGCGAAGGAAGAGCTTTTGATGAGGTCACTGAGACGGTTGGAGTTGCTGGACTCTCGTTTATTTGAATATCCATGAGAGCGGCACTTATATGCTTATTGAGAGGGTCCTCAGGCTTACATTTGGGATGCCGAAAATCGTCAACAAAGTAGCAGGTTCCCGGAATATCATCAGGGAATCCAACTGGAAGACAGCTTCTGGGTCTCTCAGTGAAGCTAAATCCTTCTTGATTACAGAGAAGTCTGTAGAAAAGAAAAGAAATGGTGTAGAAGTTTGCCATGGCGAAAGTGAGATTCAATGAAGCGCTCATTCAGTTTACATGCTTTCTGGTGGCATCGTGGAATTAATCAACAATATGCCATATATCGAGCAAAGCAAGCTTGCTACTTATCAGTGGTGGCTTTATGACTAAAGGTATGAGCCTAGTGAACAATTGATTTGGGCAATCAGGACTGGAATGGAAAACATGCAATGAAATCACTGTCTTTACAAAGTTGCCATCAGCTTTCACCTCTACTGCTCAGCATGCCAGCGAAAAGATTTATTCATTTTGCAAGTTTGCTTGTCAACCGCTTGCCGTCATAATGAGTCTGCTAATTGACTCATCAAGGCATTACACACACACAGCATCCCTGATGCTTGCTGATCTGCATCTTCGCAGCTTCCCGCGCGCTCTTCATCTTGCCGCATCACTGCTGAAGATGAGTTGAATGATTCCAATGCTGTCATTGCGGGCTGCGCTAAACTGAATTCATCTAGATGATTGAATTACTGTTATCATTGCGACCAGGAAACTTGTTTTGCTTTAGATGGAAATTCTTATATATATGACCAAACATCAGAGGAAAACATCGATCGCCTCGCTAACAGCTTTTTATTTTCAACCAATCGGACGTTCATGTTTTATTCGACTGCGATCATGGCTCATTCCATCAAGTTCCATGAGATTATTATATCTCAATTGAGTGGGCAGTTACACAGAGAGCATTTGCTGAATTGGATTCCACTTCTACTTCACCCTCCTTTTGGCCCCTCATCTTACGTCTCTCTCTCTCTCTTTTCCTCTTTTTCTTTCTCTCTTGTCTGTGTAAGAGGCAAGAATAACATTGCCATTACTCTTCGTTCTTCATCATCTCCGAAACCGAATCTTAAAGTGACTCGATTTCCACAAAATATCAAGCTAGCATCCTTTTCACTTTTTCATCCTATCATCCTCATCACCGGGGAAGAATTTTGACAAAAAAACCTCTCGCTTGCCTATTCTCCTTCCTTTCAATTTTCTCCTTTTCATAGCTGCGATCTTTTTTCGCTTCTGTTGCTGCTCTTCTTTCTTCGCCCAGAAGCGCTTACCTCTTGATTTCCACTGACAGGGAAGGCAACACACATTCGATCACAGAGAATTGAATGAAAAAAAGAAATAATTATTTGATTGCGTATACTGATTGCCTATTTAGGCTAACCCCTTTTCTAGCTTCTCTTTGTCAGCGAATTGAATTCGCCAAGACAATGAAGAAAAGGGAGAGAGAGAGAAAGAAAGAGAAATAGAAAAGGAGAACTGAGCAACATTCAACTTGTATCCTTACATTGCTCATCCATGTTTCAAATCATGTCAGCACAGCAAAATTCTGCTTGGTGCTAGAGTATAGTGAGTGAAGATGTTCTCTATCCAGTAGTTCGATTAGGGAACAACTGGTTATCGAGAGAAAAAAGTTCAGTGTTCAGATGGAAAGAGAAGAGAGACAATTTAAGAGATTTATTCAAATAGAGGCAATGAAGCGAGCAAACTTAAATTACTGTATTCCAAATGTAAACAGTAAGAAAAGGCTCATAAAATAGAATGCAAAGCGAAGCATCAAATGCAATCAGTTTCTATTCGATGATGATCGCTCTGTGATTTGAATCAATCTTTCAGTTTGAATAGAATCGGAGAATAGATTATGATTGATACTGAAACGATTCGATCGAGAGAAAGTTAACATGAATAGAAGATTCTTTCATATTGCTTATCTAGATGCTTCCATTCTGTTTAAGCTTCGAGTCAAGTCCAGAGCGAAAAAGATGATACTTATGAGTAAAGCAGAGAGAATTCAGGAAAGAAATAATGCTTCAATCTGAATTATTCCTCCCAATGATGTACACAATTTCAAGCGTGATCTCTGAGCAACTGGCAAAAGAATGGAGAGCCATTATCTGGAAGGTAACATATCATTACCGGAATTCATATTTTCTTCATAAAATAAGTCATGGAGAAGAGAGGAAAACTTTGAACGAGGGCGAATGGATTCGAGCAAAGTTTCTTCTATGAGTCTCATTTTCTTTCATAATTAGTCAGTATTTTCCACACATGAATTGTCTTAGATGCACTGTATTCCCTTCTGCAACATATAACATGACCAACATAGAACAGCAAGCTTTTGGGTTGAGAAAGTTTTTTTCCAGAGAAAAAAAATCAACGAAAGCTTGAATGAACACTTTTTCACTTTTTCACTACAGTATCTCATCGTATCATCTTATATATCGACAGCACCAGTGGGTGACATGAGATGATCAATATTTATCGAGGCAAAGAGGAAGTGTTCTCAGCGAGCATGACAAGGAAAGGAGAATAGTTGACGAGTGGATATACATCATAGGCCACAATAAAAAATCTGTTTATCAAATACACTCTCCTTTGGATGCCAAAATATTGGGGAAACTCACAAATGATTATTGTCAAGAATATGATTCTACTGTGAATGTACTTTGTTGGAGAGTTTCAACACATTTCAATAAATACCAACTCATCTTGTGAAAAGGGGTATCAATCTTTCCCTTCTTTTGAGGCTTTCTTAGAGGAGAGCTCAAACAGATAAATTCAATACACTAGAGTAACGATTCATGTCCAACTTGAGCCCCAAAAAAGGATGAATCTATCAAATTTTATTCTTTGTGATCATGAGAAAACTAGCTTCTTTACTGTATTAGATAACAAAATCTGGTTCATAGAATCATTGGACGATCGTTAGCTAGCCCAGCTAAGCTAATAGCAATGAAGACGTGAGCTCTCGTTCATTTCATGATCTCGGAGAAGATTTTCTTCAACAAAAATGATGGACTCAGAAAACCTGGACGCAATATTGTTCACATTGATGGTTGGAAGATAGTATTTATTATGTCTTTCTATGATAAGGCTCGTGAATGGTTCGGAATATCAAAAATAATGAGCTCGCCCGGCTTTCCTCCACCTCGGACTCTTATTCAACTAATAGTTTGTGGATCCTGAACCATCATGATAAAACTTGGTCTAAGGAATTGATCTGGCTTCTTTACGATGAAACTTTTCTTGTATACTTGTATAACTACAGTTGAACATCCCAAAGGATGATTTCTTAGCCAATTTAGTGAGCATTTTAGTGGTTGATCTCCATAGGAAAGGAGTCTGATTCCTTCGGATCTAGACACTAGTTTTATCTGAGCTTTTCATCCTTAAATGACACAAGATTGTACCGAAAAGCTACCAAGACTCTTGTATATTGATCAAAAATTGTAGGATTTTTTGAAAAATGTTACTTTCAAGTTTCTGATTTTTTTTTATCGATATGTATGCTGCTCAGAGCTTCCGAAAAATATTCCCCCTAGATTATGAAGGAGGGTTCAAGATGGCAAAAGTCTTCACTCGATCATTTGGTTGACGATCCTCTAGGAAGAAAAAATCATCTAGTAGACTTTCTCCGCAACAATAGTTTTAAAATGATCACCAAACACTGAATCATCTTTTCTCAACCATAGCGTTGGGTTCCTGAAACAATCCATCATGGTTTCGAGGAACCAAGATATCCAGTGTCGACTCATGTTTGGCTTATGAACGAGCTTGCACCTGACTATTAGGCTGTCAGTGATATGAACATTGGCCATTGAGTAGAGGAACCTTATACTACAACAAGCTTCATGCAGAGTAATATACCCATCATTTTGGTATTGAAATTATATATATAGCTGAGTTCGAAAGGAAATCGAGATTTCCTATTTCACAAGCTCTCAGTTCGAAATGATGGTCATGATCTTCGACGAAAGCTTCTTAAGTTCAATATTCTAAGCTCATCAAAGACAGTTAAATTCCGTTGGGTGGCATTAAAAAAAGAATGATCACCACAAAGGTGCCTATCATCATTATAAGGAATACTAAATGATCTAAGGAGCTCAAAGGAAATCTTCCTACATTTTGAGAGATAACAATAGCTTCCTCAGAACGATTTTGACGATTAATCATTTCGATTTTGTATGATTGTTTGAAAGAACGAATTCTTGATATTTCGGTGGTTCAAAACCTATTGGATACAATTCATCTCCCCTCTTCTTTCTCTCTTACTTCTTCGCTTGAGCTCAAATATTTCTCATGAGAACGCGGAATCTTCAACCAAAAGCAGATTATGTATGATCGATGAGAATGATATAGATCATTCTGACAGGGAAGCTTAGCAAAAAGTGATCGGTTGAAAGATTCAGTTATGAATAATCGAGGAAATATTAGTGAAAGCCTAGGATTGAATACCACATTTCATAAGAATTTTTCTCAATATGACCATTCTCTGAGCACGCTTTTCATAGACCTGAGCTTTGGTTGTATGGAAATAGCAAGAAAAAGCAAAAATAGATATCAGGAGAAAAAAGTGTGTGTGAATCTATTGGAGTTCTTTTTTCGATTCATGTTGAGCTGATATATCTGATATTTCATCTTTGAAGATTCATATTTGACGGGGAATAAGAAATTCAACGTTCGAATAGCCACAAGAAAGAGAGCAACACACAAAAACATAAATTGCCAAAGTTGGATGATTATGTCCATGGTGAAAGCTGTCATCCAAGGTGCATGACGAATGATGAATAATTGAATCTGAAGGACTGTGATAAATCCAATATCAGATGGCAAACACCTATCATCAGACTGTGTATGCATGAGCCATTGCAAAATCACACTGGTGAAGACAGGCAAAACATCTCAGTTGGCGAGATTATGAAATAATAATTTATGGCTCCAGAGAGGGGCAAAAAATGAGGTGTGAAGCAAAATTGGTAGTCAAACATGAAAACTACCAGTTTTACTAGTGAAACTGTTTCTGGTCAAATATGAAAGTTTACTCTCATCAAAGGTAGAGTGAATGTTTTCATATGAATTCAGTTGAAGATGAGTTTTTAACTCGGCCCGGAAGTGGGAATAGTGTGAGCAGAAGGAGAATGCAAAGTGGAGATGAAACAAAGTGCTTCAGTATTTATTTTAGTGTTCACACACAAAACGAAAGAGAGAGAGAAAGAGAGAGAGAGAGAGAAACAGAGCAGATTCTCGCTACTCAATCGTATTCAACTATGATAATAAGAGTAGTGGGGACAGTATTGAAGATGCTGTACAGTGGAGCGTGAATAATAATGGTCTCTGCTGCATCTTCCTGTTCTTCTTGGAATCCGATAGAGTGGCTTACACAAAGGAAGTGAGATCCAGAGGCTGAGAGGATGAGGAAGGCAATGGAAAGGAATAGGATCGCAGGAGGAAGGGAAAAAATGGAAACATCTAGAGTGACGAGATAATTCTACTTCTAGTGGTCGAGAAGAGGGCCCAGAGAATGAAAGGAAATCAAGCGAGTAATCTTTCATGGCATCTTACGATTACGTATAAGAGGATAAAAGTTGATGAGTTTTTGCTTGCTCCTCTCTTGTCTGAGCAAGGGTTAGCAAGGAGAGCATCTTTTTCCTCAATGAACAGGCCCGCTTATCATCAATTTTGTAGAATCAATCGGGATGCACACACACACACACACACACACACACACACACACACACACACACACACACACACATAAATAGCTGGCTTGATTTTTAGCCATGGAAGCTTGTTCAAAGAGACCTATGGCGAAGCCACCAAAACGGTGTAAAACTGTAGATATTCTGCTCCGAGCTGTTTATAGAAAGTAGGAGAAGCGCAAGTCTTCATATGAAACAGAACGCAAAATGAATTTGGGGTAAGAGCTCAAAGGGGAAGCAGAGCTCGCAGAATTAAATTGAATACAAAATAAAATACTATCCAGAAGTCTCTTTTGAATGACAAAGAATCGAATATTCTCAACCTTTCAAGTCTTGCTGAGAAATAATAATTAGAAGAAGAGATGAAGTGAAAGTAAAAGAGAAAACTTTGTGATGATATCCTACAAATTTGTGTTTGGGATTCCCCTCAGGATCTTAGAAATGCCAACCCATTGATGCGTGTATTAGTGGTGAATATGTGGCGGGAGCTCAATTCTTGTGGGGGTTGAAAATGGTATTCTTATTGTCAGAATGGTGTTTGCAAAAGTACCCCATGTATGCTATCCTTTCGCCTGCTATAGATTGAATAGTGAGAAAACAGGAGCCACTATCTGGTGGCCCAAGAATCCAATCTTCTCTAGTTGCTCAACAAATAAAAACGGAAAGACAACATGGTTGCGTGTTACAAGCACTCGTTGAACAATGCAAACCAACCTAGTGTGGATCACACGACGATGTGACTTTTCTATTTATCAATTCGTCCATTACTCAATATGAATATGGGAATGAGGCAAATGAATAGAAAATTGATGAGCTGCGCGATGCTAATGCAAATCAGTTAGTTTGTATCATTCCAAGCATAGCTCTCTGAGGGAGTAAAACACATGGAACCATTCAAAGTGTTTGTGGTGGTAAAAAGGAATTCCTGTACAGTTCCTACAGTGCGCTGTTATTTCATTTATTTCGCATACTAACAATTCTAGAAAGGTAATCATTCTGATCAGCGTTTCCATGGACTCCTTCTCTCTCTCTCTCTCTCTCTCTCTCTCTCTTTGTAGAATGAGAATGAGTCGGATGTGAGGCATCGATCCAGTTGCATGCGGGTGTAGCTTAAGAGCTGTAAAAGCAAGTGAATGACAATAGAGTGGTAAGCTTACCTGTAGGTTGTTGGACTGATGTTAATGCGCATTGGCTCGCTTTGGGATTCAAATTTGTTGGCTAATGAGACGTTGTTGCCGAACAAACAGTAGCGAGGCATTTTGAGACCCACAATTCCCGCCAACACCGAGCCTGTGTGCAATCCGATTCTCATCTGTAAAATGAGCGAAAAAAGTGTTCCAAATAAGCTTGATTAAGTCTCAACTCAGTAGAGGCTGATAGGATGATGATAGAGCTTCTTGGTTCCTTTCTCTCAATCAAACACGAATTTTAACACCTTCATCACTCTGGAGCCTTCAGTCTCAGAGTTCAAGTCAAGAATAGCCACCATGAAACTTCTGGGAAGGCAATGTCTTCAGTGTTAGAGAGAGTTATTATTGTGAGCCAGAGAATGAGAGGAGAAAGTGATAAACAGTGATGATCTCGGGCTATTCTTGTGGAGGCTCATCAATGGAGCTCCCAATGAGGAAGCCAAGATGAAGAGGAGGAAGAGAAGACGCTCATCCTTGCTACTTAATGGACTGAAAGAAGGCTCGAGACTGGATCCAGTGAGGTAATTACATTAATGGTATTCGCGGAACATACCTTCAATGGAGATCCAGTGGGCGAGCAGACAGTGTTCACCGCGTTGATCATCAATAGTGCCATCCAGGTTGCTTGTTGAGCATGGATGGGGCTCTGTTTGTGCAATCCCGCAACAACACAGTAGGCATCTCCTATGGTCTCGATCTGGATGGTGATAGAGGTGAGGGAATAAAGTAAGAATAATATCAATTCAATTGGAGGATGGGTGAGAAAATGAGTGTTCGAACAAGTAGGACGCTTAACCCGGCAACAGTTAGACGAGGACCTTGCTTGACACTTTTGACTCCAAAAGTGATTAAAGGGGAGCATGTAGAATGAAAGATATATTTGGCCAATGTTTGATTGTGTTGAGGCTGGGGCTTCATCACTCGATCAGCAGGCGATATGGTGCGTGCCATGAATACTGACAGGGAAAGGGTTGAATAGTCGATCGATACCCTAATGTTGAGGACGCAAGAGAATTGTGAGGCAATTGATGCACCCAATTTTGTCAAGCAAATGAGGTGAACTTTCAATCAAGATCTTCAGTGGTGTGGAGAGTGTATCATTTTTTTGCCGACTTCTGCTCCTCTGTGAGCTCTATTTCTTTAAGATGGGCGGGCAAATGATCGGTTTCTTAATGGAACGATGATGAATTTCAATTAACTAGAGCTGGAATCGATTTCATATTAACAGATAAGTTGAGCCACCAAGTGAAAAGAAAGTTGAATGAGCTGAAGGAAGCTGCGTCAGATCGTTCAGCAGAAAGAGAGCGAGAGAGAGAAAAAAGAAGAGAGAAGGAATCTTATAGAAGAAACGCGGATTCCTTGTCTACTCAGCAATTGCTATGGGAATGAGTTCTTAAAGTTGCATCCTTTATTCCTCCATGATTGACAGAAAAAAGAATGTTGTTGCTCTGAGAACTCGCTTGCACTGAGTGATGCGGAAATGACACTCATTCAGATTCAACTCGATTTGCTGAAGGGATTCTTTACAAGATGGTCTCATGATCAGGATTCATTGCAATATTGTTAGGATTAAGAAATATCAAATATTTCTGTTCTTGTATCTTTTCCTATCAGAATGAAGGATTAAATGTGAAAGGCAAGTGAGTTGAGCTGTTTAAAAGAGGTTTTACAATAGACAGGCTGCTTTTTCTGAAAGAACTTGCCTTTCTTTCCTCTCAGAGCGAGGTACTCAAAATTTATCTTCAAATATTTACTGCATATCTTAAATGTAATTTTGAAGAAAAAAATCTTCCATCGTAATAATGGAATCGAGAGTGAATATTTTCAAACAGTGACTTTTGAGAGTGATAAATTCCTCTGAGTTTTTCAACTGTTCTCCATTTTGAAGTTGTGAAAAAGAGTAGATTATGCTGTGGGCTTTCTTCAATACATTCGATAACATTCACATGAAGAAAAAAGAAAATTGTCCAGCTATTGTTATGTTTGAATATTCCTTTTGGGACTGTGAATCCGATAAAAAAATATACATTTATTATTGAATCGATAGTTTTATTCCTATTCGATAAAGGAAAGCGTTGAGAGGCAAAGCTCTTGGAAGAATCTCAAAATCATTGATCTTAAAGTAACTGAAAGAAAAGATCATCTTATGAAATCCCTGAGGAAGTTTTCATCGGTCAACTGGATTTCTCAGTTTTTCTTGTCTTATTTTCAACCATTTTTGTTAGAGCTAGAATTCTGATAAAATGAATCATTGAAAATAGTATAAGATTATTCATGAAAAATCTCTACTCTACAGGAAAAATAAGACTTAGAAGGTTGACGAGAATTCGGCGGAGCTTACAGCAAAGGAAGAAAGTTTCAAAAATAATGGGTGACTAAAATCTTTAAAGTTATCAAATATCCTCTCAACAGCCATTAATAAGACAATGTTCAACTAGATGAGTGACATGTTGATGTCAAAAAATTTGAGTTTCAAGATATTCTCTTAGTTATGAAGAGAGCGACTTGTTTGAGAGACAAGTGCAGATCAGAGAAAATAAAGAATCGACATTACCTGAGATTCTCCCAGTTCAATTCAAGCTGTTCGGTTTAAAGAAGTTCGCATCGGTTCTAAGAATATTCTCTCCCTCAAACCCTGTGAGCAATGTCAACGCATTGATATTCCCGTTTCAACTATTTGAAACTGACAATATTTGCCATTCAATAGATGATGATGATGATGATGATCGATTCCCTCAGGTCTGTCAGATTTCTAGAGAGACTTTCTTTCTTCCCAAAAATCTAAATTCAGAGAGTAGGTATGACAATATTTTATCAAATATGAGCAGAGAAAATTTATGTATCTTCTAGTAGGAAACAATAAGTACATGGAGAGTTGGGATTCTGTCAAGGATGAATTCCTGGATCAAGTGTAGCAAAGAAATTGAGAGTGTGAAAACGAACACCAGCTGGAATCAGATCATTGATATTGTCGTGGGCTGTGAAATCTTGAGAGGGATACCGAATTCCAGGATGAGAGGAATATTGTTACGCTTTACAGAAAATCTTTGAACCAGGGGTTGTTCTGATAATGCGAACGATAAACTCAACAGAACCATCAAAACATTTCTCTCATTCGAAGATGATGGACAGCTTAATGGAAAATAGTTATAAAACTATCGGGAGAATCGGACATTGGAGAGATGCTCTTTGACAAACGTTATAATTAATAATTGTGAGTTACGAAATTCTTACACCTAAATGGAACTCAAATGATCGCTAGGAATTTCATAAATTCTCAGCTATTCGATTGTCTCGGCTTTAATTTTGAAAGTTGTAAACAATGTAAAGCTCTAATTTTGCTGCTAAAAATACTCAAACAGAAAGAATTTGAAATGAAAGAAAAAACAGGCAAAGATATCCTCTAAAGGAATAAAGTCCATTGATACCATTTCCAATGATCATCAACATGAATCATGGAATGTTCAATAGTATGAGGAACATGAGAAGAAGAAAGCTCGATCATGGAGTCCGAATAGCCATTAGTAAAGTACCAGCTTGACAAAGAGAGAGAGAGAGAGAGAAAGTTTTGTGAAGCAATAAGAACAGTGTTTTAGTGACTCAAACATGGAAGCCCTCAGGCATATCCTCAAGAGTATAATTGCCTTGAATTGGTCAATTTCTGTTTCTTGATCAATAAATCATTGTTTGTAGTTGGTCACTCTGAGCAACATTCATTATTAACCATGGAAGCGCAAAATATTAGTCTTCCTGCAAGCTTGTATGTTCAATGTTTCCTGCATAATGTTTTCCTTCAGATTGATCATTCTGAATAGGCTCGTTGAAGGGAATATGAGAGAGAATCATCCATTGATCGCAATGTTGGTCAATATTATACTACCTAAGGGCATGATAACTCAACAAACAGTATCTATTCTCAATCTATTTGCGTGGTTACAAGAAGAATCTTTTCGACAGTTAAATGGAATGAGAAATAAATAAGTAAAGGAAGCAAAGCAGTGGCCATTGCGTGAACAACAAGAAACTGTCGAATAGGAAAACTTCAATACAACGAATGGAAGCCATGATTGAAAGGAATATGATGAAATTGGGCAACTGGAAGGTCAGAAAGAGAGAACTTGCCCATGTGTTGGGTATTGATAACTCCAAGCTCCACAGAATGTCGAGATATCATATCTGAAATGTTCCACAAACTTTTGCATGACATTCTGTCAGCTTACATGATATATAATGCCATTTTGGCAAAGATTCAGGATTTTTTTTCAATACCTTCCTTCTAAAGTCGAGTTTTACATACCTCGAGTCGATCAAACTGCTCGTATGACCGCTCAAGAAGTATCAAACTTCAGATTTCTGTAGAGAAACGAACGATATCAAAGCTCAAAATAGTTTCAGATGTTTACATTCAGTTGAAAGTAAAGGCTCCTCTCAATTTTGGAATTCATTCTAACCGTTGACCCGAGTCAATCATCTTTTTTGGGGCTGAAGAAAAGGAGGAAGAAATTGATTTTGAAGGTTTTTACTCACCTTATAGACGTCAATTTCACCACAAAAACTGTCGAATTGTGTATATAGAGCGTTAAGCATGTTGATTACCATCATAGGTGTTGCGTTTGAACAAATTGCTGTGAAACCAACAATGTCTGAGAAGAGCATGGTAACATGATCAAATTGTTGGGCTTCTACTGGTTGTGATAGCCATAGTTTTTCGGCCACTACAGGCGGGAAAATGAGGTTCAACAGGTCCACATTCTTTTTTCGTTCAATAGCTACAGCTTCGTTAGCTTGTTGAATTGACTCTCTAAGTTTGTCCATGCGACGTTTTAAACTCTCTTGTGCCCTAGATTGCTCCTCGACCAGAATAATGTCTCGAGTAGCATCATGAATGGGAATATCGGAAAGATAAAGTCCTCTACTTGTCAAGGAATCCAGCCCATCAACAACTGGAGAACCAAGAAATAAAAGGCACTTAGATTCCTGACATGGTATCATCTGTCCTTTCAGTTGCATGCCCTGTGAAAATGTGAAGATAGAGAAAAATAAGTGTCAGTGGCTCAGAAAAATGAGAAAAAGTGGTATATATGTTGGGCATAAGGAAAAGAAGAATAAAATTTGAGCAAATTCCCTTCTACCACCATTAAGCTTATGTTCCTTTAACAGTTCAAATTGAAACTGAAACAGGGGGAGAAGCTCACAAGTACCAAAAAATACTGATCTTCCTTGTTTTGATCAGCTGACTAATCATAGAATGAAGTTTCACATGGACATAGCCTGAGGAGTATCTCAAGAGGCTATCATGTCAACTATTGAAGAGCTTTAGAGAAGTCTAATCACTGTAGAAGAGAAGGTTCAAGAGCTCACCAAGCTTTCACAAGAAATTCGAGGACTTTTCTTGGTTCTTCGAGTGATATTTTTTGAGATCCTTTCATAAGAGGAAAAATTGTTAGATATATTCTAGAAATTCTTTAGTAGAGAATATACAGTGTGCATTCATCTTATACATTCAAAGATTCTCAAATAATATCTCATCTCAAATGATTTTCCAAGCTTATTCAGAAACCACTGAAGAGCACTGTATTAGAATTCATCAAGATGATTGTTGAAATCCACAAGAAAAATATTATACTCTCTCTTTCTCTCTCTCACTCTCTTTCTTTCTCCCTCTCCCTCAATAACGCAGAATAAAGAAATAAATTTATCAAGAAAGCAGAAGTAGTGAATTTTTTCAGACAATTAGGCAAGCTGGTTGAACTATTATGATTTCTGATTTTGACACTTTCCAAGGTTCACAATGATATTGTTCATCAATTTTACTATCTAGCCCTTACTTTGCTAGCTATACATGAGCTCAACAAGCTAGAGAGATGTCTATACTTGAAATGGATTCTCTCAAAAGAACTATGATAGAATCTGAAGCACCTCTGGTAATGAAAAAGCTTTTGAATTCAGATAGAGACTTCAGCATGCGAGCATTTTTATCTCGAATTCTAAGCTAGAATTGAATATTTTTCTCAGATTCTCCAGCGAATATACTTTGGCACTTGATTCCCTGGGCAGAATCATAGAAAAGAACATTGAAAGGGCTGCAAAGGAGAAAAACGTAAGCTTCCGGCAAATGTGTGTACATTTTTACACCTAAAAGATTTGAGATATTCTTCGTTTAGGATGAACTCTACTCCAATAAAAAAGATTCTATAGGAAGAATTGTAAGAAAGAAATTCTTCAAAGCAATGCCATCATACAAAGAGCATAATGGGCGAGAAAAGAGAGAGAGAGAGAGTGGAAGATAATGCATAAGATGGACTCCAAAGATGCATGGATGGTTAGAGCTAGCCTACATCCCTCTATTCTATTTGATTCACTAATCGAAAGGAGAAGGAAACATCTCTTTTTCAGGTTCCATTATTTCTCAGAGTCTTTATCGAAAGGAGAGAAAAAATGAATCCAAAGAAGAATGAGTGAGGATCATGCTGGCCTTTCCTGAACGCCTGTCTTTATCTGGAATCATCATGTCAATGTTCAAACTAATAAAAACAAAATTGATTAGTTGTTCTATGATCTAGCTTTCTCTTGAGATTCAGAGCATGAAGAAAAAGTAAGGAATACAAAAGAAAACTGATAAAAACAAAACTAACAGAGAATTGAGACTTTCAGCAAGACAGCATCATTTAACACTGAAAGCAAGAAATGATTGTCAAGTGAGAGACATTCATTGATGGAATAGGCTTGAAAGTCAGATGAATGAATTCAAGCTTCGCTATTGTTAAAATTATTTCGGAACCAAAATAATCCAAATACATTTAAAACTCAGAGCTATGGAAGCGATTCTAACTGTTTCTTTTTTGTAGCGGAATAAATCATGATTTCTCAAGCAGTTAGAAACTCAGAAACTTGGTTAATAGAAGTGGAAAGGGGCAAGGGTCTATCAACTTGACAATCGAAATGCTGTACTTTTTCACGCTCTGTTAACTCGAATATGGTAAAACAAGTGGTTGAAAATAAATGAAAGTTTCCGTAAGAAAGTGGAAGTAAATCACAATTTAGAAGTATTTTTCACTTCTTTTTGTTTAATATTTGGAGTTGTTGCATTAAAATGATTGCCAACATGGTATTTTATCTTAGAATACTATGCATTCTCTGAATAGATACTTGCTTATTCCCTGATTGAATTTATCGTCTTACAAATGAAAGTGAGGGAAAGAGAGAGGGTAAGCGTTGAAAAACTGAGGCGTCAGAGAAAACTACTCACATTATGGGCATTGGAAAGTATAAGAAGTATTTTATATCATTAAGAAGAAAAGTCAAGAATGAGAACTCATTTGAGAGTGGTTAGAAAGTGCTCATTGTATGTGAGATCTCATTTGTTTTTGTTAGCCCACTTCGTTCAGTGTATTCCTGGATGCAGCATGCAAGATATTCCTCTCATCAACATGGTCAGCAATTTGAGTATTCAGTTTATCTCAGTTGACTATATACATTGCTGTTTGATTGCTGGTTAGGGTGGCGAAGCTTGTTTGTTCATTCACAATGTTGTGTGTAACAATTGGACGAACATTGGAAGAGGACAGAGTTACTAGTGGAAGTATGGACCTCGATTGTCAGGATAGATGCTGCGAACTGCATTGACAAGTGAATACGCAAAAGCAAAGCAAAGAATAAGAGAGAGACGTGACTCATTCAAGGCACAGAGGATAACAAGATTTGGAGTAGGATTAGGGCTGACATAACTCATCTTATTGAAAAGAGGAAAAGAAAATAGAAATAGAAACAAGCAGAAAAAATAACATCAAAATACTGGAGTTTCATTGGAAAAGGAGAGGGTGAAGCGACCTGGGATACCTCAAATCCATGAACATGAATTGAACAACAAGCTTAAAAAATACTCTAATCCAGATTCATAGGTAACACTAGTGCTAGTCAACTGGTAACAGTTGCACGGCTGATCAGTTTCCCACAGAAAGAGAGGAGGAAAAGTCGCTTACATGGAGAAGATAGTGAATTGGAATTTGCCTCGCTTGATTTCGAAGCAAAGAATTGATATGTTCTGAGGGATTGACATGAGTTTACAGAGGACTAGAGAGACTTACAATTCCGAAAAAATGAGCCAATTGAGCTTCCATAGAGATGAAAAAAGAAAGAGGAAGAAGAACAAGTGATACATCCGAACAAAGGAGGTCAAGAGATCGCAAGAAATTCTCTCTCTCTCTCTCTCTCTCTCTCTCTCTCTCTCTCTGTTTCTCTCTGATTTCTTACAAACTTGTTTTTCCTCTCAAACTGATGTTGAATAACGGAGATGGAAAAGTTGGAGAGTAAAAAAGCAAAATCCCAACGAAACACCGTAGGATTTGGAATAAAACGATTCTCCAAGACTAACAAAATTGATTCGGCTTGGATTTCTGCCACTGCTGAATGATGTTAGACGATGTTAGGGGAATGTGGAAGATTTATCCTACTATTGAATCACTTCTGGGAATCGGAGAAGCGAAAGAATATGCTCCTAGAGAGGACATTGCGTCAGGGGTATCAGCATGATGAATACCAAGATCTAGCATATTGACGCTTGTGAATTGAAAAAGAGATTGAAGAAGAATAGTTTAGTTGAGAGAATCACAGAATCAGCTTATTGCCTCTCCATCCAAACAGTAGCAAAATATCCATTTTTAGGCGATCACTTTTTCCACAGGCAAGCGATTGAGTTCCAATTAAGATAAGAGCTACAAGCAGATTGCTCCCACACACCATGCTGAACGTGAAAAATGTTTCCTCTTCCAACCTTTTATTTTGACTTGAAAAAGAGTGATGAAATTGCTTGGGCCATTTCCTTATCTTATTCTCTATCAATTCATTTTCAACACTTGCTGAGCTGCCACACACTCGTGTAGCATCCAAGTTTTCCAAGCCGTTGGATGGTAAAGATTGTCAAACTTCATCGAACTGATGTTCAATTCCTTCCTGACAAGAAATGCTTCAGCAACTGGGAATTGTGAATATTGGAAGAAAGTATACAAATACATCGGCAGATGAAAATTGCACGAGTACCTGCAACTTGTTTGCCCATAATGTGAGATTCATTCTCCAGCATTTCAGTTCCTCTTTTGTGCTCTCTATTTAACCCCTCTTTGTGTTGGATGAGCTTTTCTCTGATGATGATGGCCCAATCTCGAGCGAAACCTCTATCAATAATTATATGAGTGTTCCGAAAGAATATTTGAAATTTCCGTTTCCATTTTCTTGCTCATGTATTAAAATCGCCCATTAATGGCATCCAATCTGAGGCAAATTTTTGCATCAGAATTGTTTCTAGCTCAAATGTGGTTCAATAACATTAATTTTCACGATAAAATTATCCTCTCTTAGCCTTTCATGCCCCTCTGATGATCATGAGCTTGTTCACACTCCTAGTCCATTTCATTTAGATGCTTATAGTTTGGACACATCATCATCTTGATTGTTAGTGGGCTGTGACGTGATCATAGAGCTCTTTGTTTACTAACGAGGAGAAAAACAGTTGATCTAGAATAATATGAATCAGTGATGTGATTCCTCGCTTCTCTTGGTGGATCACTTTCGTGGATACAATATCTCGCCTCTTCGTCATCGAAACACCATGAAATTCTTAATCTGATGAGTAAACGATGTCATGGTGATGTGATTGATGAGTTTGAGAGCGAACCACTACCGATTGTGTTCATTATCTGAATCGCTGATTTTAAATGGCAATGATTGCCATTGATGGTCATCACTCTTATTCTAGGCTAGAAGAGGTGAGAAATGGAGCATACAATACAATACAAGCCATATAAGTTGTGGTTCCATTTTGCTTCTCTCCCTCTTCTATTTAATTGGATTGTCCTGGCTGGTTTATCGATGATTCTCAGTTAATAATGGCAACAGAAAGACTTTTCGAATTATGTCTTAGAGTCTGAGTTTTTGCTCAGTTTTTGAATAGAGATGCTCATTTTTATCCCATGAACATGAATTTTTTTCAAAGTCTATCTACTCTGCACAGCTGAAAAAGCCTTTCGAGAAGCAATTGTCCGAAACTGAGAAGTGATCTATTTCCTTCCTTTCTTCACTTTCTCTATTTTTTCGTCTTCTCTTCTCTCTTCTCTCTTCCTTTGCCTTTGCCTTTGCCATACACCTTGATTTCAGAATGATCAATCTGATGTCTCCACATCTAAATAGATTGTATGAATAAGATCATAATGAACTGGCAGCAGGAAGGATGGGGGAGAGAGATGAAATTGATCACTTTCTGTTCTGCTCACTTTGCTCAAAGGAGATGTTTCAAACTATGATATTGAGGCATTAGACTTTTTATTTGATCGGTTCCTTTGTGGTGGACTGGAGTATTTGGATGACCATAAAGGAGCATTATCATGTTACTCACAGCAATCAGAGTAATCCGAGTGCGGCAGTTGAGATGGACTTGCCACACAAGAAGATGGAAAGGCACAAACTATGCGTTGAAAATAAGGGAATAGAGGAGAAGAAGAGATAGAGAGTAGAAAAAAACAGAGAGAGAGAATTTTGTGATCGAGTTGACGATCATTTTGACAAGAAAAAGGTTATTCTTTTGCAGAGAGAGAGAGAGAGAGAGAGAGAGAGAGAGAGAGAGAGAGAGAGAGAGAGAGAGAGAAAGAGAGAGAGAGAGAGAGGGAAAGTAGAAAAATGAAAATGGAAAACTCTATTCCTCCTAGCAGAATAAATTTGATGCGTGAAGCGAAATTGAAAACTGAAATCTCAGATAGCTGAAAATTGGAATTCTTGAAAGCAGAGGAAGGCCATTATTCTGTACAATGTGAGTAGAATATGAATTTATTTTGGTAAATAAGAAGCTGATTTCGAGTGTTTGCTTTTCTCCCACAATCATCTCACTTTCTCCTCTTTCACTCGTCTTCATGATAACGATTACAACAACAATTCAATGGCAGAATAGATTTGGAAGTGAGAAGTGAAGGAAATAAAAGGATAACTCGTTGCCTGCTATCAAATAGTCGATCAAGAAGCAGATTTATCCGCAAAATTTAACGGCGCGTAGTGTCATGAATTTCAATGGGGACTGAATCGAGCAAGCAAACGAAAGAAACCCAAAAGACATGAGAAAGGCAAAAGAAAGGCACGAAAAAAGGATAACACTGACATCCGATGGAAAGGAGAACATTTGGTGCATGAACTGTATTCAGATCTACTTCACATTTATCCACATTGAAGCAGAGGAGGATTTAAGGAATCCATCTAGCATGAAGCAAAGCTCCACTGTTCTCTTTTCGCTTCCACTACTTTCTTCTTGGCTCATCTTTTTGTTTTTCGTTGACTCCATTTCATCACTCTCATTCATTCATCAGAGAAATCCACTGGCACCATGGATCGACTCAAATTTCGCAGATTGCTTCTCTGTCCAACAGTAACCGCTAATGGTCTTCATGTGGTCTTCCAAAGAACGGTAAACTGATAGTTGAAGAGATCAAAGACAAAGCTGTTGCTCACAAATCGATTGAATTTACTCCATCTTCTTATTGAATTTGGGCAAACTTTGGGTGGATGGTGAAAATCGTTTCCAATGATCAATAGAATGAATAATGACAAGTGGAAGCACACAGTGAATGAGTCCATTTGTATGGAGGTTGCAAATAATGTCTCGTAAACTCAATGGATGATTGGGATAACAATAAATGGTCTTAGTTTTCTTAGGGTCTCTTTCGCGGTTATGAACTCATGTATACGCATCCAAGTGCGACTCGATATAGCTTGCCTCTATACACTGGCGAGAATGAACATAAATCGATGTCCAGTGGAGATAGAATCGTCTTCAATGGGAGCATTCATCGGGCTCCATTAAACGGGAAAGATTCACCGTAGCTAACTGATTAATGATAGCCTTCTTCCACAGACACCGGTGAACCTAGTGAGCTTTCTCCTGTCTTCAGCTTTTCCCTCCATTTCGTCAGCACAAACTTTTTCCATTCATTCTCACCCATCATCTTACAGTTCATCATAATCCTACTGCCCTAACAGTATTCTGAGGTGGAATTTTTCTTCCTCTCGTCCAAACAACTCTTAGGACAAAAATATAAGAAATACAGGGTAATCTCTCCATTTCTTACCAATATGATATTATCGATCATCTCCTTTCAGCGTCAATTTTCCTTCCCAAAATATCCTTCATCCCTCTTGTTGCATTCCTTCATCATGCATCTCTTCATATGAGTACTAGAAGATTTTTTTTCCTAACTACAGGACTCCTCAAATAATGGACTTTCACAGTAACCTGGATCAGGCTCTTGATTTTTTTCAATCATTTTAGACCATATATATATATATTTATTTTTTTCCATTTACTCAGCCATGCATCTAACCTGCGTTAGTTTCATTGAAAAGAAAAATATGAAGGCTATTTTCTTTGGACAAGTTTTCACCTGACATGTACATGTACATTTCCCAAAATAGAGAGAATATGTGAAAAGAAAGAATACAGTGTAGAAGAGAAAAGCTCTCTATTCTGAATGAATGCAATTTTTTGGCTGAAGGTCCAAGTTTGATAGAGAAGAGAACTGGAAGGAAGAATTCTCATTATCAGGGTCCCAAAGATATTTTTTTCATTTTCATCAATATTCTTCTAGCCAATAGAGTTTATAACAATGTCTTTCCCAAATTTAACTTCGAACACTGGATCAAATGGTTTAAGCGGGCTGAAGAATTTTTTTCGGATCCAAGAAAAGTGTGATAAAAAACATCACAAAAAATTGAAAATAAGTTGATCGAAACAATTGTTCTACTTACCCATAACTTTTCTTTGTAGCAAGTTTGCCGGAGCTTCAGAACGTAGGTAAAATCAGCTGTATCGATAATCGATTGATAAGTGATCTCGTTGAGAGAAGGCTTTTCGAAAATGAAATAATATGAGACATCTTTTCCATATGCCTTGGTGCTACCACCGAAGCTTCTCATTAGCCCTGAAAATCGGGGGAAAAGGTCAAAAAAGTTCAAAAAGTTGTGCCAGGCTAACTCGATAGAGCCAGCGATCATATTCATCGCTCTCGGGTTCGAGACGGACTAAGGGGTAATCAAACTTACCTTCTCCTGACTGAACTAATGAGAGCTTCTGATCACAGATAAAATGGAATGGAAATGCTTTACAGAAGGTTTTCACCGGCACAAGGAGATCTTTGGGATCATTTGATACGTTATTCATTTCACGAAGCTCACCATACTAAATACTAATGCATCAACCTCAAGTTCTGAACTGAACTCTTCGTTCGAGATTCGAACTTGTCTTTGGAATTTTGGTGAACGCGCCATCTCCCGAATTGCCCTTTAAAAGAACGAGGTTCCTTTTTTCTCTCCCAAAAACCTTTCTCTGATCCATAGTTGGCCATCTAGTGCTCTCCTTTATAAACTCCAAATTGTTCAACAATTATTACGCAAACTTTTATCTTTTTATAGGTTTGACACAGTTAAATTTTGAGTTTTGGAGTTTACATTTTCTGATTGCAAAATATATCACAAGATACGCTAGATTTCCTATTCTTTGCTCTTAAAAATTTTGATTATTTTAATCATAATTCGGTCAAGTTCGTATCCAGCGCCGCAGCACCTGTTGGGGCTGAACTTGATCATCCCACGAGCCAAGGTGCTAATTAAAGGGTCTTTATGGGAGAAAATTTCAAGAGATATTTTCTGATTGTTGAGGCTAGGAATTCTATAAAAGGTGAATCAAGTATGCGAATCAGTTAATTGTAGGTAATTGTAACTTTATCGCAGAACGAGACGCGAAACAACAAACGTTTGTGTGTGCAGCATGAGCGCCCTCTAATGTTGGTGTTGCTGTTGCTGTTTGCTTGGCTGTGTTTGTGTGACGGCCATTTTCATCATTCTTGCCATCATAATGTTTAGCGTTTGAGAGAGATTGTTTGGTGAACACAATTTCTTCAATAATTTAAAAGATGATTTTATTATTTGTTATGTTATTAATCTCAAATGGTAAGACCATTGGTGATATGTGAGGATAATCACTGTTAAACTGTACTGTAGGGAGAGACTATGGCCTGCTCATCATCGGCCAGTCCAACATCGACTTTTACAGTGTCAACATCTTACTCCGTTGTGGGCTCTTCTGGAGTCGTAACCATGTCTGGGCCCGGTTCGGGCCCAGGTATGTCTAATTCTGCTCCTCCACCGAATAAAAGATTAAAATTAAACGATTCCACCGATTCGTTGTCGAGTGATCAACAATTGTGGAAACTAGAATCAGAGCTACCAGATGAATTGGCTCCAACACCGCTATCTACTTGTGACTCTATAACCAATAATGGTTCTCTTTTGCCAGCAACTAATGTTACTTTAATAAACCCTAGTATTCCCATATCCATTGGAATATCATCCGCCAACGTTGTAAATACCACTTCAGCTACCACAAGTGTCACCAATTTACCGTCATCACTGCCGGCTCAAAATCATCATCAACTGTCACAACTTCTTCAATCAAAGACTCAGTCACCCAATGTTTCAGTACAACCAAAAATGATACCCACTACATTGCATCAACAGCAAATGTTGGGTGGAATGGTGCAAGTTGCAAGGCCCGGGCCACAGAGCAACCAATTAAGGTATGGGCATCCCAATATCCCGCAACAACAACAGCAACAACCCCATATGCAAATGGTACCATCACAATATGTTCCTCATCAGAATTTTGGACCCATTTACTCGTATGTATCTCAGCATTTAGGCAAAATATATGCTCCTAACAATGTTTCGTCCTCTCTGCGCCTTTGTTTACCACCAAAACTTAGGTTCAATCATCTTCATCCTTTGTTTTCATCACAAGCATTGACTAATGACCAAATTTTCTTTCCAGTGATAACCAAAAACCTGTCCAACAGCCGCAGCAGCCTGGACAAAGAATGCCTACCCCGGGTATTTTTCGTTATACAACCCCACCACCGACATCTCAACCTATTAATCAAACTGGACAGTTATTACAAGTCCAAGCACAGAATTCTCCTCAATCAGCTGCTCAGATTTCAGCATCTTCTCAGTCTAATCAGGCTGGAGGAGCAATATTTGATGACGAGAAACGTAAACTCATTCAACAGCAATTAGTCTTGCTTCTGCATGCTCACAAGTGTCAGCGAAGAGAACAGCAACAACAAAACGGTACTGATGGACATCAGAAGTCGTGTGCATTGCCCCATTGTCGCACGATGAAAAATGTTCTCAATCACATGACCAACTGTGTGGAAGGTAGGTTCTATCTATTGTTCTAGCAACTCTCCAACTTAACTGAGATTTTCATCCCTAATTTAGGTAAACAATGTACCATTCCTCATTGTGCAAGTTCGAGACAGATTATCTCACATTGGAAAAACTGTACTCGAAATGAATGTCCCATCTGCTTGCCTCTGAAGCAAGCCTCTGATCGCAGACACAATCTTCTTCAGCAACCTTTAGCTAATCAATCTCAGGTTCAATTTGTAAGTCTACTCTTATCATCCAAATATATTTAGTGAACTGAAGCTTTCAAATCAGTATTTGGCTGTGATCTTTATTCGATGAAATAGCCATCTTCTGACTATCGTCTTGGGATAGATTTAGCCTATCTCAAGCCGTACTTCTCATTTTTCCTCATGATTATATCATGTCTGGGAAACCAGATTTTATTCGTCGACTTCGAGTCTCCAATACCCATTTATGAATATATAATATTTCTCATTACAGGCGATTCAACCAACTTCACAACAACAAACGCAGCCTCTTTTCGATGGGTAAGTTAGCTTTTTCAACTTTCTTCGTTTCGATCAGAAAACTTTTCTGTTTGAGACTTTTCCTACATCCATACAACCAACTGATATCTCGAACTAGATCCGACAATTGCCCTCTTGGAAATTTTTTTCCTTTCTCCCTTAACTTCTGTCCATTGCTAAGTTTTCTCAACATCCAGAACCTGAACCAATACCTTTCATGGAGTTCTCAGTTGAATTCAGTTATCTCTAGAGATTTTAGGACTTTTCTTGATGGCTGGAGAAACTCGTTCTTTCCCTACCTATCTTTGTTCATGTTCGAATCTTAATCTTAACTAAAATTTTCATCTGTGTTCACAGCAAAACTCAACAACCGAATCAGTCTCAAGTACAACCTTTCCAACAAATTCAACAGAATCAGTCACCTCAAGAAGGAATGCAGAAGGCCTATCAAGCTTTGGGTCTTCCTTTCAATAACACCGGTACTTCACCTACAACTGGTCAGATCTCGAATCGCTCTCAGAACTACCCACTTCTCAATGACGCCTTGCAGAATCCAAACCAAGTTAAAGAGTGGCATGCTGCCGTGCCAATGGAGCTTCGTAACCACCTCGTGCAAAAGATAGTTCAAGCAATCTTTCCTTCGCCTGATCCATCAACTGTCAAAGATAGTCGCATGGTGAATCTTGTAGGGTATGCCAAGAAGGTGGAAGGTGATATGTATGAAAAAGCGAACTCTAGAGAAGAATACTATCACTTTTTAGCCGAGAAAATTTATAAGATTCAGAAAGAGCTTGAAGACAAACGACTCAAGAGGAAACAAGAGCAGCAATTAGATCGACAAACCTCTGGTCCAGCTCCCAATTCGACCATTTTAAACCAAGGTAACTCAATTAGACAACAACAGCCTCAATTGTCTCAAGCCCTGCAGCCTCAAGCTGGACCACAGGCTCCTATGAATCAACAGCAACCTCGTACTAGGCTTAACTTAACAGCTCCTCCAAATGTAAATCCACGATTTCCTTGTACTAATCAACCAAATCAAATGCCAGGTACTCCATACTTCATAGCTCCCTCTGGTCCTCAAACTCAGCCAACTTCTCAGACGGGAATCAGATCTAATTCTACCAATTTCAACTCGAGCCCATCACCAGCCGGAAAATCTATTCAGAACATGCTACAACCAACAACACCTCAGCCTTTGCAATCAACTGCAACACCTCCACCTCCAAGAAGCGCCTCAGTACCTAGTTCTACACCACAACAGCCTCTGCAAAATTCCTCTCAATCTACTAATAGGTTGTCCAAGGATGAGGTTAATCAGCTCATGGTATGTAATTGACTATATTTTGTTATTTAATCTGTACTGCTAGTTTCTTCATATTATTTATTCGTGATTTTCGTTCTCAGGAATCCGATGTTTCTCGCCAGCAATCCATACCAACGTCCATATCATCAACATCTACATCCGTTCAATCGAATCAGCAGCTGCAAACGCATGGCCAGGCTTCACAAAAAACTCTCTTAGATATTCAGGTATAGAATTTTTCTCTTCCCTCTAACGTATGTGAGAGATTTTTACCTAATCTTTTACTTATTTGTATCTCTTTTGTAGCAGCAAACTCATATTCAAAGTATATCTTCATCTCAAATTCATCAAGACCAGCAAGTTATCATCAAAACCGAACCTATTGATGATTCGGCCTCATTATCATGTTCGTTGACCTCCAACAATTTACCAGCATCTAGTTCCTCGGTCATAAAACAAGAAGCAGTCAGCACCTGTGATGATGGCCTGTCTTCTTTAATCAAGATGGAATCATCTATTTCAAATAGTATTAAACAGGAAATAAAGAAAGAAGAGCCAGATGACTCTATATCAACTTCTAACGACCAAAAAGGTTCAATACCGAATTCATCCACCCCTGTAAAAGAAGAAGATAGTGATTCAAAGCCTCCTAACTCTGTCAGCGATACAAAATCATCGTCTTCCTCGCTACCAAAGCCCCCAAGCGCTCCTAGACAGAAGAAAATTTTCAAACCAGACGAACTGAGGCAAGCCCTGATGCCAACTCTTGAGAAACTTTATCGTCAAGATCCAGAATCACTTCCATTCCGCCAGCCTGTAGATCCTACTTTACTCCAAATACCTGATTATTTCGACGTAATTAAGAAGCCTATGGACCTCTCTACCATAAAAAGAAAACTCGATACGGGTCAGTATTCAGACCCTTGGCAATATTGTGAAGATGTATGGCTTATGTTCGATAATGCTTGGTTGTATAATAAGAAAACATCTCGTGTATATAGATACTGCTCTAAGGTAAGATTGATATTTGGCCTAAGATTCAAACTAATGGAATTTTTTCTGTAGCTTGCTGAAGTTTTCGAAGCTGAAATAGATCCTGTTATGCAGAGTCTTGGATACTGTTGTGGTAGGAAATATGTTTTTCACCCTCAGACTCTATGCTGCTACGGGAAACAATTGTGTACAATTCCAAGAGATGCTAAATATATGAGTTATCAGAATAGGTAAGTCGTATCATGAAAACTTCATCTAAGTATACTCATGGGACTCTTTTACTTTGTTTAGGATCACTTATTGTTTGAAATGTTTTCAAGATATTCCTGGAGATACAGTGACGATTGGCGATAGTTTAGGCCTCGATGCATCTGTGTCAGGGACTCAGACCATTCCTAAAAATCTATTCACCGAGTTTAAGAATGATCATTTAGATCATGAGCCTTCAGTTGAGTGCAAAGAGTGTGGTCGTAAACTCCATCAAATCTGCGTCTTACATCTTGACCAAATTTGGCCTGAGGGGTAAGTACTTTACTCTGATTTTTTTGTGTTCTCGTCTAATCCGAACTTTTTCTTCAGGTTTGTTTGTGACAACTGTCTTAAAGCAAAGGGGAAGAAGAGAAAAGAAAATAAGTTCTCTGCTAAAAGACTACCTCAATCGAAGTTAGGATCCTATATTGAAAACCGTGTGAATACTTTCTTGAAGAAAAAGGATAGTGGGGCTGGGGAAGTGTCTATAAGAGTTGTGTCGAGTTCTGACAAAATCGTGGAGGTAAAACCAAACATGAAGCAGAAGTAAGTATCAAAAATTGTCCTTTCTTGTAGAAAAAACTAATTCATAACCTTTTTGAACAGATATAGTCACAAATATAAAGAAAAGGAATGTTTGGAGTCTTTCCCATATCGTGCAAAAGCTCTTTTTGCTTTTGAAGACTTCAATGGTGTAGATGTGTGTTTTTTCGGTATGCATGTACAGGAATATGGCTCTGATGCTGGCCCACCTAACTCAAGGTAAATCAATGACTTTTACAGTCCAATTATGATCTAATCATTTCTTTTCTTCCAGGCGCGTGTATATAGCTTATTTAGATTCAGTCCATTTCTTCAGACCCAAGCAATTACGAACCTCTGTATATCATGAAATTTTACTAGGATATCTTGACTACGCAAAGCAACTAGGTTATACAATGGCTCATATTTGGGCTTGTCCACCCTCTGAAGGGGATGACTATATTTTTCATTGTCATCCTACGGAACAAAGAATACCAAAGCCCAAGAGACTTCAAGATTGGTATAAAAAGATGCTTGATAAGGGTATCATCGAGCGCATTGTCCTAGATTATAAGGATATTCTTAAGCAGGCTACTGAAGATGGGCTCAAGTCAGCACTTGAACTACCATACTTTGAAGGAGATTTCTGGCCTAATGTTATTGAAGGTTAGTAGAAAAGAGTGAAAAAAGCAAACGGTATCATATTAATTCTGCCATTTTTCTTCATTGCATTAGAGAGCATTAAGGAGATAGAAATGGAAGCACAAAAACAAATACAAGCTCAACAGCAGATGCAACAGCAGATACAACAAATTACAGAAAATCCCAATCCCACTTCTGAAAACATCCTCAGTAACTCGGGAAATCCAACCGATGAAGAATCTATGGGTAAGTTATTCTTTATAACGTTTCATCGAAGGGAGTGTTGTATAATATTCATCTATTCCTCAGATACAATCAGTGAATGTGGGGATAAAGCTGACCCTAATTGCAGCAAGCCGACTGACAATATGAGTCTTAATTCAAAAAGCTCAAACAGCAAAGATGGGTGTAATAATCAAGCAAAGCACAATAAGAAGTCTGGTGGCAGTAAAAAATCCAATAAGAAGCAGAATCAGCGTAAAAATAACGTTCATTCTAGACACAAAAGTGGTGGTACTAATCTGCAGCTCACTCAGGTAAATAATTTCGGAGACTTTCCAAGTTTCAAATCTCTTGACTAAATTACTTTTTTTCTAGCCTCAATCGAACCTAACAATGCAGTGGGAGCAGGAGTTGACAAATAAGATTTATCAGACTATGGAAAAGCATAAAGAAGTTTTCTTCGTTATTCGACTCCATTCGACTCAATCAGCTGCGGGTTTACCACCAGTTAATGACCCCGACTCTTCTTTAAATTGTGATCTTATGGATGGCAGAGATGCTTTCCTTACTCTAGCTCGGGAAAAACATTATGAATTTTCAACTCTACGCAGAGCTATGTACTCATCTATGGCACTACTCTACGAGCTACATAACAGTGGTACGATCACTTTGCTTATTTCTCTTTATACTTACAGTTTTTTTCTCCTCCGACAGGCAATAGTGGTTTTGTGTATACTTGCAATAAGTGCAAGCGGCATGTCGTTGATACACGCTACCATTGTACAGAATGTGATGACTTTGACCTCTGCGTCAATTGTTACAACACTGAGGGTCATAACCATAGAATGGAAAAACTAGGTTTTGGTGATCTGGTCGGAAGCGTTGGTGAGGACGGTGCAGTTGCAGGTAATTCATCACGAAATCTTAATTCTTTTGTATCTTGTTACTTAACCTCTCCAATTTTTGTCTCAGGTGGTGCTGTTTCTGGAGGTCCTGGTGAACTTGATAACCACGGCGATGGCACTAGCGGTTCAGCCATCACATCACCCGGTGAATCTCGAAGACTCTCAATTCAAAGATGCATTCAGAGTCTTGTTCATGCCTGTCAATGTCGCGACGCAAACTGTAGATTACCGTCCTGTCAAAAAATGAAAAGGGTTGTGCAACATGCCAAAAGTTGCAAGCGTCGACAAGGTGGACCACTGGTATCTGGTGGAAATCAAGGATGTCCAATTTGTAAACAGCTTATTGCTCTCTGTTGTTATCATGCTAAGCATTGTGACGAACAGAAATGTCTCGTTCCTTACTGTCCTAATATAAAGTATAGATTGAGACAGCAGCAGTTACAACAGAAGTTACAGGAGCATCAAATATTGAGAAGACGAATTGCTACAATGAATAATAAATCTCAGTCTTCTCAACCATCGAGTCAGCAGCATGACTATAACTCATCACCTGCCCAGCCAACAGTAAGCTTTATCTCCATATTTGCCTTCTCAAAAACTTATTCTTCTCAATCCTTTTTCCCACAGCAACATTATATGAAGCCAGCGGCAGTGACTCCTCCTCCAGCCGGAGCATTACAAGCAGTTCAGAACGTCCAAGCAGCGGCTGCACGTCAATCGAATTCCTATGGAAAGTTCGAAAAAGGAAAGGGAAAATCAATGGTAACGTCTTACAGCCCTGCACCTCAAGCCCAAACTATCGGACCTAGACCGTCAATGAGTGCCGTTAGTCACTCACCTGTTAATCAGCATCCACAACCTAACCAGTCTCTACAAAGCCCAGGACAGCAACCTATCACCAATAGCATGCAACAGCCTCAGCCACAGATGATGCAACACCAGAGGTTCATGATGCAGCAGCAGCAACAACAACAGCAACCAAGAGGCCCAATGCAGCAGCAGATGCCCATGCAGCAATCTTTACTATTTAATGAAGGTGAGTTTAAAATCCACAAAAATGGAGATGAAAATCGATCGTCAACACCAAAAAATGGAATAAGCTCGCTCGTGTATGGATTCTTTTTGTCAGCAAAGATATTTTTCTGATTCTTCATGTAAACATTGAAAAGTGCCGTTCCTTGCAAATAGCTCAAGCTTCTGTTAGAAAATTTTCAAAACTAAGGTTCTTGTCTGAAATCATATTGAGTATTTTCTTATTTCAATGATCACCATAGTTTCGCTATGATTTTTCAGTTCGATATTTTTCATGAATTCCAGCTTTTTCCTTTTATATCGAGCTTACTTTCATTTACCTTAGTTTACCTTTAATAACCCCTTCAACTCGTTTTCAGGCATGGGTAAAATGCAATCACAGCCGCAATCACAGCAACAACAACAGCATCAGCAGGGTCAATGGTATCAACCTCAACCTCAGCAAACTCAGCAGCGATTCCTCCGTGCCCCACAAAATATTATGACTTCAACGGTAAGGTCGAGGTTCTGATGTGTCAAACAGTCACTATAAAAATTCTTCTCTAATTTCAGGCTCAAGGTGGGAAACCTCAACAAGCTATGGTTTCTACCACTACTCAGCCGTCGCAACCCATGTCCCAACAAATGATGAGGCAACAATTATCTCAAGCTCAGCTTCCTACCGGCTCAAGTGTGCAGCTTCAGGGAATGCCTCAGCAGAGTCAGCAACAAATTCAAATGCTATCAGCTCAAATAAATCAAGCTGGGGCTGGAGTTGGTACTCAATCTCATCCTCAACTGAATAATGTGATGCAGAGCCTGCTTACCATTTTAAAATCCCCTCACTCACCACAACAACAACAAGAAATCATCCAGCTTTTGCAGCAACATCCCCAATTGATGGCTGCTTTCATCAAAACACGAGCACAACAACAACAACAACAACAGCAACAACAGCAGCAGCAGCAACAGCAGCAACCGAATGCTCAAAATCAAAACATGAATCCAAACATAGCTGGTATTAACCAAAATATGAATGCGAATGTCGTCAACGCCAATCCTGGAATGATGAATCAACCTATCAATAGACCCATGAATCAAAATATGAATAACAATCAGGGCATCCAGATCCAGCCTAATCAGATGGGTCTGAATCCAGGAATGAACAGTATGAATCAAATGAATCAGCCTGTTCAAAATAATCAGAATAATCATAATAATCAAGATTATAATTGGCAGATGAGGTGAAATTCAATTGCCGATTAAATCTATAGGAAAAAGAAAATGTGTCTCATATCTAATCATTGTCGTCGATCACTCGAAGAGCAATCTTGAGTTGGAGGTCTTTCATAAACCTGGTCGTTGAAGTATAAGTAATATTAAACCGATGAACACAACTGAAATGTACGTATTGAATCTGGCCCTGAACCTTTTTGCTGGACTTAAATCGCCCCCGTGGTTGATTGATTAATTAAAAATTGTATTTAAATTTCTCTAATTGAATCAAAGATGATAAATGCCATTAAACTGGCTTCCATTATATAATTTAAAGTGTTTTTATTGCCTTTGGTACTTGCTCTTACAAATGAGCCGTAAAAGTGAATCATCGATCTAACAAGCATTCGTCTGATGAGTGTAGCATTTCGGTGGTGAATTTTGCTCAATGCGATCATGAATGTGAAAGTAGAGTTACTTCTGAAATTCTAGTGAGTTGAGTTGCAATTGTTGAGAATCAGTGTTCATCATAATAGTGTTTTTAATTAACAAAAAATCTACTCTATCAAATTGAACTCTTTCATGACTAAGAATGGAGAAGAATTCGAAGATATGAAAATCAAGGATAAGAAATAATCAATCTGAGCTGTGAGAGAGAGAAAAAAAGTGGAAAACTAGAGAAAGATTAAAGCATGATGGTTTTCTCGAAATTATTTCTTGTAGTGATATCAATTTCACGGTTGCTGTCTGAAGGGAAATAGGATTAGAGAGTTTCTCGATTGACGATCACCTCTCTAGAAGCTTCCAGACATTTCAGGTATAATGAAGCGGGAAGGACTGAGTCACTCACTCATTGCCAGCCTAATTTTCCTCATCTTTCCTCGATATCTCTTTGCTTTCCCTCCCCATCTCCTTCCCTCTCTTCCCATCCTCTTCCATCCTCTTTCATCCTTTTCCAGCTCTCAGGGGTACGAAAAAATTTACAAAATTGAGCATAATTTCTGTTTAGAATGCCAATCTACCGTTATTCGATGAGCTCGAGACGAGGCATCGATCTGGTTTCATTGGCAAGTTGAATGGCTTGCTGATCGGCTGCTTGCTGATGGTTCAAGTGAAGCGATCGAGAGAGAGAGAGAGAAAGAGAGAGAGAGCAGGATTCTTGTTGCAAAAGTCTTTCTCTTGCTGCAAGAGCAAAGAGTAAGAGAAAAAGAAAGTAAAAGAGAGAGAGAGAGAGAGAGAGAGAAGATAAAGAGAGAGAGAGAAAGTGAAAGAGAGAAGGTATATGATAGGTGTCGCTGTGTGTAGAGGGATTCTAGAAAGTTCCATGAGTTTCTAGTGGTTTGCTTTGGAAGGTATATACGCCGGAAACACTCCTCATTCTAGCTGTTGGATTCTGCGAGCACGTTTTCTCAACACTAAGCTACACCTTTTGTCGATTCCTTTTTTCTCCAAGTTCTCATTAATTCTTGCAATCACTACTTATTTGATTGTGCTATTTTCGTGATCATCTTCTGTTCCGAGTGAATTTACATCATGCCTGAGGAAACAATGGACGTCGAATCGGGCAAGGCAGAGACCTTCCTCTTCCAAGCCGAAATCGCCCAGTTGATGACTCTCATCATCAACACTTTCTATTCTAACAAAGAAATTTTCCTCCGTGAGTTGATCTCAAATTCGTCTGATGCTCTTGACAAAATTCGTTATGAGAGTCTCACCGATCCTGGTAAGCTGAGCAATTGCCCCGAGCTGTACATTAAAATCATTCCCAACAAAGAGGATCGTACTCTCACCATCATTGACACTGGTATCGGTATGACCAAGGCTGATCTTATCAACAACTTGGGTACCATTGCAAAGTCTGGAACCAAGGCCTTCATGGAAGCTCTGCAAGCTGGTGCCGATATGTCTATGATTGGTCAATTTGGTGTCGGTTTCTATTCTGCTTACCTGGTTGCCGATAGGGTTGTCGTCACTTCCAAGCATAATGACGATGAAACTTATACCTGGGAATCTTCTGCTGGAGGATCTTTCACCATCAAGAGAACCACCGATCCTGAGCTCGTTCGAGGTACCAAAATTGTTCTTTTCCTGAAAGAGGATCAAACTGAATACATCGAAGAAAGGCGAATTAAGGAGGTGGTAAAGAAACACTCCCAGTTCATTGGATACCCAATCAAATTGTTGGTTCAAAAAGAGCGTGAGAAGGAGTTGTCAGATGACGAAGCCGAGGAAGAGAAAAAAGATGAAGAAAAGAAGGAAGATGCTGAGGCTAAGGATGACGAAGAGCCAAAGGTAGAGGATGTTGAGGATGAGGACAAGAAAGATAAGAAAAAGAAAAAGAAGATCACCGAGAAGTATGTTGAAGATGAAGAGCTCAACAAGACCAAGCCTATCTGGATGAGAAATCCTGATGATATATCTCAACAAGAGTATGGAGAATTCTACAAGAGTCTTACCAATGATTGGGAAGATCATCTTGCGGTCAAGCACTTCACTGTAGAAGGTCAACTCGAATTCCGGGCCCTTCTCTTCGTCCCTAAGCGAGCACCTTTCGATCTTTTCGAAAATAGGAAACAAAAAAATAATATCAAGTTGTATGTTAGAAGAGTTTTCATCATGGACAACTGTGAAGATCTCATTCCTGAATACCTCAACTTCATGAGAGGCGTTGTTGATTCCGAAGATCTCCCTCTCAACATCTCTCGTGAGATGCTTCAGCAAAACAAAATTCTCAAGGTCATTCGTAAATACTTGGTCAAGAAATGTCTTGAACTTTTCGAAGAATTGGCCGAAGACAAAGAGGTCTACAAAAAGTTTTACGAGCAGTTCAGCAAGAACATGAAGCTCGGTATTCATGAAGACTCCCAGAATCGAAAGAAACTTGCCGAGCTTCTCCGGTATCACACTTCATCCTCCGGCGATGAGCTATGCTCTCTCAAGGAGTATGTTTCTCGCATGAAGGAGAATCAGAAGCATATTTACTTCATCACCGCTGAGTCCAAAGAACAAGCTCAATCATCAGCCTTCGTGGAACGTGTTCAAAGCCGTGGTTTCGAAGTGATTTACATGGTTGAGCCTATTGATGAATACTGTGTTCAGCAATTGAAAGAATTCGATGGTAAAACTCTCGTCTCTGTTACCAAAGAGGGTCTAGAGCTACCTGAAGATGAGGAGGAAAAGAAGAAGCGTGAAGAAGACAAGAAGAGGTTTGAAAACCTCTGCAAGGTCGTCAAAGATATCCTCGACAAGCGAGTAGAGAAAGTTGTTGTCTCAAATCGATTGGTAACCTCACCTTGCTGTATAGTAACAAGTCAATTTGGATGGTCTGCCAACATGGAGCGTATCATGAAGGCTCAAGCTTTGCGTGATACCTCGACCGTGGGCTATATGACTGCTAAGAAACATCTAGAAATTAACCCCGATCATCCAATCATTGAAAATTTGAGACAAAAGGTTGAAGCCGATAGAAATGATAAAGCTGTCAAAGATCTGGTCATGTTACTATTCGAAACTGCTCTCCTGTGCTCTGGATTCTCACTCGAAGATCCTCAACTCCACTCCTCCCGTATCTACCGTATGATCAAGCTTGGACTTGGTATCGATGAGGAAGATTTACCTGGTGGTGGCGACTCTGCTAGCAAAGAGGAGGAAATGCCTCCCCTCGAAGGCGACGCCGAAGATGCATCTCGAATGGAAGAAGTTGATTGATAACCCTCACTGACCTATCTCATTTGTCATCATCGTCCTTTCTAATAAAAATAGTCGTTTGTAACAATTGAACTATTTGTTGTCCAGTTATTTACCTACTTTACGCGGTCAAGTATCTTGGGATTACAGTCCACCAGGCTCTGGTGGATGATCCGAGCAAGAAAGAGTAGCTGAGTTCTAGAGCCATAGTTCACCTCGATCGATGGGGTGGTCATTAAGAATCTGAAGTGGCCAGCCGGGATGATCGTTGAAGCGAAGAGTTACAGTTGCTTGCTCATAAGCGTTGTGGTGATGAGAGAGAAAGAGAAAGCTTTTTGGAGAGTTGATTTTGACTAACTGACTAACTGATTGAGGAATGCTCGCTACCTCCGAAACAGCTTTCGCTGCTCCCAATGTAGAATTAAGCATCAGGGCATTTCATTTTCCACCTTTTAGCTGTTTTGATTGTTCTTTTGCTCCTTAAGAAGAGTATCAACGGACCAAATCAGGGCAATTTGCTTGTTTACAAAGTCCGAAGCGATATCTTTACTCAAAAAGTCGGAAAGAAGTGTTAATTTTGCTACCATGAAGCTGGAGCTAAGAGGGGACATGCTTCTGCTAATGGGCCACTCAAGTGGCTGGGATTTACCTAAGCGTATTAACGCCCAAATCGAGTTCGACACCCTTCGAACTGCTCACAATTTTTAGCAGTCTCTCTTCGAACAAACAAACGGCACAATTGTTCATTCACTTTCACCCATAAGTTTGATTTTCTTCACTTGTCCATCTTTTGTCTAAAAATGAAATTTATCAGTTTTACAGTTTTATCAGTTTTTTTCACTTGCTTTGTTCTTGGCTATGCTAAACACAACGATTGGCGTGATTCATCCGCAGAGAAAGATGATCTGATGATGTCAGCTTCTGCCTATGCCAAAGTTACCAAAAGAGATGATGAGCCCAAGTTCTCCATAGGATTGGGCACTTTATCACCATCTTATTCTCAAAAGTTAGGGCCAGATGGACGGACCAAGTTAGATTTCAATCAGGAAAAGAATGGTTTCTCCTACTCAGTCAGTAATGTGAATCATCATCAATTGCAGACAGGAAGCTCTGAAAATTCCCCTACCAAGGTAAGTTAATTGTGGAGTAAATTTCTTCATCATGTTATTTTGTGAAAAAAATTTGTTGTTGGATAGGTATTCTCGTAGGTTGATACCTGAGAGTACCTAGTAGAAAGCTCTAGGGAAAATCTCGAATTCATTCAATACTCAAGCTTCGTATCAGAATCTCGCTTGAAAACCTAAATTATTATCGTTCTTGTACAGAAGCTCAAACTCATCACATGATCAGAGACTAGTGAAAAAAATCCGATTAGTTTTTGTATTCTACACTATATTCTTTTGAAGAATTTTATTTCGAAAAAATCCCGAAAAATGAAAAAGATTTACTATTGATTTATTCTTGTGAATAAGAAATAGACATATATCAGATTGTATTTAAGACAATTAGAAGAAATTTTATTGAATCTATCGGTCGATACTAATTCATTCGATTCGCTCAAAAATTTCTCGTCTTCAATCAGGAAGTAGACCCAAACTTAAAGAATCACAATTATGGACTACTGAGTAATCATTATCAGGTAATTTCTCCTACAACTTGAGTAAAAGTTTCAAATTTTCATGCTTCTGTTCCCAACTAAATCATTACGAAGCAGGCTGGTCAACCTAACATAAACATTTACCATCAGCAAGGACTCGCTCCACATCCGATGAGCGCCTATAGTAATTCTATTTATGGCCAATCAGCTTCCCAATTCAATCCAAGTCCAGGAATGATGCCTTTCTCTTCCGGTCCGTTCTACTCAGCTCCACTAAGCCCTGCTTACTCCACTCCAGCCAGTGTTTATCAAAGTCATGGTAGCTCAGTTAATACGCCTCAAAAATCAGAGAGCAAAGTGGACACGGCAAGCTCGACGAGTCATTCGAACGGAAATTCTAATGCCCTACCTGGAGGTGTTTTCAACTACGGTTTTTCACAACATCACTCACCTCTTCCATTCGTTAACTCGATGAACTTTAACCCATTCTCAGGTCCCTCAGTTGGACCTGCGGCGAGCACTCCTTCTCCAACCACACAACCAAACCCAACTAATGCAATGTCCTATTCACCTTATGGATCTGATCCTTACAGTTACATGGGAGGCCCCACTGGTGGAGGGTGAGTTATATTTTTCTTATCCTGTACTAACGACATAACGTCTGAACTGTAAAAAGTTCGAGAACTTTTACGTTAGTCACCTTAATTTGTTGTTCAGGCGATCTTTTCAATCAATCTTATCACTTTTCTCGAATTGAATGCAATGAGGGATTTTTTTTACCTTCAACCATAGTTCAAGTAACTTCAGCCTTGCTTTTCCATCATGTTGGCCCTCTTACTAGCAAGATACTAATTTTCTCCTTATCATTCATCTGTTTTTATCCCAGCTATGGAGGTTTTGGAAATATGGCCGCTGGTGCTAGTCCCCTTCAGTCCGTCGCTGGAATGCCTGGTGGCACACCTTATTCCATGAGCAATAATTCTCCCTATTCGATGATGTCTTCCCTGATGTCGATGTTTCCTGGAATGTCAAGCATGGGATTCTGATCCATCTTATCGATAACAACTGATCAAATTTTTCCTCCCACAGAGAGAAACGATACCTGAGAAGCTTTTCATCGGAGATTTTATTATCTAATTTTTTCATTTCTATCCATTCATTCCAGCTGAAACTGTTTTTCTCTAAATTAATAGCAAAAGTGTGCAGATATCTCGATTTTTGGCACTCATAATCTGTATCCTATTTATGGTTACATAACGGTTGAAACATGCTGAGAAGTAAATGGCTGTGAATTGAAATAAACATACAATTATGATTGATTCGTGAATGTTATCTCAGAATAACCACTTATTATTTGTCATACGCCAATTTGACTCGCAATTGTCGAACAGAGATGTTAACGATTCAACCTAACCGATCATAATCGTTAGTTAATACATCACTCCATTTATGATCGACTCTCGAAAGCTCTGAAGCGTTCATCCGTTCGTTTTGAGCTGATAAAGTAAATATTACACGATATTTTGTCAATAAAACTCACCAAAATGTATGATTTTGATCACTCTTTGATCAATATGATCTCCTCGAACAAAAAGATTCACATCTAATCATGTTTGGACAGCAGTTGAGAAACATCAGGGCATTCATTTTTGGCTCTCTTTTTCAGTTATTTAAGCCCGAAAATCGAGCTTCTTCTCGTTTTATCTTCCTCTCTCTTTCTTTCGATTAAGTGGATCATAATTTTTTTTCTATCAAAATATGAATTTCATTTTGATTTCGAGCTTCTTAATATGTGTTATTATAGCATCAACTTTCGCTGATCCAACAAAAGAATCGATCTCAAACTTGGGCTCAAGCGTAGGTGAGCTTTCCTTCTCTCAAACTATCCCGATGAGTTAAGAATCTTGATGAATTTTTCCCATATTTCCAGGGACTGGATCGAAGGATAAAGTTATGATGCTACAAGGTACTTTGGGTAAATTTCTCACATTCTTGAGTTATCAATCGTATTAATCGTTTCAGGTCATAGTAGCAGCAAACTAATGGGATCAGGTGAAAACAGTGAAGGATCTCAATCTGGTGGTGGTGGTGGTGGTGCTTCTAGTGGAGGTTCTGGTGAAGGTATGCGTCAAAATGGTATGAATCCTAATGGAAATCGCAATGGTGGTAGACGTTCGAGACTACGAAATAGGCTCTGTGGAGGAATGCCAGGAGGTGGATAATGTTGAATATTTTATAATCGCTTATTGAAATCTCTCTCATCTTCGGACATCCACCTACTTCCTCTCTTTGGTAATAATAATAACCAAAAAATTCAATCTCAATTCCATTTTTTGATTGAGTGTTTTCTTGGTGAAAATACGGAATGCACTGAGCTCGAGAAGCTTTCTCAATCATTACTTATCTGCACTTTAGACTAGCAATATTTAGAAAATTGGACTCTTAGCTAAATTTTTGTCAAGAACTTCTTTTCCTCTCTTCTGAAGAAGATTAACTATCTCTTAGAATTATGTACAACATTTTTTTCTTCCCAAATGTAGTGTATATTGCATGTCTTCAATATAACAAGCTTACTTGATCATATTCGCAATAAGTTTCTACCTCCTTTCTTCATCAATCGAGAGGGTTTTATTGATTGAGATAAAATTATGATTCATTTTCTCGCGATATCGAAACGATGATGTATAAATGGTTATTACCATCGTAAAGTTTGATGAACAGGCTCTTGTATGATCCTGGAAAGTTTACCTAATCACAAGCTAGAATCGCGCTTGAATATATTGCGCAAAAAGTCGTGAAAAAAAGAAGAAGAAAAATACTGGAAAAAAGATGCAAACAAAGCTGTATGGAAATGTGCATCATGTTATCTGAAGGAAATTATTCCACTGAAAAAAAGTGAGGAAATAAATGTATTCAAACGATTGAATGTAAAAGAAGGTAACAATGGTGGGGAGATGAAGGCGTTTCTTTCAAAGAATAGTTATACTCTTGGCCATCATCAATCGTGGCGAAATACTCTCCTCTCTCCATCTCATCATCTCTCTTTCTTCCTCTCTTCCTTCCTTCCTTCCTTCTTCTCTCTCTCTCTTCTCTCTCTTCAGTCTCTCGGGTAAGAGATGAGCTCACCGCTTTGTTGACATTCTGTCACTCATCTCTCGGTAGTTTTTACTTTCTCTCTCTCTCTTTCTCTTTGTAATTTATCCACTGCCAATGGTAACCCATCTTACTTTTTTTATATATTGTTCACTACTGATGATGATTTAATGTGAATTGTGGAGAAAAGGTGAGCTCAGTCACGAGACAAGAGGTTGAAAGCCACTCGTCTTTCAACTATCGCTTCCTGCTTCTTTCATGAACCTTATTGTTGTCTTTTGTTTTTGTTTTTGTTTCAAGATCAGGACTTTTATCAAGTTCTGGAAATCAGTTGAACTCTATCAATAGCTCTTTGATCATCACCTCATCTTCCTGTGATACCTAAACTGGCCATTCATCGAAGGGAAGAAAATCTTCGATCAGTGCGAATCTACTTAATAGTTAATTGTTTTATGATATTGACTCTACCATATTCTTGCGGCATTCCCTGAGCTCCTTATGGTCCGGTTGTCTCTAGCCGGTGCCAAACTTTCCATCACAGTTGATCTGCTCCCAATGAATAAACCTTATGTAAGCCGAGGTTTGTTTTCCTCATCAGCCACCTACTGAACACATTTCTCTGTGAGTCTTGTTCACTCAGGATTTCGTTTCACGATTGTTGAGCCTATCAAATCAGTAATTTCTTTGGATGAAACATCCTGAATCTCTTTCAACATGCTAATGAGATGGTCAATGTGGTCTCGCCTGGACTCACGCAACTTGCTCAAATTTTTAATAATTTTTAATCTGATCCTCGCAATATATCAGATTACTTCCCTTCACTTCATCAAACCTGAATCATGTCTTCTAGTTAAGTCTTCAGCTCTCGAGTCTAACAATAACTTGAAATCGGTAAGGTATACTCAACTTTCCAGACAAAATTCTCATTTTTCTTTTCCTATTCAAACTAGATCCACTTTTCATCGACAGAGAATGGGCTCACAAGTCGATCTCAAGACGCTCCAAACGTATTAAATTCTCCTCGGAATTTGAAAGCCAAATCATCTTCAGAGGTATCTGAATCGAATAATTTGAAGCATCCGTCGAGTTCTGCTCTTTCATCACGATCTATATGGTGGACAATTGAGAATAGAACTTCCTATACTGTGATAAAAAATTACATTCCTCCCGAAAACACTGATCCCATAGACCCAGATAGCGTAACGCTCTCGACTCAAGGGACTTATGAGTTCTTATATCATGTTGAAAACCTTTGCAAAAGATGGGATGGTCCTCTCTCTGTAGCTGTTTATGCTCCTGGCAAAGATTTTCTGGCCAGTCTTCATCTGATTGAATATATGAGGTTGTGCTGTGATAGATGTGTTCGACAAAACGTCTCTTGGCACATGGTATACGATATGAGGCACGGGCCAAAACCAAAGGATATCAAATTTCCAGATGAGGTCACTAACTTCAGTGAATATGATTGTTCTATCCCCCTGGAGCAAATAATATCATCTTATGAGAATAACTATCGTAGTAAAAACAAGTTACCCTATCCAATCAACGTCGCCCGTAACGTTGCACGTTTGTCTGTGAAAACCAAATACCTCTTAGCATCAGATATTGAGCTATATCCAAGTTTGAACATAGTTAGCATGTTCAAAAAGCTTCTTGAACGTGAAAGGAATAGCCAAGTGCCAAATATTAATCTGAAAGTGCCTCATGTTTATGTGCTTCCCATATTTGAAGTCAATACTGGCTTGAATCCTCCTTTAACCAAGGTTCAACTGAATCATATGATAAAGAAAAGTAAGTTGACATCAAATTCTTTTGTAAGCTAGCATAACGCGGGAAGATTGGTTGATCTATTTTTTTTGTTATTTTCCGTAGAGGAGGCCATCTTTTTTCATTATTGGGTTTGTGATGCCTGTCAAAACTTCCCTGATAGGGAAGAATGGATCGATGCAATCCCTGCTGATGCTTCATTAAACATATTCAGGGTCACCCAAAGGACTCGAAGTCGAAGTTCTTGGGAACCTTTGTACATAGGAACCAATGCTGAGCCATTATATGAAGAGCGCCTGACTTGGGATGGGAAGAAAGATAAAATGTCTCAGGTAATGTTCTTTTTGTTTCCTTGAATCATTTTCTCGTAAACTAAAACTCTTTTCTCTCTTATCACGACCCTCTTCAACAGATGTTTGAAATGTGTCTACTTAATTATGATTTACTTATTTTGGATAATGCTTTCCTGGTTCATGCTCCAGGAATCAAGAGAATAGACATGAAAGATCAACAGAAGAGGTTACCCTTCATCAAGCTAAATGAGAGAAATTATAAGACGATCATGTCGAAACTGGTTAAGAAGTACAAGAGCGTGAACAATCGAACTCTAGTTTGTTAGCAAGTATTACTTACTCATTTTAAAATATTTAAAATATTTTGAGATTTTTACTGTCATTTTGGTGTTACTCTAGCACTTTGCCTTCTTCAATTCCAGCCATCCTCCTATTTAAATGAATCAATTGTTTATAAATAAACCATATCTCTTATGATATTTTAGTTCGGAACTTTTGCTTTTGTGCCCCACAACAAGATAAAGTGATACTAACATATCGTCAAATGGATTTCCGGAACCGGAGAATCATTTGATGCTCGTTATGGCATTTTCTCTCAATGACAATTTTTTCTAAACATACAGATTTTTGAGCCAAGAGCTCTATAACTTCATTTGGTTTGTTTTCCTTGATGAGGAGAAGGTAGAGAAGAGAATTGTTCGCCATGAAATCTGGTGCTTGGCTGATGAATTTATCGATGATAGCTCTTCCATCAATTCCACCAGCCCATGACTTGGAGAGAAGGTCCTCATTTTTTAGCTATAAAAAGAAACTTTTTTTCAGTTTCAGTCAATCATTTCATATCAACCCACCTCATCCTCTTCTGTCGGCACATATGGCGGATTAAAGAGAAGAAGGTCTACTTTCTTCTTGAAAGATTGTCCAAAGTTATCGAAAAGATTAGTCAGAACGATATTTGGTGATATTCTCTGCAAACCATTCTTCTGAAAAGTTTCGATGCTAGCCTCTACAACATTTTGATTGATATCCGTGGCTCTGTAAAGTAATTTCAATACTTTCAATACAAAGAACAAAACGATACTTGATAGAGAGTTAATTACAAGTAAAGTGCCTGACGTGGTCCCAGAGTCTTGCAGAGTGCAGTGGTCAGAATGCCAGTACCAGTTCCAATTTCTAGACATATAGTTGGCTTAAGACTCTTGATGAGATCTAGATCTTTGGTAAAACAATCAAGAAACAGAAAAGAATCTTCTCTCGGTTCATATACATCGGGATTGTAGGACCATAAAGGAGTGTCCAGAACATGGGATGGGTTCGAAGAGTCAATCTGCTTCATTAGGGGACGATGTCAAGTAATATTATACTCATGGACAGAAGGGAGAAAAATATTGAGACTCAGCTAACAGCCGAATGAGATAATTGGTGTGAAGGGCTGCGAGGCCAGTGCGACCAATTGATTACTGAAAGCAAGATAATTTTTCAATATTTCGCTTGAAATTAGCGTGCTGACTTATTTGGGCTAGAATACGAACTACACCATGGCACTGAAAACCAGAAACTAGATAACCAGAAAATTTCAGAGTCGTCAAAGGAGAATTCGAATCAAAATTCAAGAGGAATGTTGTCAAAATGAGCTAACACGAAGAAACGTTCCTTGAGTATCTATTAAAGTAATTTCTCAGCTGGAATACCAAAGCTAAGTATGGCACTGATCAAATTTAAATCGAAATAGATCCAAAATCAACAACAATTCAAATGGAAGCATTTCATAAAAAACAAGAAACTCAGAGACTAGTCTCATGGATGATGAAATTGTCGAACTAAAAAGAAGTCCAATTCAAGAAGATTAAATAATTTTGATCCTGGCAATCGTTGACTGATTTAAGTTTGATTAAACTTTAACCATTGAAGTTCGAGTTTGGTTACTCAAGTTAACCAAATCTCATGGAAGCATGAGCGAAACTAGAGGGCTCTGATGATCGATGTATCGAACCTGTGAGTATCGGTAGATCGAAGCTCAGCGGAAGTTGATGGAAGCCGACATGAAGCACAACTTCCTCTTCGCTCCATCATACAATTCTGTGGTGTGTTCACTTTTGGTCCTGCTTTTTTGGACTTGGTTGAATTATATTTAATTTGTCTGATGACAATATTGTCCTAGCATCTAAGTATTTCGAGTGAGTATACTCTAGTGTTGATGAATAATCATTATTGTAACTGTGGGTGAACATTTTGTTGCAGATTCCCCTTTCTTGTGCTCGCTTAGGAAGCTTACTTGGAAAACATGGTGAAGTTATACTCTACACTCGCCAAGATTCAGAAGAAACATGGCGAAAAAGTTGATGATTTCGAAGCTACTGTGTCTCAGGTACGATCTTGAATTGTTTCGTTTCATACACACCCGTGTTACAATGTTTGTTTCTCTCTCCGTTGTTACAGGCACTTTTGGAAATCGAAATGAGCAGTGATCTAAAGGCTCAACTCAGAGAGTTGCATATTGTAGGAGCTAAAGAGATTGATGCTGATGGAAAGAAGGCGATAATCATATGGACGCCTCCACCTCAGTTGAGAGCCTGGCAAAAGCTTCATGTTCGTGTAGTCCGTGAATTGGAGAAAAAGTTCAGTGGTAGACAGGTTGTTTTTGTTGCTAAGCGAACCATCCTGCCAAAGCCCACGAGAAAAGTTCGTTCCAAGACAAAGCAAAAGAGGCCTCGAAGGTTTGTTAATGTTTAATTTCTCCTAATCAGCCTTCTTGTACACAGTCTTCCTTTTTCTAACTTGATTTTTTCCCAAATTTTCCACATTAATAGCCGTACCTTGACTGCTGTTCATGATGCTATTCTTGCTGATATTGTTTACCCTGCTGAAATTGTTGGTAAGAGGACGAGAATCTGTCTCGATGGAAAGAGATTATTCAAAATCCATTTAGATAAAGCCTCTCAAACTTCAATAGATCACAAAGTAAGTCATCTTAAGTTTTGATCAACACATTTCTAATGAAATTATTTTTCTTCCATTAGATCGACACTATTGCCGCTATATATAAGAAGTTAACTGGTAAAGAGGTCAAATTCGAATTCCCTGAACCCCTTTTCTAAACGAATGTGAAAATAAATTACTAAAGACCATAATTCTGGTTTCGTTCTAAATTTACTTCATAGTGTTCTTCAGGTCGATTGTTACTTTACACTATTCCCAACAATAGCCGGGTCATGCGGCTGGGGAGGAAATTTTTTCCTCGCTCATGTATTGTGAATTATCTTGTTTCTAATTAGACATTCAGACATGTCTAAGAAGAAGGAGAAGGCTCAGCTCGACCCTCGAACTGAAGCTCTGTTTACGCGTAAAGGTTATAAAGTAATGGATAAAATTTCGGAGGGCGCTTTTGGAAAAGTTTACACCGCAATGAAGGTGTCCTCAGGCGAGATGTGTGCTGTCAAAGTCATGGACTTGGAACGATGTAGCGATAAATTCCGAAGCAAATTCCTCCCCAGAGAGTTGAGCATTCTCACTCAAGTGAAGCATCCCTATGTGATAAATATTTTCGATATTTTTCGAGCTAACAATCGTATATATATATTCATGGAGCTTGCCCCTAATGGAACAATAGCCGACTATTTGAAAGCTCATGGCAATCTTTCAGAAAAAAAGACTCGCGAATGGTTTTATCAGATTGCTGACTCATTGACTTTTCTACACAATAATCTTGGGATTGCTCATCGCGATATGAAGGTAGAAAATATTCTTTTCAACAAAGATTTTGAGTGTAAGCTTACAGATTTCGGTTTTGCTCGTGTTTGCTTTGATTTGAACACTGGCCTTCTTCGACTGAGTGAAACTTACTGTGGCACTGAACCTTATTACGCACCAGAGATCATAGAGAGAGAACCTTATAATCCATTTCTTGCCGACGTTTGGGCAACAGGAGTTGTTCTCTTCGCAATGCTCAACAATAGGTTTCCTTATCACTATCAAGATTTGAAAACTATGTTAAAAGAACAATATGCCCATGCTTACAAGTGGCGGCCTGGGGTTGAAGAACAAACTAGTAAGGAGTGTAAAGATCTTCTTTGGAAAATGTTGGAGGCTGATACCAAAAAACGATTGGTCATGACAGAGGTTATTGAACATCCGTGGCTGAAAAATTATAGAAAGTGATCAGAATCAACCATTAAAATGTGAATGGGCAAGGTAATCGAACAAAACAATTAACCAGTGTTATTGTTGCGCTTTTACAGATAAACACAAGATTTAACGGTAACAATTTGATTCATCAAATTATGATTGATCAGCCAATTTCGTATCATTACATAATCGTATTACATTTTATTTATTTCATGATATTTACTTTGAGAATGATTCTTCTGATATGTATAGCAATTGAGAATAACAGCTTTTGAGAAGGGATCAATTGAACTTAATTGAGTGAATTTATGAGAGGAGGTGCATCAGACAATTTTTTAATTTTTAATGATGCTGAAGATCTATTGCATCGATGGAGACTAAGGTGAGGTTGAGTGGTGCTGAGTGCGTTTGAAAGCCATGAATTTATCGACCAAAAAGTTGTTGCTGTTGATCAGAATAAAATAAATGGATCAGATGAAAATGCATCGAAAAATTTTCCATCACTCCCATAGCTCAAAAAAATGATGTGAATTCATCTCCAGAGAGCAATGACTCTCCAAATTTCACCGGAAAGAAAGTTCTACAAAGTTCAAATCAATAGTTGGCCAGATGGCAAACTAGATCTAATCTTAGAGCTGATTCCTAGAATTCAATTATTCCTGTTCGATGGAATCTATCCAGTTGCCAGATACCTTCGTGAGAGAAGAGACTGAAGATGTCACGCATCCATCGTAATAGAGAAGGAGAGAAGACTGGTAAAACTAATCAGATGTCAGAATTATCTAATGGAATAATAGTGAAGTGCGCTCCAAAACTAATGAAAACTTCAATATCTAAAACTACAGCTCGGTATACTCTTTTCTGTGAAGTCTAAGGAACTCTCAGAAGTTAATCCGTTTCCAGTTACAAAGCAAAATAGTCCTAATTTAATCATCATTTCTCACTTTAGGGCACATGAATGTTATATTCAATACGGTGACTGAACTCAGCTCTGTGATAGTCTACATATGAGAGAGGTACAGTGGACAACTAGATAGTTATGTTGAATGATGAGGCCCACATCCTATATGGATGTGAGTCAACAATGCGAAAACCCATCATCTACCACATTATTGAATTATATTGTTATCATATCATTGGGAATAGGTGATGGTGGGTCAAGCTAATCGTTGAATAGCGAGAAGAGAATATTTTCATCTCATGTTCTCACCAATCATTGAGCATGAGAAGAGATGATCAATGGAAGGTACTGAAAAGAGTTAAAATGATTCAATACCTACCATACCAGTTCCTAATTGATTAAGTAATGTGGAAGACGAGCTCGGAGATTGGTTTAAGATGGTGGCAACGGAATAACGGCGACTACCACTGGTCCGGCCGGTGGGAGTAGTTCGTCCAGGGAGGGGAAAATCTAGTTTGAAACCCGAATTGGTTGTAATCTGATTAATTTGGAGAGAGCAAAGAGAAAAGACGTTAGAGCATCTGGTTGGTAATCACGAATAGCTGTATTTACTTTTGGTCCTGGTCGTGGATTGAAAAAGTTGGCATAAGACATTCCCTTCACCTCATTCGGATTCACACTGGAATGTCTTCTTCTTGGTAGATTAGAGATGCTTCCGGCTTTCGATAAGGAGCCTGAGCCGTAGGAAGGAGTGATATTGCCTATCAAGATTCTTGGAGGTTCAATTGCATTATCTGAGTGGCGTCGATAAGGCAAATTACTTTGAACTCGCAGTAAATTCAGATCAGGTGAAGAAGCATTCGAGTTCACACTTGTCTTGAGGACATCATCAACCGAGATCGATTGTCTTCTTGTGGCAAACTTCAAGCTTGGTGGACGATGAGGATATCCGGTTGGCTGGTCCAAGTTATGCTGGAGGGGATATCTTTTGGGAAATGGTAGAATGATATGAATGATACAAATATGGTAATAATTTTTCACCGACATCAAATTCTAAGCCTTTCTCCAAACTTTTGATATAACCACTTTTCTTGGATAAAGATTGAGCTTTCGTCAAACTGTCTTTTCAGCTACAAACGTGAATAAAATGACTTCTTCTGAATTTTACACAATCTTATAAGCTACACTCTCAATCTCATCCGAATTTTCAGAATTCAATTAGTTCATACTCCTATTGCAATCTTTTCAAGAATTTAATTGAATCAAGAATTCTCAGCATACTGGAACAAAGAGCTATTCAATCTCTCCCAAGTAAATGGGTAATAGAAAGATATTGACTTGAAAAAAGTTGAGACTAGTAAGATCTAACAAGTGTAGTGGATAATTTGGACATGATAGAGCAATGAATTATTCACTTATTCTAGTGAGACTGAAATTCTGATGTAAAAATGGCCAAAAGATTACTCACTTCTCTGTGGAAAACGTGCTCATCCGCTCCAGTTTGAGCTTATTCCTTTGACTTCGATTAATTTGATCCAACATTTCTTGTAAGAGATCAGCCAAAGTGTTGAACTGTGTTGAACAAATTGAGGAATGGTTAGATTGTCAAGTGATTTCAGAGAGGAGCATTAACTCACCTCATCAAGTGTTATGGATGGCAAGACTATAATTGGGATCAAAGATGGCATGACTCTGGTCGCTAGTAAGTTTATGCTAAGACCAAATCTTTTATCACTCAACATGTGCTTATAAATTTCTGTGAATAGAAAAATCATTCAATTCGTTGCTCCAAATTAGGTTCAGACTATCAGACTACCCGAGAGACTCAAAATACTGAAAGGTATGTTGCTATCGTGCAGTGTATTCATGGATGATGATAATCATAGATCATAAATTATGAATCTTGAATATTTCATGCGAGATAGAGATTTTCATTGATCAATCTGTTGAGAATTCTAGCATTCACCAAAACTGTCTGATCTCTGGCTCCACGATCAACTTCAAAGCTTGCTAATTCAGAGGCCAAGTATTATGTAGCTCCTTTCCTAGAGTGGAACATTTATTGCTGACCCTATAATCAGTGATTAGAGCCATCACGATTGAATAGGGAAAGTACATAGGATGAAGCAATGATTACACAAATCATCAGCTACTGCTTCTTCTGGATGAGGCATCAAATAATCATGGAATTCCTAAGCTCCAAGATACTAGAGATGCAGAAGAGAGCAAGATGAGCCCAAAAGAATGGATAGATTATTGTAAGCTCGTTAGAAAAACTAGACCATTGTATTGCAAGGGAATAGAAACGGACAGAAAAAATTGCTTCAGGAATAGGGAATAGATGAGAACTCTTTAGAGAAAGGAAGCATCATCTTACTTAGAACAGGTATCAGAACAGAAACTTCTGTTAGTTTGGCGTCCAAAAGAAGAGGAAGTACATCATCGAGTATCTCATTTTTCTCCAAATTATCAATCACTTTCTCGATACATGAGAGGATGTTTGTTTGGACCTGTTTGAATAAAAAATTTACTTAATGTGGCTCGAAACTTGATGAATCGGATGAATGAACTTGAGTTGGGAATAAAAGATAAGTTTGAAGATAGAGAGAGAAAGCAAAAGAGCTAGATTCATTCGAATAATAGCAGAAATGCTCTTAAACACCCATAATATGAGCTCATACTATGTATTGCATTACATTTATCATGAAAAACGCTTCGAAAAATGCTCTCGATTCTACAGACTGTATCACCCGTAGCTATTGTTGATGGAAGGTAATTAAAGCGTAAATTCATCTCAAACCTTAAAATGTGAGCTCAAATACACACAAATGTACAAAAGAGTACAACAAGAGCTGGCTAAGGGAGTTAGAAAAGAGATATGTATCTCGAATTGATGGATGTTTCTATTCTTATATTGTATTCCTTCTCTTTTCCCCACCATTTTCTTGTCTCATCATCATCATATTCTCCTTTTTTATTTCCTTCTGAATTTTCTTTTCCCTATCCATGGACAATGAACAAGCTTTATTGGTATCTCATCCACCTAATGGCTAGAGGAACTGGTGCACTTTTCGACTTATTCCTCACCAAACAGATGAATCTTACAGTGAAGAAGTAAGCACCATGACTCTACTTTTTAGCTTTTTTTCTCGATTTCATTCTTCGATAACTTGCTTGGAAAGTCTTCTCTTCTATCATCATCATTCTCATCGATGAATATACCTTCTAGATTATATATTCCTCCACTGCCTAACATATCATCATGGAGACTTTGAGAATCAGGCTCACAAAATTTGCTCTGGCATTGCTTTCTGACCCTCCTTCTATGTACGCTAGTTTGCCTCGAAGATTCAAGGAATAAGTTAGACCATTATCTTGTTCTGAGAATAGAAAACTGAGCAATTTTTTCATGGACTTACCTCAACAGAATCGTTGACTTCCAATACTTGTCTTGCTTTGGGAATCACAACTTGCTTGATTGTTTCTTCGTTCAAATGTTCGATAACTTGAGAAATTGCCCTCAGGCCAGCACACTGGAGCAAATAGAAAGAGAAACTATGGGTGAAATATAGAAGAAACCAATATTTTTGAAATGCCATGATCTCATCCCTGAGGTATATGAGCCGAACTTCATGGCAAATGATCAATATCTTCGACTTTTTGATGAAAAGATGGAAGCGATTTGATATTGATCCTAGTGCTCTGTACAAGAGCTTGTTAAACTAGAGAACATATCAGTTTCGAGTCACAGGGTATTAAAGGTGCACCATTAAGTTATGGAAATTTATTCAAGTGAAATTCCACCATTCATAACTTTCTTCGATGACCATTTAGTTTATACTCCAATAATAAAATCTCATTTTATCAATGTTTTGATTTGGGAAAAAATTTTTTCAATGACTCAAAAACCATTTGAAGAGAAGAAAAATCGATCGATCCTTTGATTTACCATAGAATGCGATTCTATTCCCTCTCTGCTCAGAGCCACTTTCCGCATTTCCTTCCTTTAGATTCGACTATAACTAACCCTGTTCCTATTCAAATTTATCAGCTAATTGTTTATCACAAGCTATCAGTACATAGCAGTAAAAACATCTCAATATGGACTGAAAAATTTAATAAATTTGTTGCTCTGCATGTCAAACTATTCTGAAGCAGTGTTTTCCCATATTTCAAGCTTTTCTGTTGAACTTTCAGTCAATTTCAGCATTTTTGTTGATCTTGAAATTATCGCTAATTGAATTCTTTGATAGTTTTGCCTCATGCAAACTTCAATTCCATCCTTCATTCTATACTGGAAATTGTTTCTGTTCAACTTAACTGTTAGTAAGAGGATGTAAAAATTATTAGTCTAATTTAGTATTTTTCATACGACTTTCTCTTGTTTCCAAAATTCAATGCTCTTGAAAGATATTGAGAGAGAGAGAGAGAGAGAGAGAGAGAGAGAGAGAGAGAGAGAGAGAGAGAGAGAGAGAGAGAGAGAGAGAGA
>QZCP01000112.1:434283-518846 GCA_003956705.1 Brevipalpus yothersi
GAGAGAGAGAGAGAGAGAGAGAGAGAGAGAGAGAGAGAGAGAGAGAGAGAGAGAGGAGCGGTGAGAGCACTCAAGTTGTAATATAATTTCATTGACAGAATTCCAAGTGTCATGTGTGTCGCAGTGATCACTGAAGAGTCTTAAACTTGCTAGATAGAGTTAGCTTTGGTAGGCATGTTGAGATGAATGAAATTCAAGGAATTCAAATTCAAATCCTAGGATTAACTCTTCATTGCTTTTCCTTCATTTTTTAGGGAGATTTTGTCAAACAAATGTGTTTTTGAAATGAAATAAGAGAGAAAATGTTTGATCAAATCCATCTAAACTCTGAGAACTATAGGACAATGAGATACATGTATTTTCCAGCGTTGAAGCTAATTCCTCCTTGTCAGAACCCTCTCCTTCTATGTTTTCTTCGAATCAATTCACTGTGGGATCTCGGGTTTCATCTTCCTCTGACTTGACCAATTCTTCAAAGAGAGATATATTTCAGAGAAAAAGCTTCAAAATTTCCATCGTATTTATCTAGATAGTCAAAGGATAGTCAAAGGAAACAACTCGATTCCCCCTTGGAATTTTTTACCCGCGATTCCTTCACTGTTCATCTCGCAACTGGCCTCACATCGTCACTTCCTTTCTGTGGGTCCTAAACCTGACAAATGTTTCTTTAGCAAAATCAATGTAAGAGATCAATACAACTTTCACAGTTACTGAATCATAAGCTTGACAATATATCTCAGTCATTTTGTGGCTCTCAAGCCTTAAATCCTATTTTCAAACTAAGAGGCAGTGAGATTCCAGTGTTTCATTCACTTTGAGCTTGATTCATTCATCTTAAAGGAAGGGCTTTAGCTACACAGTCCAAGAAAAAACTTTCTAAACTATAGAATAGGAACTATTCTTAGAAGAAAGAGATCTTCTAGAAAATTGTCTGCTAATCTTGCTCAAAGGGATTGATTATCATTATGCCTGGATGATTTTATTGTCTCCTGTCTTTGATAAAAATCGATGATTTGTTTCGAACAAACCAGGAGCTAAATCCATGATTTGAGCTTGAGAAATATTTTTTGGATTTCTCACTAGTGATTCGAACATTTAAATCTCATCTGTTTCCTATTGAGTCAATATTCACATTCCCCGACTTATAGCAGAAAGTATGTTTTACTGAAGGAATTTATCAATCTTATACCGATAGATCAAGCCAAACTTGAAGTTGTGTATGTTGTGTTAATTTATTCAGTTGTTGCACTCTCACTGAAAATCTCCCTAACTAATAATGTGGAAGTTTTTTCCTGTAATATTTACATTCATGTACTCGAATTGGAATACTCTAGAGCTAATTAGGGAATTGTTGATAACTGAATGATGCATTGGACCGTATTGATTGGACCAGGAAAAAGAATCCATGAAACTAGAATAAAATATGCTTGTAGTGAAACAAAAAAAGGTAAAAGTGTGGTCAACTAAAACTCATACTGCAACAACAGTTTTGTTATGGTTTCCTCATATTTTGGGGAGCATAAAACGTGACCAACAGTACTTGTAACAATATTTCACAACAAACGACCCAGATAAGAAGAAAATTTTCTCTCTAGAGAAATGAACTGCTACGATTTTCTCTCATACTTTCAGAAAATTGCACATGAATATGTGCATCACTAAAACGCACCGAGCATCAGCTTATACATATATTTCCACAGAAATCCTATGATTTTAGTGGCTTTTTTTGTCACTCTTGCAAGACTTAGGCAATATGATGCACATCAATATCCAATGTTGAAAATCATCATTTTCCATTTACAGTTTGCTGGTCTACAATCTTTGAGAGCTCTTGAGTTGGTTATTTGCATCATGTTCTCAGCACTTTCAACGGAATCTATCTTAGTTAATCGATTTCAAGTGATGAGAGACATTCACAAGAGGTTTTGTAGCATTTGGATTGACAAAAGTTTCTGATGGTCTTTCACACTCTGATCAATGGCGATGAAAAATAGAAGAGAAGGTGTGAATTTGATGATACATCAGAGATGGAGGGCTTTAAAGAAGATCAAGTCATCTCAAAAGCAGATAACTCTTTTGCAATTCTATATTCTGAACTGGCTCGCCAGTTAAAGACAAAAGTTTGAATCTGTTGTTTCAGGAGAAACTATTTTTCATTCAAATTACTGGAAACTTATTGGTGACCCCCTCTTGCTTTCGACCAGAATCTGTTTATAGTATGGCCTTAGTTTTATAGCCACACAAATGAACTACTCTACTAGAATTTTGACTATAAAATAGAAAGCTCTCATGAGCTCATAGCTGGAATCAACAAGAAAGCTATCAGCGGTAAAAATTCTCCCAATCAGGTCTAGAGTGAATGATTCCTGAAGCTTTGAATTATTATGGAGCAAATTCTGAAAGGTTTCATGGGAAATTCACCTGCTGGGATCACTTGCTGGAGCGATTTTTTCTTCATGAGAATCATAATAAGAAGAAAAGATTGGGTCAGTGAATGTTTTCTGCTTGGTAAAAATAGTTCATCATGGTATTCAACAGGAACGATTTCTTGTAATAATAGGTTGCTCATCTCTGGAATACCGCAATTTGTCTCGATCAACGTCGAAGATGAGTAAGTGCTCTCTGGCTGCTCAGTGATTCCATAATTAATCTTCCTCATTGAGGGATGGATAACAATAACTTGGTAAAGTCTCTTGTTCAAAAGAGTGTGAAGAATCTCAGCATACACCTCAAAGGAGAGAATAGGAAGAAAAAAATTCCTCTGCGATACTAAAAATGCAATGGAGTCGTGTAGATCGATATTCACCAGAAATGGAGCTATCTTCGAGTACCTACTATTTTGCCTCATACATGCCTGTATATATAGAAGAGAGACAGAGAGAAGGAATATCAAGCTTTGATGAGCTACATCATTCAAGATGATGCGTTCATCCTCTTGACCATCTCCACCTCAAGCATCCCTCTCCGTACTCTTTCGCCTCATCAAAGTATCACACTTTCTTTTCTTTTTCGTTCTTCTCTCCTCTCGCTCCATTGCCTTTCCAGCGACGCAATTTCCAGCACAAAGTTGAGAGAGAGAGAGAAGCTCAAAACAAACACAATACATGAGCATTCAGAGAGCTTCCAATGACCAAAATTCCATGGCTTCAACATGATCATCATGAACGTGGGAGACCAGGTTTGCTTGCCTTCGACGATCTGGCCACAATCCATTCATGACACTCATGTATCTATTTTTTTCCGTTTTTATGTCTGCTCAATCAATCTTTCACTTTCGCTCAAGATCTTCTGAGGCATCCAGATTATATGATTTCTTTACTTCCTTTTTCTCATTTCCTCTCAATCCATTGGACCGTTGAAATGATACTTTAGTTTGCCAAGGAGAAAGAAAAGAAGGGAAGAAGAGAGAAAGGGAGAGAGAGAGAGAGAGAGAGAGAGAGAGAGAGAGAGAGAGAGAGAGAGAGAGAGAAAGAGTAAAAAAGTTGCAATGGGGAGATATAAAAAGGAAAAGAAAAAATGAAGAGAAGGGTTCGCTGACTAAAACAGAAGTTGAGGCCCTTGGACAAGCGAAGAGAGAATTTGTCCATCAATCTTGGCTAAATTGCCCAATTGGTATACTTCACTCAGCTTCATAATCTGATGATACCTGCCATTGTGGACTAGACGAAATCATGTGATGGGATCGCCTTGACGCTTCTTCAGGCCGATTCTTTTATTCCCTTCAACTGCTTCTCCTATACAAGATATGTAGTTTCTCGGTTTCATACCAAACCTCACAGCTTCATTTTGCTCAATCGTTCATCTGAGGCGAGTTTCGATGACCTTATGATTGACGAAAATATTGCTTCTATTTCATTGTGAAGCTTTTCGATGATGTCCGACTCTGACAATGCTTCGAGTTACTGTAGAAGACATGGGTGTTGATGACTTGAAATTCCTTGTCTTCTTATTCTCAGATTCATTGTCAATTTCTTTCCATCATTCCCGATGCCTCCAAGACCTCTGGATTAAGTGCTCCATCTCTGTTCCTCTTAACTTCTTGTCATATGGGTCCGTTGACTTCGCAGGCTATATTCAATTCAATTTCCCTTCAATGAATGGAGAGGAAGGGATGAAATTCACAGCTTTACGATAAAAGCATGACAAGTCATTTTGTCTATAAGAACAGGGCTAATAAGAATCTGTCGATGGATTGCCTTTCAAATCTATTTCCACAAACAAAATCTTTGGTGGAAACAAAAAAATATGGAAATCAAATTCTAGAAACCCATCTACTAGAAAACCTGGGTAAGAGTAATAGCCTGGCTCTCGAGCCCCATCAAGCATTCATTCCAATACAGATCTCAGAATGAGTTTCATGACAATTTTCAGAAGTCTCTTTGAGTGGAAAGAATGGTGTTGCTCCATTAGATCTCAAAGTATCACTATACGATAAGTAGTGCGGCCATGGAATGAGGGTCTCAATGGTACATTCTCATCAACGGATAAGGAATCAGAGATTTTATGTGGTCAATCGACATGTTTGATTTCACCAACTTTTCCAACATTGCATCTCTCTGATTGCAAACAATGTTTCTAATACATAGCAGCCACCTGATTGATACGATGAATTGCCTCTCGATCTCACCTCACCACTCGTGCCTAACGTCTTCCTCTCTCTACCATTGTTTGCACAATGAGTATCAATTGTCCATCTACCATCACAAAATCCCCAATGAATTAGAATCTTTGTTTGAATCAAGCGTATTTGGATAGTAGAAAGAGAGAGAGAGAGAGAGAGAGAGAGAGAGAGAGAGAGAGAGAGAGAGAGAGAGAGAGAGAGAGAGAGAGAGAAATGCATCAATACTATACATTGGCCTAGACGAAATTCATCCAAGTCAACGAAAAATACTAGGCGAATAAAGAAGTGAGTGCTTTTGCACGAGAACATTCATCATACATTATTGGATTTATGAATCACATAAAAAGATTGATATGCTCTTCAAATGAGAATTGCGGAGGTAGATCACAAATCGTTGTGTAAACAAATGCTCAACATTCATCATGCTACTTGGGATAAGGAAATTCAGTTCTGGTTGATAGATGATTAAAGCTCTTACAATCATGATGTAGAAAAAATGATGGACCAAATCATCTCACAATCCAAAAAATATCTTCAGACAATCTCAATGATAGGAATACAGCAGAGAGTAGGCAAATGTTTATTAAAAGACCCAGCGTGGGTGATCTGAGCTATCCATATTGAGTCCATATCGAAACTTTTTTACAGATACAAACATGTACGAAGGTTTCCAAAGAGAAAGAGAGAGTATGTTAAAATAGAGAGAGTGAGAGATGCATCTGTTGAGAGACAGATAGCTTGTCGAAATAGAGAGATAAATCTGTGACTCTAGAGAAAAGAATATGGATTTCTGGGAATGAAAGCACTTCGAAAGTAAGTCTTCTCTCCAAGCACTTGAGTAGCTCTCGGAAATGATTGGACCTCTTCTTCATTCGGAAAATTCATTTTATCATGGACAAACTCCTCTATTATTGAAATATTATGGAATCGAGGGTCTTGAGAGTGGGCTCTATCTTCAGAATGCTATTGGATCGAGTGAAACGTCTACAAATTTTCCTGAGAAAAGAAACCTACTCGGCTCATGCCCTGGAGCAAGAGTGATGTAAGTGAAGAAATTGGAACGATTATTTGTCAGGATTCTGAAGAAGCTTTCAAATTTAGTGGAATAGGAAGAGATTAGAATGAGCTTCCATGATATGAAAATCTTTTCACTCGCTTGGAATTCATAGTCACGCAAAATTTTTTGCTACAAAAAAGACAAAGTTTGTTTGAACAGATTGAAGCATGGATCTGTTACTGAAAGTACATCGGCTTTATGAATTGGAATTGGAATCTTTTTCCTTTCTAATCCTCTGTATTATTCCTCAAAGAATTTCTTGGTTGTGTATAAATAGAATACTGGCTGTATAACTAACAGAGTGATTATTCTTCTGGTTTGCTCATCCTTGGCTTCACAGTGAATAATTCGAGATGAAAAAGTTGACCTCACGCAGCTTCATGCTGATTAGAGAATCAAATATACTAAACAAATATTGATAGCTAGATACCATGAGAAAAAATTGATATGAAAACTCATTAAGAGCCTTTTGGGGGCTGCTTGTAGTGATGGTTAAATGAGTCTCTAAATTCTATGTGGCAAAAGTCAACTGAATGTCTAGATTGTTTTCTTTCAAGGAGAATGTGACATCAATTCACCTGAGACCGGTGGGATTAGTCGATAAAAGTATGAAATGAATTTCTGAGCCCTATTGACTCCATGATGCTGTTTGAATCAGGTCATAGTAGATTGATAATGCAATAATGATGTGAAAAGTGGTTTGTTGTCTAATTAACAAAAAAAAACACAAAGTTGCTAATTACTTTGCGTTTTTTCATAAAATATAGTCATCAAAGCTATGTTTACATCTAAAGATAATTTTTTATTTGCAAATACTAAGATTTGATGAGAAAAGAGTTTCTCATCTCAAATGAGTTGACAAGAACTTATCTTGCTATTCTCCACGTGCATGTACATTTGTGTTCTCAATATTCCTTCGGGGAGTCAATAACATCATATTTTGATCTTTTGAAGCTTTAAATGTTCAATTTTCTCAAAAAATTCGCCTGATAGGATCAAAAATGTCCTTGTCTGATATCTTTGCAAGGAACTCATGCCTGTATACATTAATTTTCCAATCAAACATTGGGACTCGTAATTCTAGCTCTTTCTTCACATATTCTTCCATGAATCTGGTTGGATTTGTATCGACTTGATATGCTGTTGAAAGCGTTTTCCGACAAAATTTTGCTAACTTGATGTGAGAAGATGAGAAAAATTGGGAATTTCAGCTCTGAATTGCTTGGAGTCATAAATGATTCACAATTGGTGAAGAAGCAACATGATTCTCTGGAGAGGACCCTAAATACTCTCGATAGCTAGTCAACTAGAACCATCGGATGAGTGCAGCCTGTTCACAACAAACAGGTACTCTTCAAGTGAACAAAGAATGATTCTAATGATCCATTCTTGTTTCCCACTCTCAGGAGGCAAGAACACATACAGACACACAACTTGTTTCCCAGCAACAAATCTGTCAAAAGTAGCCACTTATTTGAGGAAAAAAATTCGAAGAATAATCTTCATTCCATTGCCACCTTTTTCTACCTTTCAAAGTGGAAAGCATTCATGGGAGAGAAGAGCTCTCGCGTGTTTTCTTAGCCTCTCCTGGTAAATAAGGTGATGTGGATAATGTGGAGAATATCGATTTGTTTATTTGATTCTAGTAGCACAAATGAGGTGCACTGATGGTGATGAAGGGATGAAAGTGAAAATTGGCATCCACGAGGAGGTGAGAGGTGAACGAGTAAGGGTTAGAAGTGGGCTAAGAGAGAGAAAGATATTTCCACAGAGCAAACAGATCAAGCGCTATCATCTTTTCGATGCTCTTTTGCCTTGGACCTCAATGACATTAAGTGAACGAAGCATTCCAAAAAGTGATGAGCTCCCACTCAGGTGCTGTCTCGAGTAATTTCCATTTTCATTCCATTCTGTTTTCCTTTGCTATGAAAAACACCTCATATTCAGACGAAAAGTTACTAGAGCTCTCTCTCTCTCTCTCTCTTTCTTTATTTTCTTCTTCCTTTATCCGGTAAGATTGCTCAGCAAAGCAGCCAATTGTAAATGACTTTTGTCATGAATTTCAATGATTCATTCCGTAATTAAATTATGCCTTATAGTAAGTGAAATGTGGCTGCCTTGATGACATAGAAACAATGGTGAATTTCTCTTTTATCCACATTCCTTAGGGAAACTTGAAGAAAATAGCAACAATATTGATCGAACTCTCAAGAGAACTGGACGTTGTATTTTTCTCTCTCCTCTCTTCTCCTCTCTTGATGCTCTATTTGAGAAGATGAAGAACTTCAAACTCAATTTTTTTGTTCTTGAATTGATATCCTCTCTGAATCGTGCTTCGACAATGTGTTTCTCTCAAAACAGTAGACTTCTGTTCGTGTTTTTCTTGGAAATTTTTTGTAGCTACTTTTCCTCAGTTTCCCTCTTTTAACTGTTCATAATCGGAAACTGATGAAGGAACGTTATTTCCTGATATATTCGAATCTTTCTACAGACATTCTGTTGCTGGCAGTTTTCAAAAAATTCTTTCACGATTAATACAACTAAGTCTGTCATTCCAATTCAAGTCTTTTCACTACGACTAATAAACCCTTACCTCTTCACCTCTTTCTTTGAAATTCAGGAAATCTTGGGGCATAGACAGAGTAGTGAATCAGTCACTCATTAAGAATGAGAATTGCATAGATCTGATTCAATTTCAACACTTCGATCAATCTCAGAATTAACCAGCTATAAATCCCCACAAAATAGTCATTCATCAAGTAACTCTTTAGATAAGCAGTTGATGACCAAACAGTGAAGCCTATGGATTAGCAAACCTCTCATCAGGGTTCTAGGATAAGAAGCACATTAGTTCGATGACTTCATGAGAATCTACTCTTCTTAAACGAAGAATCTTACTTGAACTGTTCAACTATTTTTGGCCAACCTCTCTGTTTTTCTTGACGAATGTAGTGAATTGTGTGCATCTCAGCAAGAGCTAGGACCACCTCACCTACTGAGCTTCTCTTTCTCAGATCATTTGGCGCACAGATCGCATGCCTTAGCTAAGAGATGAAGGAGAAGAGGAGCGCAATTAATCTGAATCAAACACACTCTTTGCTCAGGGAGTAGTAAACAAGGGATTGCCGAGACATCGCATGCTTTTTTTTCCTCTCCTGCCAGTATTCCCTTTTGCCAGTCAATCATTGAGCTTGCCTACCTTGCGGATGCTGGATGTTGGATGAGCGCCTTCAAGGAAGACCAGAGAAAGGACTCGCAAGGAGGCGATAAAAAGTGAGATGAAGCGTCACTCGTTTCAGCTTTGACGAAGTCAAGGAAACACTCTCTGAAGCGAAAGAAGCTAATGGGTAGAAAAAAGAAGCCATCAAATCAATAGAGAATCTTCTTTTCAAGTTTCAAGCCCAACACCCGAGCATCTCATCATTTTTTAGCCAGTTCATGGTTCTACTTATTCATGAAACTCTTTGGAATAATGTTTCTCTCCAGATCTGATGCATTGCGTGATTCTTGCTTGTAACAAGGAATAATTATCGACGCTATTGAGGTTTGTTTGAAGCAGTCAAAAATTAGTGATTTCACCAAGACTATGGTTAGCTGAGCTTCTTTTCATCAATTCTCTTCCTCTCATCTCTCTCTTTTCACGAAATTCTTTGTTTTCAATTTAGCGCGAGCAACAAAAGAAAATTTGCTCCTCATACTTGTTCATAGTTTGTGAGAAGATTCTGAAACGACGATGATGATGATCATGATAAAAGACGAATGTTCATAAGCTCCGAGTCGATCTTCCTTAAGTCACTAAAGTATTCAAAATTCAATCTTCGAGGTAATATTCACTACTCAGCTATCGATCACGATGCTCAAACAAGAGAGAAAAATGGATACAAAAGCACTATCATGAAGCATGCCCTGAAAGATCTATGAGAGAAATTTTTTCATCTTGTGTGATTCAACACATTCTTTTGACAGAATTTTGATTCGGAAACTCAAAATATTATCCAATCAAGAAACATGCTCCCAAACTGCTTGTATTTAGCAGCAATTTTCGCAATGCAAAGTTTACCAGAGCCTTTATTCAAGACCATCAAGCCTTTGACTTTTCGCTCATATCAATTGATAACTATGAAATGAATCGACTCGTCTATGAAAGTATTTCGGAGAGAAAATTTAATTAATACGATCACAGGAAGCGGTGTTTACCGTCACATCAAACTTGAACTCAAATAACCTATTCATACAGCTCTCTATAAACGGAAATGCACGCTATTTCCGCTTTTCTATCCTTTAGTGTATGGGAAAACCTTCTAGAAAAAAACTAGCTGATAAGGTGAAAGAATGAAGAATATTGCAGAAAAGACCAGTTCAGAATTTATTTGGTGTGGGTAAAGCTTATAAAAGGCATGATCTATCAATTGATTGAGGAAATCTTGCGATAGTTGTTCGAAAATGCTCTAGAAACAAACTTCACATTGAGAAAGATTGAAGATATTTTTTCCTCAGGTTTACTTGCTTGTCTTAGGAGTTCTGAATGACTGTAGAGAAGAGTTATGAAAAAAAGAAGTTAACACTACTTAAAGATCTTCAGAGATTCTGAAATGCGGGATCAGAATTTAGGGCATTTGTATAGCGATGAGATCACTGGCAGTTTGGAAAATATAGCATTATGTGAATTTTTTTTGAAGAACTGAGATGATATTCACCCACCTATGAGCCTCGAAAAAAGCCAAAGTGTAAGAATTCAAACTTGAAGAAAAGAAACGATTTGGTAACATTGAGTTGACTATTGTAGATGAGAAATCGCTCAAAAGAAAGTTCTGAGACGTATGAGAAAACATTTTTTGGCAAAGAATAGCAAAGATCTCACTACTGGGAAGTTTTCCATGGAATAAATTCGAACCAGATTCGAATTCAAGCAGTGAATAAATTGTAATGATCCATATACAAGAAGATATTTTGCAAACATCAAACGAATAGCCTTGAGTTTTCCAGCTATTGGATCTAATCCTTCTCACAAAATCTTCCAGGTACTTTTCTTCTGATGGGAGTATCGTCATTCAAAAAAATTTGATGTTCTCCTTATGATATGATAAAAAATGCTACATTTTGAACAAAGAAATGTAATCCAAGAAATCTTTAATAAAAGCTCTTCCTGTCAACTTTCTCGTAAGAAGTAAGTCGCGCAGACTTGTCACAACTTGTGATAAGGAGCATAGACATGAGCTAATCCTCGAATATTCTCTTCATTTATCATGACTATACGAAAGCTAAAAGTATGGTTGGTGAATCAACTCTGGTGGAAGCTAATGTCCACATAAATAGCCTTCTAAGACATCATGGAGCCAAGTTTGTACACATTTACAGAGAAAGAGAGGAATGAAGCGTAAATGCTCTGTGAAAAAGGCCGATAATGCGATTTTATCCCAGAATGCTATCCTTTCACATGTATTCCTCAACAAGCCACATCCAGCCAAATACCTATCTAAGCATTATGTTGGAATGATGGCTATTCTTTGTCACAAAATTTGCATTGATAATCATGCGTGAGAGAGATCAAAGTGACAAAAACTTTTCTGTTTTCTTCTCAAACTGTTATCGCCTGCAAAAATATTCATATATCAGTTGAGATATTCATTCCGAGCCATGATCCATACACCATTGTATGCTGAATTTTCTACTTCAAAGAATCAATTTGTACTGAAGAATAATTCCACCAACAGAATCAGCAAGTATTCAAAATTTTGGCCACCGATCTCTAGCATGGCTAGCATCATCATGAGCAAGAAAGATGCTGGAACTGAGAAGTGGATTCTGAAAATGAGAGCTCAGTCAAGTGATCACTATTCATCCACCGATGGCCGTGTCACAAGCAGCACGCAGAATGAGGCAATAAGACCATCGAGCCAGAATATTTCTCTTCTGTCAAACACCGATTGGGCTATACAGTTTGATTTCCTCTTTTCCTCTGATTTGTGCCTGTTTTCCTTCATTTATTTCTGTTTGACTTGTGCGATATTGATGAGGGCAAGAATAAAAGCTCTCCTATGTAGGCAAGCTACTCATTTCCAGTCAACCTTTCCCTTTGACTGTTGCCTATCCTGCTGAGTCAATCGCCATTAGGCGCAAAATGCTTCGATGCTACCAAACAGTAAGCTCTTGACAACAGATAAGCTATCTCTTGACATTATCTCCTGTATTCCAGAAAAGGTAACCTCCATTGGAGAAGCTATTCCAAAGCTCCTCAGAACGACTCATTCGAGCGAAAATATTTTCTCTCTTTCTCTCTACCTCTTTCTCAATATGACCTGGTCTTGTATCTTGAGCAATTCCAATAATCTTTTCCAAGTATCAGAGTAGAGTCATGATCAAATTGGGTGTGTCGATCATGGCTAAAATAATCTACACCTTTCATTTTGAAACAGATACTGGACTGGTGGACTTACCTGGACTTGCGGTTGAGTTGAGTCTAGTGAGTTGAACAACATGGGCAAAATATCGTTCTTAATCTCTTGCTGGGCAGTCTTGCGAATCAGAACGTTTATATTTTCCAGTAAAATGACTGTAGCTTGAACTGATCTCGGTGCATGGTAGAGATTTCGAATGAGAGGTAGAATAAAGTTTTGATACTCATCCGTATTTGATTCGTCAATTATGTAGAGAATTGGCTGTAAAGCGGCGGCCAACACATCACTGAATTGTAGTTCGCTGGCCATTGTGGGCAAAATGTGTTGAAACCACATTTTCTTCGGTATTGTGCACAGAACACCCCGCAGAGAAGGATAAAAATTGGCTTTGTGCACAGAGTCTTTCATATGAATCATATCCAAATACTGGAGAGCATGAACACCGGGATCCATGAAATATTTAATCATAGAAAAATTTTGAGAAGTTGGTCGCTTTCGTGGTGCGGGCTCCAATAGTGATGGAATGTATTCTTGTAACAAAATAGGCATCCTATCGAGTAGCTCGTTAACCGAGCGACTCAATGATTCCAATTGCTTGCAATAGTTGGGTGGAGAAAGAGCGGCTTGGATTGGTGATCTTCCATTATTAAAAATACTGCATATTAACAAACCAAATGAAAACATATCACTCTGTGGACTACAAGCCGCCGATGCTTGGACTTCCGGTGCAATAAAATCCAAGTCTGGTTGACACATTTTTGGCAATTTTGAAGTGAAAGATGAACACGATACTGGTAACTAGATTTGTTGAAAGAGATAAAATAAAAATGATCATCATCAGTTAAGCTTCTTCTATTTGGTGCCAAATTCTAGCGATTAATGAAAAAAACATCAAAAGTATCAAAATATGTTGGGTTAATAAAAACATTTGACTCATGAAGAATCATAATGTTCACTGAGGAGAGCAATGAAAAATGAGAGCTTTAGAAGTCAACGGTGAAGAAGATAATGATATCAAAACTTTAGCTGAAAATAACCTAATAACTATCATCAAAAGGTAATCTCTTGTTATCAGTGACTGAGATCCTCCTGGCTTAGCTGAATATCGATTCCTCTCGGAAGCATCACTGATTGTGGAGCTCATGGTAGCTTTACGAAAACTGCGGCTAAAGATTATTCCCATTATGGCGGTAATAAGTCCATCAGACATAGAGTTGAGCGTAGATCGACTGATGAGCTAGATAGGGTTGGATTAACTGGAAATTGTAAGCTCCAGATGATAAGTATGTATGAAAGAGAGAGACCACTATTTAGCTGTATGATCTCTTTTCTAAATCTATTTGAACTTTGATACAGCTCACTAATATAACCTTTTAAAGAGGCTCATCGACGAAATCGATAATAAATCCTCTGTTTCGTTTCAAGGATTAGTTTATGAACAAACTTTCCGTATTCGGAAGTTTGTCAACTGCCATCGTGAGAGATATAAAATCATAATGATTGAAAAAATTCCTATTTTGGCTGTAGTTCGAAAGCTTTTGTTTCCAATATCATTTGAGCGGAAATTTTTCCCCTGTCCACTACGAAAGCAAGAGCTTTTTATTGGGGCTCAAACTATTGAGAAGAGAATCCAAAATTGACTCACAATATCTCTCTAGTCGGTAAATACAGAATAGGGTAGTATCATGTAGAATGAAAAAATTCAAGAAGAAGTAAAAGTAAAATATGTATCATGCTAATATAATATACTGAAAAGAATCGATTGACTGAGCCAAAACATGCTCATTTTGTTCGTAAACAGGCTCCAATAGATGAGTCAAGCCGAGACTATCACTATTATTATATAACTCTTTCTAGGTTATGCTAGAATTCTGTATTATAGCATTTCCTTGGTAGCAGTGAATCATTTTTCTCGGTCAACTCCCTCACTTATGTGATCATGACATGTTGTTCATGTTCTGAACCTATTTCCATATCATGTCCTCATGAGGTGGACCTCTCATTAGGAGAAAGAGAACTCAGCTTCAGTTGAGAAGAATAATTGATCGGAGAAAATTAACTCATTCCTCCGAGTCCAGATTGGATGCAGAACTATTGAAAGAGATGAGTCTCGGAAAAATAATATGTATACTTACCATAATGTCGTTCTCGTTGCATTTCACAGTGAACTCAAAGCCAGACAGTTTCCAGGTCCCTTTCTTATTGATTATCACAGATTGAGGACACACATTCTGGTGAATTATTTTGCATGTATAATGAAGGTAAAGTAGAGCCTCAATGAGCTAGATGATAGAGAGAAGAAAGAAAAAGTAGTCATCGAATCTGCTTCACTTAATGAAGGGCAACAATCAGTGAACAAATTGAATTATCTTAGCGTATTTGTGAGGTGGCAGGGAAGAGCAATCGAGAAAATTGTTCCTATCAAGAGAAAGTAATTCCTACTGATGGTACAAGTTCACAAGAGGAATTGGGGAAGATTTTGACACTCTCTTCGCCCATTTCTCTGCTTTAACATTTCTGCTTCTTTCTTCATGCGTCAAAGCACAAAAGATATGAAACAATCCCAAGTAATCCTCGATTGAGCGAACCAATCTTTCCACTTCATGAATTCCTCTGATGTGCACTGAGATTCAACTATTTTCACTTTTATGAATAAGAAAAATAGAGCTAATACTAGCTGTTGGGTCTACAAATGTTCAATCAATGATGTTTGTGCACTGAATCTAATAAAATTCTTCGCTGATTGGCTAGATGGGCGCTAAAAAATGCAACAATATAACTAGCCTTTGGTTTCCAAATCAAGTTATCATCCGGAAAAATTACTTTCCTGTGAAAAACGAAGATTTTGTGTCAAAGAGAGTGTCTCGAAATCCCAAAAAATAGGAACAAATACACTCAAATGAGTAGTTGCAACCCCCTTCCACTTGCTCAGAAAAAACCATTCTAGGAATGTTAAGAATTCAGATGAGATCGAGAGTGGAGAATTCAGAGAATGAAAGATTCCACCTCAAGCCTCTAACTGAAGACTGAGTATCGATCTGAGTAAATAATCAGGCTGATGAATATGGAAGGTGAGAATGCACAGAGGATTTGATCCATCGTCTCACCAACAATTGATAACAAGTTTTGGAAATGATCTACATCCAGGAGCTACCTGCTGAGCAATGTGTTCACTCAATAAGGTGAATCCAGGTGCTAATTGTTGAAACTGGATCAATAATTACTGGAAGCCATGAGAGAGAACTTTTTGTTTAGATAATGGTGATGGTGTGAATCTGATTACGTTTGGAAGTGGTGCAGCTCAAGAGTGATTCTTCGAGAAACGAGTCACAGAAGATACTTGATGCTCCGACTCGTTGTCAAAGTTTGAAGCCTCTCGATCGACAACGATGGCAGGCTAAACGTTTGGTTGCATGTCTAAGGGGATTGACTGGAATAATCTAATCCAAGCCTCAAAATATAACTAGCTGATGAAATATTTATGAGTCATTGAATAGAGCAACAATCGCTTGCAGCAACTTGGATAGGTTGTGTGGAAGGAATGGTTTTTGCTTACTGTATCATACGACAAAATTCTGTTGACAGCCAATTCCCACCTCTTTTCTCATGAAGGTGGATTGGATATGAAGATACACCAACACATTTCCTTGTCACTACTTCTTAATTGCATTCTCCTTTGGAATTTATATTTATGAATGTGTTTGTGCAAGGTTCGAGTTCTTTTTCCATTCTCTCTCTCTCTCTCTCTCTCTCTCTCTCTTTCCAGTCTCCATTGATACACTTTTTCTTGCATTATACATGAATATCAGAAGGCTCATTCACCAACAGCTAAGAGGCACTCGTATGACGACCTGTCATCTTACTTACAAAAAGATGGGATTTGAGCTTTCTGAAAGTTTTCTCAATTCCAATTCGACTGAGGCGAAAGAAATGCGTGTGAAGTGAAAGCAAAAGACCGAATGGCTCTCAAGATCTCATTCCTGAAAATACATCCAATTAAATAGCTGTAATCAAACTTAAAGTTCACAGACGTGGAGAAACTCACATTCTCTATGAAAATTTTTCCTCAACCTGTGATACAGTAGCTGTTGCATTATCATTCAAGAAACCTGTCTATCATAGAACTTCCATTCGATTTTGAATAGTCCCAAATTTATTCGAAAGAATATTGCAAAATATTTTTTCCAATCTTCTTTGAAAGTTTTGAGGGGTGCCAAAGTTGTAACTTACCTGTAGGAGGCCATATTTGATCTCAAAATCAGTGAAAGTATATTCTCGAAGGAATGATGGTACACCCTGGCGTAGTCGATCTTCTAGATAGCCCAAGACATTTGCCAGGCTTCCAAAAATGGGTTCTGTGGCAAAAGCAATATTGTCTATGGTTTCCTCCACTTTATGGTATACTTGAAGTACTTTCGGATGCCGCAATCGGTCCAGTTGAATAGCACCACGCTTCAGAACTTCACTGATGGACTCTTTCCTCTTTCCACCATGCTTGCCAAACTTTTCAGCCCATTTTTTATCGAAAAAGAAAACGGAAGCCTCCTGAGTGGTGTTGTCGATCGATTTCATAGGGGAAGAGAAAAGAAATAAAAAAGCAAGTCGTTAGCGGAGAGGTAAATTGACGTGCAAAGATGTCAATCTTTGTATACATTTGAAGTGAAAAAGGATCACAGGGGATCAACAATTTGCCTAGAGGTTTGTTATTGGGGTGTTGATTTCTTTCCTTCTACTTTTCAAACTTGCCCGATGATGGGCTTGCCAAATCTTCTTTCACATAGCATCTAGAAATGGGCAAAACATTTGTATTCGTCTGTAGATAAACGAAACAGCTTAATTCAGGAGGAATGGCTGGAAATCATTCATCGAAAGAATGATCGCCTGAATAAAATATTCTCTCTCTCTACCCTCTCTCTACCCTCTCTGTGCATTTGGTGTACAATTTGGTCTCAGTTAAAGCTTTCTCCAGATTCATACAAGTTTTCTTGCTTGGATGAAGCCAAACGCTCACATGTAACATGCAGTTCTTTTGCTTTTGTGCCAAGGATGAGGAGAAGAAAAGAGCAAAAGGTTTTCTCTCTCTTCTTCTATTGCTCTTCATTTCTTGCGGCAACATCCCTAGTAAATAGCGATTCAAGAAGTAAAGAAGAAAAGTCAAGCCAAAAGAGACAGGAAGAAAAGTTCTATGAGCTCTGAATGAATAAGCTCCACGTAAAGGCTATGCTGGGCTGTGAAACAATGTAATCGAATTTGCTCGATTTTCAATATAACTAGCAGTATAGAATATTAGCAGGCTGATTCTGTTTTGATTCACACTAAAGCATTTTGCCTCTCCTCACTCTTATGGTTGGTGGCAAAAGATTTCCTTAACAAAACACACCTCGATCCTTGGATAGAGAGTCTACAGTACAAAGCAAGAGAAGGAATGAAAAACTAATGTTAAGCAAGTGTAGGAGGCCATTTACAGCTTCCGGTTAATGACAAACATTCATTGCTCATTTGCTCTGAGGAACATCTTCTAGAGCTAAAAGCAGGTAGAACAATGCTAGATTAAGCAAGGTGAATCGCCTAAGCTCTTCTTCTTATCGATTGGGTAACTTTGATTCACTATCTCCTACATCTCCAACACCTTTTCACGCTCAATCGATGAATGTTCCTTATTTCAGGTGTAATCTTTCTCCCTCTTTCTTTCCTTCTATCTCTCACGAACCTGGCAATGATGTTTTCCACAATATTATTTGTGGGCACTTCATCAATTTTCCGCTGATGTGCTGAGCATCCTCATGAACTTCTTTTCCTGAGCACCTGCGGTAAGAGAATATTCTCAAAGGATGCTGGATGATGGACAATCAGGCAGCTAAGGAATTGAGAAAAAGTATGCTGAGAGTCGATATGCTAAGAATAAGTTGAAAAACTCAGGAAACAAGCTTGAGGCCCAGCATTAGTCTATTTTTCTTGTAGTAAATCAAGATGCATACTGCCTACTTCCCACCTTTGACCTCCGGCTAGAGTGTTTCATCAGTAAGAAGATCTGTAATATCAATTTTTCATCAACTGATTCCACACTACTGGTCTTGTTATCTCTTGGCATTATTCAAAGCAAATGAACAGGAAGTTTGGTCATCATTTCCTGTATCCTTCGATTTCTCACTGATAGGGATCATTCACGAGCAACTTGGAACAAGATGTTATTTTCGTTATAACAAAACGAAACTTGTCCATTTGAAAGCAAATAAATGGTCAAAAGAAGGTTCTTTGTGATTTTACCAAAACTAAATGAAAAAAACAGCGAGTTATATTTTTGTGTCTGATGAACTGAATGAGGAAATTCCGTGCCTTAGAGAAAAACTCGAGATATGAGGCGAGAAATATCATGAAAGAAATGAAACGAGGGAATAAAAGAAAAATGTTGATTGAAAATGAGATTGAAGATAACAATAGTGTGCCCAAGTGATAGCAAATGGAAACAGCTCGAATGATTAGAGATCGACGACAAAAGGTGTTGGAAGTGTCAAACAAGTAGCTTAAGGAGTGAATAGAAGTGGAATAAAAAACTCGAGAATCTATATATAAAGAAGAAAAAAATCTGGTCATTACTCACCTTGTCATCTGATCTCCGCGTGGCTTCGAGCACTTTCCATGCAAGTTCTGGACCAGCACTGCCAATTTGCCGCTTAATTTCATAGAATTGGCTGATCGGATTGCTCTCCAGAGGTGAGGGCTGAGCAACCGCCTGATTAAGAGGAGAACCAGAACCCTTTAACTTTGAGAACATTTCCTGCACTCAATCCGTCTTGAGGATGATTTTCTTCCACATCATTTGGAGCTTCTCCAAGCCAAACAGTGAAAACTTTTGCTGCCCGTGAGCCTGGTGATCCAGATTTTCTGGTCAGCTCACCCTGAGTCACCGAAACCCATTCACTGAGGAATTTCTAGAAAAACTGATATGAAGGTCAAAAAACTGGGTCAATGCCAGTTATATCAGATCACTCAGGCCAAGAACGAGATACATGTAAATCAGCGCCGATATGGGAGATTCAAGAATATAAACTTGGCTACATGGGATGGCTATACATGATCGTATCAATTTAAGATAAGTGTCAAAATTTTGATATTTCACGTAACGTAAGTAAGATAATTGTGTGAAGAATGAAACTTGAACTCAGCCGGCACACGACAACTGACGGAAACGATGATGGCAAGTCCACAAAAGGGCTGCTGAATGATTAAGATTGGAATCCATGGAAAGGAATTCGCTCCCACAGCAAGGAGCATGAGAAGGTGAGATTCTCACGCACAGGCTCAGAAATAGTTCGATTACATCCCTGTACTGCGCTTTTCCCCGCATATTGGAATAGCTAAAAATTTATCATTACCTCCAATATCAAACAATGAACCTGTGGACCAGAGAAGAGTCATCCACTTTCACTATATCAATAACAATGAACAAGTTGGTGTAATTAATTGGATATAATGAGCTTGCAGATTGCGGCCCTTGCAGGTAGAGCGTGCATCCAAAGAATGAAATCAACACCAATTGAGAAAAATGAGGCTTACTTATGGCCTTAGGCTACTCTGACCACAGCTGATCATGACATTTTTTACTAGAAGACATCTCATTTTCTCTTCAGGGGAGGCCATGAGTTGATCACACATGTATAAGGTAAAGTGCTATTATATGAGCACCCTACTTACTAGCACCGAGCACCCTAGTAGTTGAGTACTTAATACATGAAAAACTTATTCGATCTAATCTCTTGATCGTGTCTAGTTACAGGTTGTTCCAAAACTGTTTAAAGTAGTCCGAAGAACAATTCTTTAAATACTAATTTATGTAAGTCATTGAGAGAGGACACCTCCACCCATTTTGCGGATGAAGGCATTTCAGATACACTGGCATATTCACAAAATAAGATTCATCTTCGTGATAATGTACATTATGTATAGCCGATATTGAGCTTCAGTCATTTATTCACCACAAGTGTTAAAGTTAAAGTTTGTTGAGTCAACGGATTGATCACTTTTGGAAGTTGGATTCTCATAAAGCTCTTCATTCGTCATGATTGTGAGACTGGTTGGAAGAGAGGTCATTAAAAATCTAGTATTGGTTTAATCAGATGAGAATTTTTGTACCTAACCACGAGCTTCCGCCGCTGCAAACTATTCTACAGAGAAGCCATGCGTGTGATACTAAATTTATACCAAAGTTAGAAGAAATATTCGAAAAAATTTGTGTATGATACACACTGATAAAAATTTATCTAGTTATTAGATAAAACAGTACCTGGTCAAGCTATATATTATTTTTATCAGTGTAGAGAAACTTTGAGCCCACGGTGTAGATAGAAAGCGAAAAAGAGGAGAAAACAGAGATAGTACATGGAATTTTTCAAAAAGCTAGAGCTTTAGACCATCATGATAAAGTGTAAAAGATGATTATCATTGTTGTGCGAAATATGATCAAAACAGTTTCATTTCCGCAGAAATATTTTTCTCGTGGCTGATTTACTTCTTTTCTAATCACTCAAAGCTATCAAAGAGAGAGAGAGAGAGATCGAAAAATGGCAGCGTGTATGGTTTACAAATACTTCCAAGGAATAAGAAAATTGCACAAAGCAGTCAAATCAGATAAGCTTCTTACCATTGTGGCTCACTTCATCCTTATTTTGATAAGCTTCCATGATTCTATACTTTTCTCGTCTCTTTTTCATCGAACAACATTCAGAATTTCACTTCTATGAGCAGAAATTTTCAACAAGAAAAAAAATCTTTTGGATACATGACTGGGCACCCTGTTCCTAGTTCTCATTTGCCCAATATAAGAATCTTTGGATTTCTTTCTCCGATTCCACCTGTGACTTTGATATGATGAAATTCATATCTCAATTATCAATAAGAGTCCATATAATCTCTTTGGAGGAGAGAAACATCTTCAGTGTTCAGTTAGACAAGCTGCTCTTTGATTATCGTTATTATTGCCCTAATCGGGTGAAGCCGATGCTCATCGTCTGTGTATTTCTTCATGTTAAACATGACTAGAAATGTAACGCTCTCGATTTTTTTAATTTGAAGAAATTTAGAGTATCGTTTCAATTCTTTTCTCTCTCTCTCTCTCTCTCTCTCATCTTATATTAATCTGGTTAAATTGAAAATTTTCTCAAAAATGATGGGTGAATGAGCAAAGGGCTGAAAATTTTTGGAAAAATTCTTTATATAAGTAGTTATTTAGAATAATTTATACAAAAATTTGGCAGAAAATTTCGCACAATGATGGTCAATAAGATAAATAAGATACATCGGATAAATTAACAAGTGTTATCTTTGGGATAGATCTGCTCTTGAATCTTCTCGTTTTGAGATCTCCAGTGTTGCGCCGAATTCTAGGGAAAAATTGAATTGCACCAAGATTGAAGAGACTCAAGAATTACACTCCAAATTATCTGATTATCAGAGTAAGACTCACCGGAAGTTTCAATATTCATAGCTTCTCGAAATCTTCTAGGACTACTGGATTTTGTTTTTCGTCGTATAACAGGTGAAGATAGATGACTCTTGGTGCCAGATGAATCAGCTTGATGATAATAATCACCTAAATTTTTGCTAGATGACGATGAAGATGATGAGCCACGTTTGATTGGAGTTCGATTCCGTTCATCGAGATCAGAAATATGGATTTTTTGGGAAAACCAGGCACCAGATTTTTTCCAGATCTGAAGTGAATTGAAGATTAAATGAAAAATGAATGCTAAGTTATAAGGACTCATTCAAAGATGTCAGCAGCAACTAAAGAACAAAGTTTCAATTACTCTTCCTATTTTAGAGAGAGGAATGAAGAAGTACCAAAAGTCACTCATCAGAACTGTGATAATTTTAATGTAGGTTGTGATGTTGTAATTAATATAATACAACTATAACGAGTTGGCACAAAAATCGGGAGCTCATCCTTCTCTCAAAACAAGACAGGATTGATACTAATACAATGGCATGTATTATCATGATAGCTTAAGAACTGCAGTAAATACGAATAGTTATTTGAAATTATAGTTCAAAAAACCGAGAATTGAACCCTAAGTTCGGTAATCCGACTCAGAAGGGTAGAATATGACTTGACTCTATCAGAAAAACTTTCGTCTGTCATTCCAAATGAGATTGTTCCGAGAACAAACCAAGCGTCTTGTTTATTGGAAGAGAATTTTTTTCAACATTTTACGACTTCCTAACTCCAAATCATTTGTTTTAAAAGAATTTTGATAAAATTATCTTACCTCTCGAGTTTCTGAGCATATTTTGCAGAGCCAAATAGACTCATTCGTAGGTGTAGCAGTATCCAAACCACATTTGCTACAAACGGCCTGAAAAAGAAAATCTTTTAAGTTCACGGCTGCACAAGAAATTAGAGTTTTTTTACATGATGTATTGAAAATTCAATGATTATCTTGAAGAACAGAGTTCTTCGAAGCTTCAATATTGTCTGCAATACCCTAGGCCAGCTTAGTTTCGATTTGTTTACCTGGAATACTTGGAAATTGTCCTATTCTTCCAACTTAAATCCAGAATATACTAGATTTTTTCATCGAGCTATTACAACTATCATTCAAATCTTTGAATTCCTCATTGAATAGATCTTTTATAAACTCCAAGCCTTTTTCATACATGTACATTTTGTATTTCAAAACATCAATCAATCATACGTATAGATATTCAGAGGAACAAATTAGACAAGCTTCAATCCAATGAAGCAAAGTTAAAATGCTAAATATGTTTCTTGGAGGAACGTTCATAATTAAAAATCATTTGAATTTATTGTAGATTCAGTTAGTAGCCCTGAGAAGACTCAGAGAACTGGAACTCAATAGTATTTCTCATTCATATTGAATTTAAATTTACCCAAAGAGTATTTTCAACACTACTAAAATCTAGCAAACTCTAGTTTTAAGGGTTAGAACAAACAATTTTGACAAAATCCAAATGCTTAGAGAAATCGCCATATTCCTATCAATATAACTAATAGCTGCTGTACAACAAGCTAATCGTTTTGAGAGAACTTTTCGTTTTAATCAAAGGATTAAAAATAATCTGGAATCAAACTAACCTTGTTACAGTCTTTACAATGGCGACATTGAGTAGAGAAGAGACCAAAATGATCGTTACACAATGCACAGCGTTTGAGGCCATCTCCTTTTGCGTTCCTTTTCATATTGTTCAAACGATCATGCAACCTTCTATAAATAAGATATCGAGGGAAAAGATGATGAATTTCTTTTATAAGGTTTTTATCAACTCTGATCTCATCTCTAACAAGTGATTTCAGATACAAGTTTGGAAAGAGAGAACCGAATCTTACTTTACGCGTTCTTTCTCCATGCTTTCGATTTGTTCAGATCGTTTCAAAACATCCATTATCAACTGCTGCTCCATCTCGTTTATTTGATTACTAGGATTTGGAGAGTTGAGACCACTTTTAACGCACCATCCTGTATCAAGTCTAAGTTTCGAGAACTGTCAATAATTGACATAGAATTGTTCATCTCACTCGTGGGAGTTTTAATCTCCATGGCAAGAATAAACAAAAAGACGATTTTCTCTCGTAATTAGGGAATCCCGATACTTACTTGGCTCGCAGAGTAAGTTCTCGATCATTCGGACAAATCCATCGATTTCTCCCTGAAATGATAATTACTTATGACCAATGGCCAGAATTTTGACATTTTTTGTAAAAACCTTCGAATCCACTCATCTTGGAGTGATATCCACAACTTCGCAATCAGACTAAAGTTAAATGAACGAGGTTCAAGCCCACAACGATAAGCATCCCAGCTGAAAGAGAAGGAGACAGAGCAAGAACTTTTGATTATTTATTTGAATGAAATATGCTTCGAATTTATTTAAATTGATTCAAGAAACTAAGGTCACAAAATTGATACAAAAATGTATCTTTTAGAATTTTTCCTTATTTTTTCAAGGTTTTGAAGATTATTTCTCAGAGAAATCTGATAAAATCTTCTCTGAAAATCTCTCCTGACCATTTTTGAAGAAATGAATCTCTCAGATTGGCAGAGGAATGGAAGAGTAGAAATGATGAAAAAGAATCTTCACACATCATCTTTCATGATCCAACGCCGGTGGTAAACCTCTGCTCTTTCTAGGAGCTAAGGCTTGAGTTGTTGGTGAAACTACGAGGAACGGCAGTTAAAATTGGCCATCAAACATGAAAGTTATTTTCAATGTGTCATGTTGTTCGGGCCTCAATACAGGAAATATGGACGCATCGACGTATGATGGAAGGAGTATACTGAACGATCTTGTTGACATCGTTGCCAGACGGATTTCACCTCGGAAAAAGCAGGCAGAAAAACGCCACAAAGACAACCAAACGACAGAGTGTATCAAGTTTCACTCTCTGCTCTTTCTATACTCTCTGCTCTAATAGTCATTTGTAAAGCACAAGCTATTCGCTAATGACTTTTTCACAGAGGAACGAACGAATGATGCTCATCCTCTGAGCATAATCTCACCCACATCTTTTACAGTTCGAGAGGAAGAGAGAGGAAGAGAGAGAGAGAGAGAGAGAGAGAGAGAGAGAGAGAGAGAGAGAGAGAGAGAGAGAGAGATCTGTCCCATCTCGCACATTCGCTCATCCCAGAGAGGACTACCGATGCTCCTGGACCACTTCGATATATGATGTGCTTTACTGCTCATACATCATGGGCTAAGCTAATTTATGACATGTGGAAAGGAATAGCATCTGATCAGTGAAGGAGGAGTGGAAGGCGTTGGTGAGGGCAAGGACGAAGGAGGATGCAGTGCGTCAAAAAAAAATGAACGACTTGGGATGAGCCAAGAAGGATGATTGCCGGCCCCAAATATCATCATTCGCCAGCCATGCATAGGGAATAGATATGAGCAGGAGAGATAGTGAATAAACATGAAAACATAAACATTCTTTGAATTTTCTTCCCAATTTCAAACCTCGAGTGCTAATTGAGCCGTTTGCATCTACCACAGACGTCTGAATACACTAGTTTAGTTTAGTTCAGTTTGTTGTATCTAGTTTTTAGCCTTCAAATCTGGATAGCGAGTATCTTCTCTGCCTTACAATCTAGTACTAACTTGTTTTTATCAAATTTTCCCTGCCAAATGATTATTTGATGGCCAAAGTCTGATTCAGATGGAGATTGAGTCAAAAGGTAAGATTTCTGTTTTTTCCTATCCTTTAGCTACATTACACTGTACACTATAGCTCTTCTCTAAAGACGCATACACAGGTTATTGGAATTAAAAATCATAGACACTCTTTGAAATTTAAGAAAGATGTTCTCAAAACTTAGAATCTATTATAATTCTTTTGTTGCGAAATATTTTCTAGAACGTATGAGCGAAAATCTTCATTCACCACTGAGCTCCGGATTGTATACAGTTCAGAATTATATTCCATATGCTGAAGAGAAACTGGACTCTTTAACAAGACTGACTAGTGAAAATCGATTCTCCACATGGACTCAAAGTCATATTTATTATGGGAAGAGCAACACCGTCAATAGCCTTATATCAACCAATTCACCCCAAAGAGGTGTTCTTAGAATAGAGCCCGGTCATATGGAAGAGAAATTGATTCTCTCTGAGCTGAATGAAGGGCCTAACTTGAAACGGTCACCAGGAAGCAAAAGACCTCTCCATCGGAAACTATGGGATGTATCAGCTACACTGGAAATGAAGTGCCTATGGGACGAGTTCAACGAATTAGGAACTGAAATGATTGTCACAAAGGCAGGAAGGTGAGTAAAGAACATCTAGTCATTATGCAAGAATGATTTGTGCAAGATTACAGAAGATCAAAAATTCGTTCAGCCACAAATTTGAACTGATTTTGTTATGCTCAAAAAGTCAAAAGTACTAATTAATTGAGACTTTTGATCTTGTAGCACATTTCCTTCAAAATAGTGGCTATAAAAGATCATTGGAGCAAGAAATCAAGAGTTAAATGAGGTAGCATTTGTTACATTATACCATCAGAACGGGAACAAGATTCCTCTGAATCTAAGCTTGAGGTTTTAGCAAGGCTTATTAGAAGAATAACGATACGACCAATAGCAGCTATAACCATAACTATTCATTATTTTATCAGAAACTTTCTGAGGGACAATATTCTTATCTGATTCATTAAGTTTTGAGTCTCTATTCCTAGTAGGTAGATATTGATTGAGATGCTTCATGAAAGTTGCTTCTTTTGGACATGATTTGTCGAATGTCATTGATGGGTAAGTGAGAAACTGAAGCTCACTCATTTAAACACATCTCGAGGGATATATCAATGTTACCATACATGATTGATGAACATGCTTAGGAAAAAGACTCACCATCAGTATTATTCTTCTGATTAGTGCATAAAGACTGAGCTGGTTTCTCTAATGTTTACAAACAAATGAACAAGAGGTAAAGCGAAAGAGAAGACAATCAAATGAGGTATTGGAAGGAGCATAAAGGGATAGAGTAAATGAGATATCGGAGGACAATGTTCGATTCTTATAAGAGAGACTAGAGCCAATAACGTATAAATGCTTGCTGACTCATTGGAGCTCAAGAGCTTCTAGTTGCTAGTTGATTGAGAGGAAAAATCTCAGCTCCTGGATACACACCAGATTGATTAATGATTTTTGGAATTCAATTTAAGCTAGTCTCATATTCTTTCCCCTCCCAATGTCATTCAAGACCACCCAGTAAAATCAACAAATTCTGCTAGTGTTGATGGAAGCCAAAGCAATCAGTTTGTTTTGCCTAGTACTAACGTTACGCGATTGAATGAGCTTTCAGGTCCTAACTTTCTGCTAGTTTATTCCTCCAACAAGTGGGTATGGATAAAAGAGTAAGTTATCTATTGGCTTCATGAGATCAGAGAAGATGGCATAGCTGTGACAGTGTTGGTGAGGAATACTATCAAGAGACAAGATTGATTAGAATTATGAGATATTAAGAAGCTAGCCAATAAAAGTTCTCCTTATCACCTCCCTTGTAGCTGAGAGATGCTTCTCTTTGTCCATCAAGACGAAGCCTTTTGCAACCCATCGTTCTGCATCCATTACAATGTCTAGAGTACTTCTTTAGAAGCACATAGAAAGTTCTCTCCAGAGATACAATCCAAGTTTACATAGACTGAATAAGGAAAGTAATTCTTTCTTATGTAGACTATTAGAGACTTTTGCTTATCTTAAGAAGGAAAATTTGAATATCCTTTTAGGTTGAGCATATATTTTGAAGGAGATTGCACGCATCAGAAAATGACCGAATCTTAATCTAAGATAAATACTGTGATGAATGAATAAGAATGAAGTACCCTAAGTTCTCGATTTTCTGAGAAATTAATCACTAAGTTGGCGGGTTGCTTGAGTTTAAAGAGAATTTGAGGCTAAAATTAGAGAATATGCCCAACTTTCAGACAAATATAATACGAAATTAGAACTCAAAACGATTTATCCACAGGCTTTGGTTTGCTTCCAAGAATTGCTGGAGAAAACTAAGAATCATTGAGTTCCTCGATTACTGAACTAAGTCATTTATCTTATAATCTTATAACTCAGAAGCGGGAAATCAATAGAGGCTGATATTAATCAATTATATCACTAACAAACACAGAAAAATAAACATCCGTTACAGATGACAGGCTCTGGAGATGAGAAAGCTATCGAATAGTGTGGAAGATGAAAAAGTTTGTTTTTCGAGGAACAACACAAGCGTGGAGAATTGATAATACCATATTCTCTGATACATGAGCCCTGGGATTGTTGCAATCTGAATGTGTGAATTCACAACTAACTAAGTTATCAACTTTACATAAATTTTCGATAAACAGGAGGATGTTTCCAACTTTTCAAGTGAAATTGAAAGGCTTGTGCCCAAACGATGACTACATTCTAATGATGGATTTTGTTCAAGTGGACGATAAAAGATACCGATATGCCTTCCATAGGTAGGAGAATGGAATCTATTTCGTGAGCAATGCGAATAATTTAATTAATTCCCAGCTCTAGTTGGGTGATCGCTGGAAAGGCAGATCCATCAGCTCCTCCAAGGATTCACATCCATCCAGACTCACCAGCGCGTGGATCAAGCTGGATGAAGCAAGTGGTCTCTTTCGATAAAGTCAAGCTGACAAACAATCAGTTGGACGACAATGGACATGTGAGATAGAAAACAGGCCACCAAATGGTCAAAGATATCTGACACACCTTCTCTTTTATTAGATAATTCTTAATTCTATGCATCGATTCCAGCCTCGGTTTCACGTTCTCTACCAAGCACCACCTGATGAAGACTGCTATGATACAGAAAATTTCAGGACACTTATCTTCCCAGAGACTAGATTCATGGCCGTGACAGCATATCAAAATCACCGGGTAACATTACAGTTTATCTTTCAACTTCTCGGATGAATTATATCTCTCTTCTGAGACATTCTCACCACCTTTTCGTCACATTCGCCATTCAAAAACCAGAGAAGCATCACAGAGATCTCATTAGTAGACATGATTGATGGCATGTTCGCAGCATCTTCTCAACTTCTAGGACAGTCAGATATCACGTCAGTGTAGTGATCCTTGTCTTGAGTTTTTCTGACAAGGAAATGAAGATCAGTTCTCATTCTTGACTCAAACTAACGGGAAAATTAGATTCAAAAGATATCGTGAGTTTAGTATTTTCGAATCCAAGTTAAGACAATGCTGCAAAATCAATATTTTGTTCGAAAGTGAATCAAACAGAAATTTTAGGAGCCCTGATTTTGAGTTGTTATGTCAAATGGCAAGAAAGTAGAGTAAACAGCTGTAGGTCATTTAATTTTCCAGAGGAAAGTGAGTAAATTGTGGACCAATCTACTGAAACTATGTAACTGCCTCGATTGATCTATTCCACTGGTCCATATGAGTAGCTTTTATCTTGATGATCATATGTTATTTCAAGTAAACTAATAGAATGGCAAATTTCCAGCTGAAAAATGAACAAGAATGAAGTCATATGATGAACTTGTGGAGGTCCAAAATTTCCATTATAGGAGGAAAAGGGCTGTTTTACAAGTATATGATTAGAAATTTCTCTAAACTACAGATCACACAATTGAAGATTGCTTCCAACCCTTTTGCCAAAGGATTTAGAGATTGTGATATCGACGACTGGTAAGCATTCAAAATTTAGCAGTTTATAGTGCTTCAGTCAATTTATGAAATTTTCTTTAGGGGCAACCACACACCTCTTACCTTTGATGCTTAAAAATTGGGCTCAACACAAAATTTGAAATTGATCTCATAAAAACTGGTGAATTTTGATTTGGCTGATCAATCAAAGATGAATTAAGCCTGTCTCAGTTCGGATTCTTCCTCTGCCTGGGAAGTGATTTTCAAAGAAGTTAGAGGAGGAATACTTGGATACACTTGGGCACGAAAGTCAAATGAATCACAAGAATCAGAACGAATGAATCATCCCCGAAAGGAGAGTTCCCGACTTCAAAGAAGTAGAATTGTCAAGAAAATGAGCTTAACTCCCAAGTTATTCAAATAAGTGTAATATAATTTGTTCATACAGGCTATCATTTATATTCAATATCATTGAAGAATACATGATTAAGATGATAACTGATTCAATTCTTCTAGTAAATTGTCATTTGGATGCACAGCACTCGATACAATATTAATCTTCATGGAAAAAATCTTCGAGAATCACTTAGAGAAGGTTGAGTTGATAGAATATTTGAAAAATTCGACAAATACCAGATCGAGAAAGAAGACAAACTACATCAGTTTAGGGAGCTGAAGACTGTGGAGCATAAGCTTAAATCGATATCGATTTTCAGGTTGATGGAATCTTCCTTGGAAGGAGGAAGAATGACTCAACAAAGATGCAGATGATTGAATCCAAATTAGATCAAATTTCTATCGATTTTCTAGTCACATGTTTACTTTATCACCCAGCCAAACAAATAAGACTAAAATATAATACTGGTGTATGGTATCAGCTTCATAGCTGTATGATCAGTATGATAAACTAAGGGCAACAGGTGGATTGTGCTAAATTGAAATCATATCAAGAGTCAAACTGATGCAACAAAACTTGAAGGAATAGAGGACAAATAAGCTCATTTCTAGCAAACAAGGATGAGGATCATCGATGAAGGGAATCAATCCTTCGTAAGGGTCGAGGTAAAAATCATCCAGGTAAAGATCTGGCCCTGAAGATCTATTAATTACAGGGAAAACAGAGAAAAAAGAATAAGGAAGGTATCAAGTGAGCAAATTTTAATTTGTCATTGCAATTTTAAGTGAATCACAATTTTTGCCAGTAATGGGATGAGAATATGACTCGAAAGTCGAAGAAAAAAGCAATGGAAAATTTCAAGAAGGGAAAAACGATGAAGTGTCAAGATGAGGCGGTCCAAATAGCAATCGGATGAAGAAAAGGGGAGTAAAAAAGTAACCTACAGAGCACCCAACTCATTAATCTTCCATGAAATCCTTCTGATAATAATGATGGCCTACAGATGAAAGGTAGCATTCACGCTGTTTGCATCGATCGATAACCTCGCCACTCAGCAGTTTTGTGATGACAAAACCTCGTGATTTCCTGTGGCATTCTTATTTTTGTTTACTCTGACGTAAATAAGATTGCTGATGAAATCAAAGACCAATTCACACTCACAAAAGGGAGTTTAAAGACTAATAATTCACATTGGATAGGTGAAAGCTCAAGGTAATCAGATCAAAACACAGCCAAACATTAGGGAATCGAGCTATATTGCGGCTTAGAAGATTTTTTTATCGATTGGCTATGACTGGAGAGGATACAGTGAGTCAAAACATCGAGAGAAAGCTTGATTCAGAAATCAGAATTCTCAACTCTCCGATCAATTGAACCCTTTTTCACACCTCATCGTCACTAAGAGCAATTCTCCGGTTCTATAAACAGTAACTGTCTTGATTGTCTTGCTCTTGAATACAGAATTCCTTTGAGAGAAAAAAGCACCTCAAGCTGCAGAATATCGACTTCAAATTTCTAGCTTGAAGGAATGTGATGAAAGCGAATTGCAAGTCCTCTTGCAATCAGAGTTGGCTACTCATGTCCAGCTGATGTGGATTTCGAATTCAAATCTCTGAATAGGTTCAAAAACAAAGCAGCTTATATGAACGACACAAATTTGAAAAATTTATTCGAAACTCTCTGATCCTTATTAAAAAAAATTGATTCTGAACATCGCGCTTCTCGCATTGTTTTCATTGAATGGATGATTTGATACCGAATTGCAATATGGCTGATCGATTGACGATAAAAAGACAAATCCTCATTGCTACTGCTCTTTCCTCTAATCTAATCTAGGATGAAAGCGAAAATGAATAAATTCTCTGTGTCAACTCCTCTCTTACTCATCTTACTGAATGGATTAGTTTCCGTTTTAGAATGGAAAATGTTTTCATGATGAGGTGATAATCTACACTCCTTGAACTGTTTTAACGAGCAGCTCTAATCATCACGAGGATGTGTTTGTTATTTTTTGCCATAGACACTAATCCACCGAAGAATGGTTACAAGCTAATTCTAGCCAGCGTGAGGGATGAATATTTTAAAAGACCAACAAAAGCGTGCTGTATATGGCCTCAAAACAGTGATATAATTGGAGGTAAGAAAATCTCGAAAAAACGTTGTTGTCCAAGAATCAATCGAAAAAGAGAGCAATTTAAAGGCTTACCTGGCTTGACAAAAGCTTGATGGCGACCTGTTGAGTTATGTAACTGATACGAGTGCAATATTGAAGTCAACTAGTGATCGATTGATTACAAAAAAGGATCAGCAAGATATGCCAGGAAGTTGACACAGATTGGAAAAAAGGCTCACATGTAGTTGAATTTCTGATGTTTGGTTTGTTGGTGGCCAGAGATTCTCTCATGAAGAGAACGAACTGATGCATGTGTTCTGGATGCCAGCAAAATTCTCTCTCTTTTTCTCTCTCTGTGTCAGGTGGAAGAGCGCATTCTTCAAAGTTCACAGTGGCTGGAATGCTTGGAATGGCTAGAATGAGAGTGCAATGAAGCCACGATGAGGCTACAATCAAGCTGCTTGCCGGGTCCATCATTTCGATCGATCGCTCGAGAGTTGTAGCTGTAGTTGTAGCTCAAGTTCTAGTTGGGATCAGACACACACAAGCTCCCGCATTTGAAAAATAACTTGCTCAATTCCGCTTGTGTATCCCGAGTGCGCCGAGTAGTAACATTAATGTTGGCCAGATCCTTGATTTTGCTGTTAGGCTCATCTCTTGGAATCGATTTTCTTGCTACCTTCTCTCTGTCTCACTTTACTCCTCTTTTTAGGCCAGGATTTGGAGCCTAATCGTGAAGGTGGTACATGGCTTGCCATGAATAAAAGATCAGGAAAGATCGGCGTCCTGTTGAATGTTTTCCAGCCAGGGAAGCTTAAAGATGATGCCAAAGGAAGAGGTAAGACTTGATACGATACGATACGTCTCAATGGGAATACACTAAAGTTCTTGAACAAGTCAAGTTATTGATTTACGTTCGATGTCAGTTGTAACGGAGGGGAGCACTCAGACATTTTGCACAATTTTTTCGGGAAAATTTACAAACACCTGACATAATTGGTGAATCTTCTCTAATAGTCCATAATAAGATTTGATTGCTGAGTCCTTGAAATTTTGAACTTATTGCTCTTACTTTGCTTCAATCTTCATGTAAGAACATCAGAATGCCACTTGAATACAGATGTAGCTTCTAATGTATTTTTTTGACTTTTTCTAAGAGACAAACATCTCGTTTGTCACTTCGAGCATACAAGGATCCAACTTGATCAAAGCTTTTCTATCGTTTTTGCCATCTTACTCTCCTCTCTTTCACTACCGCCTATTGCTTACTTTTTTTTCAGGCCAATTGGTTCCTGACTATTTGATCACTGATGATGACAAAGAGTTTATGGAAAATATAATTGAATCACGATTTGAATATAATGGTTTCACTTTGGTCCTCATTTCTTTATTTCCAGCCATCAAAGCTACTTACCTGAATAATATTGTCTCCGATGATATAGTCTCCCTTAATTCAGGTATATTATGTGACACTTTAGTGAATTTCTTCGCTTCTAGTTACCTGGTATTTGCTTTTGATTTGATTAGGGGTACATGCTTTCGGCAACAGTGAGAATCCAGAGAAGCCTTGGGCTAAAATAAACTATGGAAAATCACAATTCATTCAAATTTTAAAGAAATTTCCGACAACCAACTCTCAAGATGAGTTGGTAGAAGCGATATTCTCGATGCTTTCCGATAAGACTAAGTAAAAATTTTTCGCTTCTAACAAGCTGTTGTAAGCTAACTTTTCAATAGTAAATACTGATGATTGATTCTTACCAACAGACTACCTTCAGACAAAGTTCTTCTGGAGCAAGCTGGAGAAAGTTCGGAGTTTGCTAAAAATTTGAACACTCTTTTCGTTGAGATTCCTACTAGCGAATATGGCACAAGGTAAATACTTTGGCCCTATCATGAGTCGAAGAAATTCATTCAACTTTGATTTTTAGAACGTGGACGGTCATCATTGTTGACGCGGACAACAATGCCGTTTTCCATGAAAAGACTCGTAAAGATCCGATTGTTTGTTCACCAGAGAGAGTAAGCTCTGAATGGGTTGAAAATAAATTCCATTTCAAGATGAAGGCGAGGTGAATCCATCTCAATCACCTCTTAACATGATATGGTCACGAAAATTAGTAAAAAGAATAATAAATATTTTGGAAAGGGTTGAAATCTTTCGTTGAAGTAGATTTTTTGACTGAAAGATGGTCAATTATTCATTTTATCTAATAAATTAAATGATCAAATCAATATCATTGTGAATTTATAACTGAATTCAACTTATTCGTCCTGGAAATTCAAAGACACGTGAAATTGATGGTGTGATATGAATTTTAGAGATGGAAAACACTATATAAAACCTTAAAAGAAGAGATGATACTGGAGGTAATAGAATGGTTTCTCATGAATGTTCACTGAATTTAGAATCAGTGACTATGCTCATCATCTCGCTCGCTTTCTTCTAGAGTTTCTTGCTGCTCTGATAGAGAATCTTTATTGTTGGAGCAAAGGATGAGTCTGAGAGGCTCTTTGTTTTCTCTTGAATCTTTCAACTTTAACATCTCCTCTTTCAACTTTTTCAAAATGGCATAATTAGGACGATTTGCACAGGCTGTATTTTGAAGTTCGGTAATTTTTTGCTCTTCCTCCTAGATTTCGAGAGAAAAGAAAGTGAGAATAGAAGTAGATAAGTAGGAAACGAATGAGTGAATGCTCACCTTCTTTTCTTTCGGTGTTTTGCAAGAGCCTCTACCATACAATCTTAGCAGTGAGCCCCAAGAGGATATTTGGGGATGAAGAAGTTGTAAGATGGCTTGAGCGGCCCTTTGTTTCCCTTCTCGTTTGTTACGACATATAACCTGAGCGAATATTGAGGCAAGTGTGAGAAGACAATCTTCGGGAAAGAATGAAGCTTACTGTTGCAGTATGTTTTCCTACAGTCATTGCGAACTCAATCCTTTGATGCTTCACCAGTTTGACATCATGCTTGATCTCAGTGTCACCCATTCCATAATTTCTTTAGGGGAGAAAAATTGGTTAGCAACCTTCAAAAGGGAAAAATGAGTGACTTACCTTTTAAGACACTCAACTAGAATCTGATAGGGTGAGTGTTGACCAGCTTTTGCACACATTTCACTAACTCTGGGATCTTCGACTTTTATATCATCAAAGAACTGTGGAGAGAGAAAGCTCACTTGAATATCGATTCATTTGGGACTAATTAAGCATCAGATCACTCAACCTACATTTAAATCTTGTGCAGAGGAATCTACCTTGCGGCTACCATTTTGAGTCATTTCTTTTATATCAGGAATGAGGATTTCAAGAGTTGCCCTTGCTATAGGAAGAGGAGTAGAGTAAAATTGTTTGTCTGAAAAAAGTGAGCCTAGTTCAACTAACCAGCTTCCGACTTTGCTTGTTTTTTACTGCTTCCATATCCAACGCCGTATTCCATATCGTTGATTATTACAGTTGCACTATACGGCATGCTTGCGTTCTCTACGACAAAAATAAACTTTCATAAAGATTTTCATCGAAAAGCAGCAGCAGCTATGTATGATCTTACCTAATTCTTTGAAAACATATTTAGGTTGCACACGTTCAGCATGTTGAACAAACTCATGAAGAATGCAAACAGAAGACTTTCCAGCTGGATTCATCACAAATTCTAGAGGAAAAGTTACAAAAGGAAGAATTAAGGCAATGATGATAATAGCTTCATCGATAGTACCTTTCTTGGCACTTCTTCCAGGACCTTCACCAACTTCACTGCCTTTAAGGGGACATGTAATCAATTTGGTACCTTCGGGCTAAAGAGATTCAAGATAATTTTTCATTCAATTTTCTTCGCTAAGAATCATAAATTTACCAATGAAGGTCTCTGCTGGATTTTTCTCATCTGTATATGTTTTCTTCTATCGGCCCAAGTTCTAAGAGAAGGTATGATGAAGATGAAACGGAGTGAATTAGCAGATATTCATCACAAGATGATCTTTGAAAGAGAAGACTCACTTGAATTTTCGGATTGTGATATCTTGAAATTCGAAAACTTTTTGACAGTATTCACGTACAGATAGATGATCGAGTGACTTTTCTTTATTGGCTTCTTGGACGCTCTCTACTTTAGCGAGAATTGGAAGCTGACTACTACTTGTATTTGGAATGGGTTCTGGTTGAAAATCAAAAATGAGATTTTATAAACGAAAAAGCCATAGAGGTCTACAAACCTGATATACAGTCTACTGAATTCTCTCTCGGTTCTTCTATCGACTTTTTAGCATCATCTTGTTCCTTTTCCAATTCACGCTTGTATGCCAAGCAAGGAATAGCTGAGACTGGGATATCATGTTTCTATAAAGAAAAATCAGTTTACTTATGGTTTGAATGATGAAACAGTTCGCAACTAACTCTAGCGCTACCAGGTCCAAGATAATAAGGTTTAGCCATAGTGCAAACCCTCGATTGTTTATGTAGATACACCGGCATTCCACTGAAGTGAGTGACCTCAATCCATCCTTCTGGTAACATTTCAAAATAGTCCTGTTCCCGTTCTGAGACGAGATGAGAATAGAATGAAATTAACATAGATGGAAACGATAATCCATCAGAATGTAAGAATAATGAGATACTAGAAGTTGCAATGACTAACTTTTTAGAACAGTTTTAGTTCTTTCTTCAGGTATCGGTAGAGAGCCGCTTGATGAAGCCTCTTTTCGCTCCATACTTTCACGCAATCCTTCCTCCAACATATCGTCCAGATCATCCAAAGGAATGTCAGAGTCATACTCGAGATTTTCGTCATCCTCTGAATCACTTTTGTCATCATCAAATCGCTGTCTTTTGCTACCAGTGAAGGGATCATCTTCACACTCTTGTTCAAGATTCTTTCGCTTTGGACTAGATCGGAATGTCAGATCTATGTCTTCATCCTCTTCATTTGAGCTCATTTTTGGGCACTATAATTATAACAAAAAGGAAAAAAAACTAAAAATTCACTCAAATCATGATAAAGTTTTGATTGGATTACTAAAGAGCATCATGATGAAGATGAACATGATGAACATGCGATCGAGAAGCTTGAGAAGAGGCGCTGTTAACATTATTTTCAAAACATCACGTGTTCAAATGTTTTGACTGTCAACATAAGTCTTATTCATGAATGAAACCGATTCATCGAGCACATGTTTTGAATTATGTAATTCAGATAATTGTTTTGTTTTGGGATCAATCTCATTTGAAAATGAATTTTCTGATAATGTTATAGTTTTCAGCAGTTGAAGTTTGAACTCTATCTCCTTTTCATCTTTTATATCCTGGAAGATGGTAAGATATATCATCGAAAAGTGGCTCCCTGGTTCAATTATTTTTGTCCTTTTGTAGGCTCGTCCTTTCACCAGATTTTATCAATATGAGAGAGAAAAAATCCGCAAACATTATGCCAAGTATGGTCGAGAAAGTTTAGTCAAGGCCGGAGTATGTTGGCCGAACAAAGAAGAACTGGCTTTCCAGCGTAAATTTGAAGAAACTTTTTATCCCTCCCTGAATAAATTGATGGAAGACATGGTTGTTAAGCGTAGAGAGCGAGAAAAAGAAATACAACAGAAAGAAAAGGAATTCCTCAAAGGAATGTCAAAGAAAGATAAGTTAATTGAAGAATTTCGAGCCAAACAACGTGCTAGTCAGGAGCAAGAAGAGGCTGAACGGAAAAGGCAAGAAAAAATTGTGGCTGAGGTTCGAGAATACTTGGGCTTCAACATCGACCAGTCTGATGCTCGTTTCCAAGAAGCTTTGGCTAAGAAGGAGGAAGATGAACGAGCAATGGCAAAGAAAGCGCTCAAGAAAGATAAGAAGAGTAGGACAGCCATGATGTTACAGCAACTTTTGGGAGTATCTGAAGAGGAAGTCCTCGATCGTCCTTCTGATTCTTCACGTAAAGAGGACAAAAAAACGAAAGACGAGTAGTTGATGAGGCTGCAAGAGCCTATTGTATATGTTAAAGTTTATTGGAAAAATAAACTATTTATTCGATTAGAATTAACTTTCATTCCTACACTCATAAGGATGAACTCACTAAATTTATAAACTATTTCTTATACTTTCTAAAGATCTGGAATCCATTTCTCTGATAAAACTTTTGATACGATTTATTCTATCGCTTCTAGACTTGGAGAAATTGTCCTCAAGGTTTGATATGGAATCCGAATCGTCAATATCTTCCTCTAATATAGGGCCGTTATTCATGTTATTTAAGCGGTGCTTCTGATAGAAAATAATACAGTACATGAGATCCCAGAATGAAAACTCAGGCCACAATGTTTTGACGAAACACAACAAGGAAAATCCACTCTGCCAAAGTAGGAAGTCACTTAATCTCACTTCTCCTGAAGTACGAATCAATAGATCAGGGGTGGATGAATTGGAAGAGTAAAGGCATCGTTCCATCAGTTTTTCATCTATGTCTCTATCGAATGGAAAAAATTTCTTGAATATCGAAAGATGTAGAGAGATAAATGAGATTAATTTCTCACCTTGAATCAAGAAGTTTCTCTTTCACGCCAACTAGAAGTTTATTGGTGGCTGCAGCAATTTCGTGCCGAGACCCATAAGCAAAGCACACATTTAGATACGCCCTGGAATTTAAAGATAATGATAGATTTTACAGTTAGTTATACACGTTTGTCATCCAAAGGAGCTGACTTACTTATTATTCTCCTTGGTCGATAGCATAATCTTCCAAACTAGTCGTTGCATATCTTCAGGAAGCATATGGAGTTCACCCCAAAAACGTACACAGACTCCATTTTCGTTTATCTTATCTCTGATCACAGAGGCAAAGGACAGAATGAAAATGAGTGCCCAATGGACAGATGAGAGGGAACTCACAATTCTTCGATGAGATATTGAAACTTTTCTCGAGCAATTGACATTAGATCCTCCACCTCTTCAGGTGATCGTTGAAAATTTTCTCTGGCAAAGGCGTATACGGTTATCTCTTTGATTCCAAGATCTCGACACCAGCCAAGAATCTAAAGGGAAGAACATTCTTCACAATCTATGTGGAGATATGAGTTTGATCAAACCTACCTGAGACAATCGTTCGAAGCCATGAAGATGGCCATCAGCACGAACTAGATTCAATTTTCTGGCATACCGACGATTTCCATCCATTATGAAGGCAATGTGTTGGGGAAGCTCACCTCTTTTGATGATTTTCATGATGAAACTTTGAACAATCGTGGATTCCTTGAACCAATGCATTGCAATGGTAAGCTCTGATTGGTTGATTAGAGAAGAAAATTAAATACAATTTAAAAAACTGTTCGCAATTTAACAGATGCTCCAAAAATCGCGTTTGCAGCGCCCGCCACGTGTTTCCAGGAGATTGTTTATGATTGATAGAACGATTGTTTACGGAAATGATTGAACCTTAGTGAACTAATCTGTCTCACTCATCTGATCATGCAATTTCTCTGATTTTGTTTCACCACTCTTTCCATCGTTCAGATGATTCACTTTTTCCTTCAATAAGTTGTCGAAAATTTGTTTGATTCGTGTGGCTCTTGTTTTCTGTTTTTCATCTTTTTCTCCTCCTCTTTCTTTCTCTCTCTCTCTCTTTTTCTGGCTCTCCTTACTTTTTACACCTCTCTGATCGAAACTCGCATTGACATCTCTTCTGAGCATCATCTCTCTCATTCGTCTTTCATCGCCTCCTTGATAGGTCTAAAATCGTTCTCCTTTTTTTTAATTGAGAAACAACACAATATTTGCGATCCAGTTAATTGTTGGAAGAAACAAATGATCAAGAGAGATCGAAAAGGTGAGTTTTCTATTCTCAAGTCCCTTCTCTGCCCTCCACCCATGGGTTAAGAATATTAAGCCTCTTTAAGTGAGATCTTAGTTGGTGATTGCCTCTCATATCTTGTTTTTGTTGGTAAAAGTCTCATGATTTGTAAGAGTGTCTGTTTGTGATGCTAACATGGAAAATTGGGAGCAATACCTTTTTATTTAAGGCATTTTAAGGACTAGGATAGCAGCAATCAAATGAGCAAAAAATGATTTACATCTCTTCCATGTCTGTTCTCACTTCGATCTTATTGACCGTTCTTCTCATGTTTACCGACATAATTTTCTAGGCTATCAATTGAATTTGTGATCGAACTCATTCATGGAGACGATGAGCCATTCTGATCATGAACTGCACTCTATTCCATCATTTGTGATGAGTTGATCGCCACTTACTCTTCCAAAAATGGCCAATTATTCATCTCATTCGTCTTCTTCTCCTCGCACCGTGGAGATATCCCACAAGAGCCCAACAGAGGATTATCAAATCATCGCCCAAGTTGGCAGTGGAACCTATGGCAATGTTTACAAAGTGAGTTTCCAGTCTAACGATGACTACCATCAAAAATATTTGGAATCAAAATCAATATTTTCCACTCACTTCAGACGATCAAAATCGTTCTAAAGAAGGGATGACAGTTGAGATTAAGCTTCCTTCTTCCTAGAAGTCGATATGTAGGGTCTGATCAAATTACACTTATGATAGAAAACAATATTATTCCAGTTTGCTCCTTCAAGTTGTTCTTAAAAACGCTGATTTTATTCCTTGTCCTATTTTATGAGAGTTTTCATGCTGTGAAATCTCATATTCATTTCGACTCGCTCTCTCTCTTTCTTTCCTTCCTTTTCTCAATCTAATAGGCTCATAGACTCTCTAAGAGCGAGATGGCAGCTATTAAAATAATCAAACTCGATCCTGCGGATGATTTCGCTCTCATTCAACAAGAAATTATTATGATGAAAGAATGTCGGCATCCAAATATCGTTGCATTTTTTGGAAGCTATCTCAGACGTGACAAGCTATGGATATGCATGGAATATTGTGGAGGTGGCTCACTACAAGGCTTGTATTCGACCATCGGGCGATTACCAGAGAGTCATATTGCATTTGTTTGCCGAGAAACCTTGAGAGGCTTAGCTTATTTACACTCAATGGGTAAAATGCATCGAGACATCAAAGGTGCAAATATCCTTCTCACCGACGAAGGTGAAGTTAAACTAGCTGATTTTGGTGTTTCAGCAGAAATTACTGCAACCATGAACAGGAGGCGATCATTGATCGGATCACCCTATTGGATAGCACCGGAAGTAGTTGCAGTTGAAAAGAAAGGAGGATATGATCAGCAATGTGATATTTGGGCTGTTGGAATCACAGCGATTGAATTGGCTGAGAAGCAACCTCCAATGTATGATATACATCCGATGCGGGTGCTCTACCTTTTAGCTAGATCTAATTTCAAACCTCCAACTCTAGCTGATAAATCTGCCTGGTCGCATGACTTCAATAACTTTATCAAATTAGCTTTGACAAAAAATCCAAAGAAAAGGCCCTCAGCCGAAAAGTTACTCTCTCATTCGTTCCTTCTTGGTGACCATTTGCGCCGGCATCTAATGAAAGAACTCTTGGAGAAAGCTCGAAATCCTCATCTTCACGACCAACATTTCCATTATGACTTAGACCCAGACGAAGAACCTGCTCTTTCCGACGTACCTCGGCGAATACCATCAAAAAATCCTCATTCACGCAAAGAGAGAACACAATCAGAGCTTCGAATGGAGAGTCTAAATTTTGGAGCTCCATTACTAACCGAGCTTTCCCCTGCAAATGAAAATCTTGTTCATCCAACCAATATTACATCAGTCTGGGGTCTTGTATCGGATGACGATGGTATTCATGGGGAACCATGTAGGCCATTTACTCAAGATTCTTCCGAGAAAAAGTAAGAGTCTATGATGACTATTGATCTTTTTTTGCTGGCCGTTTACTAATCTATTGAATGTTCTATAACTGTAAATTAATTGAACTAGACTTTGGAAAGATAGTAGGTCAGTGTCTACTTTTGCTTTTCTGAGTCGTCTTTCCAATCGATTCTTGACATTTAACTCTTCTGAATCCCTCATTTTTTAGGAGCTTGCTCGAGATGGTTGATGAGGAACTGATGCAAAGGTTAGTTTCACCTGAAATGGAGTTTCCTCCAGCTCAATCATAATTTTTTCGTCTCTTTGCAGAGGCCACAAAAGCAGTCTGACTGCACTTTACTCTCAGTAAGTGGAATACTTAATTAAATTATAAACCTAAATCTTCACAAAAACGTTCGTGGGCCTTGAATCTTCATGTTTCCTTTTCCTTAGGTCAACTCTTCCTGTGGAATCGCTAAAAAAGCGTTCATTAGATAAAGTAAGTTTTGTTCAGAGATTTTCCCAACCGTCCATTCTTTGCACAATCTTTCGTGATTTTATCATCTCCGTCTAACTTTCATCTCAATATATCCCTACTCAATCCATCTCTAAGCTTCCACAGTTGGATATGGATAAATATAAGCAATCTGCTTTTTGCAAGAGAAGAGAGGGAAATTCTCTTGCTGAGATGCAAGAACTAGGAAGGTTTGAGCTAGATAACATCTTTGCTAGCAACCTTCGTTCATATGATACTGTTGAAAGTCATATGATTCCACGCTATCACAATAGCCCCAGACTTGATAAAGATGGTCTTTCTCGGTGGAATATCGATACTCTTGTAAGATTACGTAATTTTCCGTTAGGATTCCAGTTTGATTCCATCCTGCTCGTTGATGCTTCTGTTGCCCAGTTAATTTGCCTTAGGCATGATTACTTAACACTTCATACCCTTTCTGTTCGATATGTTTTGCAAAAAATGTCCATAATAAATGCGAATAACCTTTTTTTCTGGCGAATAGGAAAATCTACTTCATGAGATGTGCTCTGATCGAGACATTAGCCATAACAATGAGTCTGAAGAATTCTCAACCCCACCATCCACTCCAAAAGTTAGTGGCTCTCCTCCAGATTCATCATCGTTCCTTAGCTCAGAGTCCTGTGCCAGTAATCCCACTGCTTTCTCATCCTCTTCACCTGCATCATCTCGAATAACTCAGAATAGACGCAATTCCAAAGAAGAAATCGAAGGAGGGTCTGGTCCCACTGGAACAAGACCTCCGTCCGCTCCTCCAAGACGTCGAGATCGGAAGCACTTGATGATGAAGATGGACACCACTCCAGCAAATCAAATAAGCAATGGCCTTCCACCTACTCCTAAAGTTCATATGGGAGCCTGTTTTTCAAAAGTATTCAACGAATGTCCGCTGAAAATCCATTGCTCTGCCAGCTGGGTACATCCTGAGACACGGGATCAGCACATATTACTGGGCTGTGAGGAAGGCATTTACACACTGAACCTGAATCAATTACACGATGCTTGTATGGATCAATTGTTTCCTCGGAAAACTACTTGGATGTTTGTCATAAAAGATGTTCTCATGTCACTCAGTGGAAAGACTTCGCATCTCTATCGCCACGATTTAGTTCAATTGCATGCAAGAAATAGCCATAAATTCTCACCCTCTGTTGATTCCATGATCAATAAGATTCCAGATCGTTTCGTACCATGGAAGATGACCGCTAGTTCAAAAGTTTCCGATACTAAGGGTTGTACAAGATGTTGTGTTGGGCGTAACCCTTATAACGGTTACAAGTATTTGTGCGGTGTCACGCAAAACGGTATTTTTTTAATGCAGTGGTATAATCCCCTGAATAAATTCATGCAATTGAAGGTGAGCAATTTAAAAGCCGAAAATAATCTGTCACTCAATAAGTAACTATAATTAACTCTGACTCCTCCACTTTCACAGCAATTCGAATTGTATATACCTTCCAATCCAGATGTTTTTACCATGATCATCACCCCCGATTTAGAATATCCAATGCTTTGTATTGGCGTCAAGCGTGGTTATGATCAGAATCATTTAAGATTAGATATTGTGAATTTGAATTCTTCTTCCCAATGGTTTAGTGATGATTTTAATGATGGGACCGAGACTGTTGTTTCTAAATACGATCGTATCAACACTGTTGATGTTATCCAGTTAGATAAAGACACTATTCTAGTTTGTCATGACCGTAAGTTTCCAAATTTAATGCGATTGATCAATTTTCGATTGATTTCTTTTTCTATTTTCAGGGAGTGTAAAGCTAGTTAATTTAGAAGGAAAGTTGAAATCAAGTCGGAAACAACCAGCAGAGCTGAAGTTTAGTTTTGATATCACTTCTATTGGTAAGATCTTGGAAAATTTTTCAACGTACATGAAATATGATTGAAGTAAACATTCTTCTTCTTCTTTCATGAAGTTTGTCTGGCAGATTGCGTTTTAGCTTTCAATAAACATGGTGTTCAAGGCAGAAGTTTCAAGAATGATGAAGTTGTTCAAGAGATTACCGACGAGTCAAGATGTTTTCGTCTTCTTGGAGCTGACAGGTAGGAGAGATTTTTCACTGATCCATTCTCGATGCTAAATGTTTTTTCCCTACCTTTTCTTTCCGGTAAAGGATAATCGCTTTGGAAAGCCGACCGACTCTCGAGCCAATTAACTCATCAAATCTGTATATTTTGGCTGGACATGAGAACAGCTACTAAGTTTAAGAATCATCGAATATAACTTTGAATTGACCAATAGAATAAAACTTTTCGCTTTTATGAACTTATTTTCCATTCGTCCCAAGGCGAAAAAAAACGCTTCCTTGCTCCCTTTTCATCAGGTCTTGTCTTTTGGAATTTCGGCACTTAGAATAATTGATCAGTCATTCTCGCTCTGCTCGATACACGAGTTTTTCATTAGTATTTGTCGCAAGATCTGATTGTCATGCTGAAGGTCTTCAATGAACTGGAAATTGAATTTACGTTGGAGCTCAGAATCTTTCATGAGCTGGTCCGCTTTAGACATAACTGCCGCCATTTCCTCAGTTTTCTCGTTGAGCTTCTTCAAAACATTTCGATGCATATGATCTTCTGTGGGAGAATTTTCTAGTTCCTTTTTAGCAATCTTGGATAGCTCTACTGCTTTTTGTGCTTGCTTGAGTTGTTGTTCTTTCTCTTGATACTTCATCATAGCAAGCTTGAGAGCATATTGATGATCTTCAAGTAGAAATTTTAATTCTCGATTCTCCCATTCTAAGCGTTTGAGTTTTTTAACCTCATTTTGGAGAAACTTTATAGTCTGAGCTCTACCACTGCTGCAAGTGTTCGAGTCAAAATCATCACGACACTGCAAAAATGGTAATTGTAAGAGAAAAGAAATTCATGAGAGGAACTGAGACACCTCTTTTCCAAAAGCAACCCACCTTTCTAACTGTTTTAAGATTATCTGTCAACGCTTCGGCTTTTTCGGTAATGTAATCACAGGCTGTATCACAAATTTTGAAATGATAGACTAACTCTTGTATACTCTTGAGGTTCTTGTGGTAGTTGGTTAAGGAAGCATCATGATCCCAAATGCTCTCAGTCTGCTCTGGATCCGAAGATGAATCTTCTTGAGGAGCCATTTCATCTTGTCTCTCCATGGCACAATAAATAGAACTTTTATGAATAATAGCAAAAAATATCTGCTCCCCTTCCAAGCTTAACTCACAACTATTCGGTTAATCTTAACACTTTTTGGGAAGACGAACTGATTTTGTAAACACAAATCATCTGGACTTTAAATTTTGCAAAACTCCTCAAACTGAGCTGACATCTACAGCTTGCCGAGTTGCTCATTCTGAGCGCGGGAGAACTTTGGAAAACTTAGAAAACTCAGGAAACTTGGGATTCCTTCAACCTGGAGCTTCCATTACAGTGTATGTAGTTTTGTAGTTTTTAATAACTGCAAAGCAGCCGTAAAACAGCAATTAACACTGTGAGCTGTTCTTGGAACAATATTTAAAGTAGTATGGTAGCCCTTTTGTGAGATGGCACAGTCGGTTTGTGTGGTTGAAACACTCAACAAAAGAATTACCAGCTCTGGCTGGAAAGCTTGTTGATTCGCTTGACCAAAAGAGATCAGCATTATCGAAGTTTCGATAGAAGGTATATGAGCTGCTTAAGCTATGCTTATCCTTAGCCTATGAAAATTTCATTGGACTATGAAATGAATTGGAATGGTGAGCTGTTCAGTTTGTGGATCATGAAAAATTCTTTAGTTAATGTTTGATCATTATGAAGTTAAGTCAAGAGATAAAGAGAATATGAATTGACCGCATTCCTTAGGCTTTTCTGGTTACCATGAAGATCTGGTGCTGAGAATGTGCATTGATTCTCTCTGATGCTCCTCAATAGACCAAAAGGTTTTACAAAAACTTCAGAGGGAGGCTGAGAGATCTTAGATTAGATAAAGTAGTTTTTAATCTTCAAGCCCAACAAAACATAAGTTTCCAATCTATATCAAGGGACTAGAATTTGGGATTGAAGCTTAGCTTATCCCTTAATTCAAATACTCAGTAAGAATTAATAAAAATTACAGAAAAGCACAATATTCGGAGTGAACGAAAAAAAAACAGGAATGGAAAAAACTTGAAAATACTACACGGAAAGAACTTCTTCTCGATGATCGCTATCAGAGTCACCGAAGCTTATTGAATGAGTGGTAGATGTTGAAATGGGTGAAGGAGATATAGAATTGACCATTGTGGATGACCTTAGCTCTTGACCAGGTCTGAAAGTGCTCCATTTTCTAGGATCACCATTGATATTACCAACTCGATTTCCGTTCTGTTGGCCTCTTCCTTGACTGTAGCGAGACTCGTGTGACACTGTTCGATTGAGCTGGTAATCATCTGGAATTGGAGTGCTCGTGCTGAAGATGGTCGCCGATTCATAATTGGAATCGATTGTGTTGTATAGCATGTATTCAAGCTCTTCTTTTTTCATGGCTATTTTGCTCAATTCATTATGACCCCTTCGCAATTCTTCCTTAAGATTTCGATTCTCCAACTTGAGGCTATTCATTGCATTGGTCTGTTGATCCTTGGATGCCTGCAAAATTTCAAGTTGTGAGCGCAAATTCGCAATGTTCCTTTGAGCTTCAGCCAGATCACGACTTCGGATCTGATCACGCTGGATCTGTCGGCGGAAGAGAAAGTTGAATCATGAGTAGATTGCAACTACATGAATCTCACAATCTTACTATTTTGGTGGAAATGAAACAACATTTTCTATATTCATCAGAAAAGATGAATGATCATGCATAGGATTTTTCATTATTTCTACTCTCTCCTTACTTGATCAATTGCCTTACCTGATTATCGCGTAATTTAAGCTGCTCACGAAGCTGATTGTTCAATTTTTTCAGATCATTCTTTACCCCTTCCATTTTGATCATATCATCTTCAAATCGTTTCCGTGCAGCATCTAATTCCAGCTCAAATGATGCAATCAAATTTTTCTTCTCATTTTCATGCCGCTGATCGGTGTTAGCTAAATCATTCTGAAGTTTTCGTACTTCTTCTCGCAATTCGCATTCAGACTGTGCATATTTGCTTTTCAGCTGATCCAAAGCCTCTTCTTGACATCGAAATTGATGATCAGATCGCTCAAATTTATCGACAAGCGAATTCAGTTTGTCCTTCAGATTTGGGGTAGAAAAGGCATCATACTGCTCTGTGAGGTGTTTTATAACCACTGATAAACCTTGAATGATCAGGATGGATTTGGACAACTCTTCTTTCGCTATTTCCAATTTTCTCTGGTGAAGCTGAGACATTCGTCTATGGTGTTCAAGTAGATCAGCCGAAGATCTAGTTTGTCCAGAAGTGTGATCAAATGATGATGAACTCTTGCGGTCATCGCTCGGAGATTTAACTCCACTGGAATGCATCATAAAGTTGATCTTTCGCTGAACATTAGTCTTTGTCAAAGGATTGCCACTGGTGACCGTAGAGTCAGTCGTTGCAACAGTTTGAACTGCCTCCGAAGCGTTGCCTGAGGCTACTGATGATGCATTATCAAAGTGACACCCATCGCTGGTGGTTGGCGATTGAATGGGTGGTTGATCATTTGATTGAGTGAATTTTGAAATGGTTCGTTGTGGTTGATGATCGTTTGGATTGGCTGTGCGATTGAAAGGAGAAAAAAGATGAAGAAGAAAAGATGAGCTCGACTGTTTGGATGCAGAGAAGAAGAAAGAAAGAAAGAAAGAAAGAGAGAGAGGAGGAAGGAGGGAGGAGAAGGATGAGGATGAGAAAAGGATGCTGATTGAATAAGATAGGGAGGCACTAATTTGAAAAGCGATAAATTGTTCAACTTGAATTTCGATTCACTTGATGACCATCATTATACATGTATGATGAGAGATGACGGAAAATATGGATTCCACCTTGTGAAGAGTTCAATTTGATCTGCTTTCTACTCTTATTTTAGTGGTTAGTAAGGCTTGATTAATATCAAGAGGGAATGATACAAACGAGAGTAGTTGATCATCAACATAAAATCATCAGCCTTACTAATCATGATGATCTTCTGCAATCCGAATTTGTAGTTCACTTGTGACCCTCAAAGTTCTGAAGAGAACTTTATAATTTACTCCTCTCTTGCTTCCAAGCTGGGATGCTTTGATGATCACCATGAGCTATGCACTTCATCTGATGATCGGTTGTGCATTAATTTACCCTTTGTTGAGTATCAATGTATGGGATCAAGGCCTGGGACTAGCTGAGATGAGAAAAAATTTTGCTTTAGATAACGAATAGAACCAAAATTGATTCTCAAGTAGGCTAATCATTAAGTCCTTCCCGACCAATTCACTGAATTGAATTCAGTGTGAAAATGCCTCTCTTGCAAAAGAAGGAAATTTGAAATCCAGTTATTTCATCGCTTGAAAATATTATCAGTCTTTTTAGAGAGAATTTCCTCCCCTTCATTTAAATTCTAGGACAGTATGATTAAAACATCTTCTGACTGAATGGATATGTTTATATCGGACTCAATTCATATTTCAGTCAAGCGAGATAAATTTATTAGAACTTTGTCATCATTGCATATGAGAGTCATGACTATTGAGCTTCTCATGCATCTGGGAAAGCAAGTCTGATATTCACCCTTTTCTTGCTGATATTGATCAGTGATTAGTGATCTCAGACTGTATCATCTTAATACTCTTCTCTAGACTATACCGGAAGTTTTTCAGAGATTTTATCAAGGTTGGAAGAGTTCACTGCAAAGGCAAGTTGTCAGTAGTTGCTGTTAGTAAAGTCCAAAGAATTCTTTGCTTCTTGATCCATTCCAATAGAATGGTCAGTCGATTAAGGATGATCCAAAACGATTTGGACGATTTTCTCACTAATGGAAAAAATTATTCTTTAGTTCACTCAATGGTTGATTGTTTTAGTAGAAGCAATCGTGATAGCAGTTAGTAAATGGCGATATTTTTGGGTGAGAGGATAACTTTGGTGATGCGGTGGTGGTGGTGATAGTAGTGGTGGTGATGGTAATAGCCAACTCTTTGCTTCGCAAAATTTGGTGGAGCTGGTGAACTAACGGTTGAACGAAGAGTGATAAAGAAAATGAAAGATAGAAAGAAGGAAGATAGAAGCGATCATATCAAGGATGATGAGAAAATTATCATGATGAAGAAAAAGATGGCTAAAGGAAGGCAAAGAGTGGGCTGCAATGTAGGCCTTTTCCAGTCCAATTGTTGCCTCTAACGAATAACGAATAAATGGATGATGAATTCAACTAGCTTCCTTCTCTTGTCTTTTTTAGCTGAACCTCTCAAGTGAAGAGGTGGATAAGACGACAGTGAATTATGAAATATTGCTGAAAAATTTTTCTTTCATGGAAAGAAAGGAGAAAATTGTTGCCCTCACGGCAATAAGAAAATGCGAATCAAGTGGCATATAATTAGTCTCAGAATATTCATCATACTATGAACATGGATGAACGTCAAACGGAATAGTCATTTTCCAAAGCGAATGTGTGTGTGTGTGTGTGTTCGCTCTCAGCCACTAAGAAAAAGCTGGATTAGGAGTTGTTAGAAGTGTGTTAAAAGATGGTGAATAAGAAGCTGTAAAAGGAGACATTTCAAGTGAAATGGGAGTTAGTATGGGAATATTATTTTCCTCCAGCATCGGTGGGTGGAAAAGTCAATAGGTAGATAGATAGTTCTTTTCCAGATAATTCTTGATCAGTTCTTTTTTTTCGCGATTGAGGAGAAAAACGAATCAAATGTCATCGTCGCATGATTAAAGTTAGCCAAGAAAGCTCGCGGCTAAAATTTAAAGGCATAAAAAGTGTCACTAATGAATCGATTGATACTGGGTCAAGTTTAAGGTTTCCTCAGAGGAAGAAGAAGCTGGAGAAGAGGGAAAAAAGGAAGTTAATTGACTGGTAGCCCAATGAAAAATAGATAAAAGTGATAACTGGTCTGCTTTCATGTTTGTTCTGAGCAAAACACGTTTGAAGGCTACTCGAATCACTAAGTATCTTGATCAAATATAAAGAAAAGATGAAAAAGAGGGAAAGATGTTAGAAATGAAAAAAAACAAAATGTCTCACATGTCGCGCGCTAGTTTGACTGATGACTGATGACAATTAAATGTTCAATTCGCTTGGCTTCATCCAGCCACTTACAATGTCAGTGTCTCAACTGCTCATTCATCAGTTGAGTAACTAAACTTAACTTCTACTTCGGCTAGCCACAACATCTCAATCTCAATCTTACAAGAGTGAGAGAGAAAGAGAAAGAGAAAGAGAAAGAGGATCTACATCATTTCACTTCCGGCGATATTTTCTCTTTCTCCCTTTCATCTGTGTCAACATCACTCTTGATGAAGCCTACTTTCGTGACTACTGTAGCTTTGATTAAGAGGTTATTCCGCGGGATGAGGATGCAGGAAGAGTTAGTGAAGAGAATGTTAATTTTGCTTGCAGTGATCATATGTTAATAACCATCTTAAATCAATTAGAACAACATTGTATTATATATATTTGCCAAAAACAACATGACAATTAAAATTGCACACAAGAGAGAAGAGGCTGGAGATGAGAAGGGGATGTTGAGAAAAAGCTGGTCAAATAGAACTGAGAGCAAGCAAAGCTCAAAGCAATAGAGCTAATAGACTTCAGGTCAGGACGAAATTCGAGCAAGAAAGCGGTGATTGATGATTCTGAAGGGAAAGATGATATTTTTTCTCAACTTCATCATGATTCAAGGAACTTGTTAGCTTGTATATTTACGCTCTTGACTGGATTCATGACTGAAGAGAGAGAGAGAGAAAGATGAGAAAGAAAAGCATGGAAAGGGAAATAGAGATGCTGGGAAAGATTGAGAATGACAGTCATCCTCTTTCTCTTTGAAAAAAATATATATATATATTCAGATAATATTACTTGAAGGTAGCATATTATGATGCTTCCGTGCGGACGATGATGACGAAGGTGTCTTCTTGATTGTCAAAGAGCTTGAGGCGGTGAACGTGGTACCATCGGATCCATCATTAGAGGTTGCAGAACTCGTGCTTGATATGGATGTTTCTTCAGAACTTCCACAGTGACTGGTCACAGGCTCACCGATGGATGGAAAAGAGGTAATCATTGATGAAGAGGTGGATGACTCGCGTACCGATGTGCCGCCATTAAAGCGACTATGACTGGTCACTTCGGTTGATTCAGCAAAGTGAACTTTTTTGGGAAGAGAATTACGATATGAGAATCCGTTACCATTTACACAATTTGAGTCTTTGAGAATACCCTGCCTGGCTGAATTTCTCATGAAACTTCCACTACCACTGGGACTATTCTCACGCCCTTTATGTCCCACTAAACGCTGCTGATGGCCTCCATGCTTGGAACCGTTTCTATAGTGTATCATGATCTCACTATTTTCATCTTGAGACTTGCCCGCCAGCAAGTTACCATTATTATTATCAACAATGTCTAAAATATTATCTGATTTTAGGTGAACAAGCTCGGGCATCTGAGCTTTTCGCACGGTCACTCTGATCACCTCACTTTTCTGAGGTTCCGAGCATAGGAAAGCCTCATCTGCTGGTGATGAGGAAAGAGGTAACATGGATTGCTGTTTTTGCTGCTGATACAGATCGACTGGAGGACCGGTAATCGGTCTTGGACGAGATCGATGAACAGTAGTTGAAGATGTTGAAGAGCTATTGAAATCACCATTACGATGTACACCTGATTGAACTGAAGTGGACTCAAAGCCTGGAGGTGGCTGGAGTTGATCATGATCATGAGATTCAACCGAAGTATTGGCAATTGATTCTGGTCTATCGGAAGATCGTGTAGGAGATCGTGAGGACACAACTCGAGAATCAACACCAGGACTGATGGATTGCTTTGGATCTTTTGTGGTTGGTGGTGGTGGTGGTGCAAAGGTCAATGATGCTGAGGTCTTGGTTATTGTCGCTGTAGTGGTAAGCTCTTTACGAATTGTCGTTTGGGTGGAGGCAGGAGATCCCGGTGGTTGACTTGTGTTCCTAGACGGGCTACCATTATCCTTTGATGGACACAATTTTTTGGTACTGGTGGTGACTGTTGTCTCACTTGACAAGATTTTATCTACTGTCGGGCTTGTTCTTCGGAAAGTGTCCATTTTGCACTCACTGGCCTGTGACGAACATTCATCCCTAGTTGATGGAACCATCGGCGAAGGTGATTTAGTTTCCGATGATAAGTCCGATAATGGTGATGAAGGTGCTAATGGAACAGGAGATGAACGCACAGGAGAGCTGTTTCTGATCGTAGTCATATTGTTGGGTGAACGTCTTGGTGATGAGGGTGGTGTTAATGAGGATGTTATTCGGACTTGAATGAAAACATCTTCATTCTCTTGATAACTTTCACTCGTTTTGGTTGTTGTGGTGGTTGTGGATGAGGTGGTGATAAGATTTGGCTTATCGAAACCATTTTGAATAACAATCGACTCATCGAGATCACTTTTATCCATCTCATTTGATGAGGACGGCGATGATCGTGCATCACTTTTCCTCTTATCCAAAGCTCTATCGCTATCAAGAAGCTGATCGGATGTGTTTAGATGAGAATTATTCACATCTCCTTGTTTACCATCTCTATTTTGAACTGAAGAACGAGATCGTCGAGATGATGGTGATCCAGCTCGATCTAACTCATCGTAACCACCTTCCAGACTTGAGTTTGCTGATTTATTCAGTTCATCTTCACGCTTTTCCCGGCCAATCTTGCCATTATTAAGGTTTTTTTTCATTCCTTTATCTTCTTCTTCCTCTTCATCCAAATCTAATATGCATTCCGAAAGCGTTACAATCGGCGCAGGCATTGAGTTCACTCGACATGAATTACCAAATTGTGGTGTCTCTGATCCACTCATTTTATGACCTCCATAACTGAGCCCATCTCCATAAATATCTTCACTCATCTTACCCGATCTAGTGGATCCGGTGCCTGAGGGAGATGTGGCCCGAAATCGTCCATGATAAGGATAGCCGAGAGGACTTGAGGCTAGCCATGACCTGCCCAAACTACCTCCTCCTCCACCACCATTACCATTCTGCATATTCATCTGGTTCCATGAACGTCTGATGGCAGAATTTCGTTGCAGCAAATGATTTGCTCGCCGTCTACGCTTTGAATCAGTTTGAAATATTGTCTCAGGCTCTAGACACGATTGAGAGTCAGGACCATGTCGTCGAATAACCCTGATCGAAGGTATGTCATCATTTTTACCTCGATTCATATCAGAATTGAGCCTGAAAAGTCCTAGAAAACTACTCAGTTTGGTCAAACTTTTCTTATCATCTGAGAAAGATGAACGTCGTCCAAACGGTGGAGCTCGAAGTGCACCAGGACTGATGCGTCGAGGGCCAAACAGTAAATCACAAGCATTTTGGCCACACTTTTTACGAGGACGATTTAGTGTTGTTGTCACAGGAGTTGAAATGGGTTCTTTCATCATCGTTTGACGTGGTGAATTTCGTCGACGTTCATCGGAAGGTGAATGTCCTGGGCTCCCCGGAGTGTTGCCATCCAAACTACGATTCCATTTGACTTTCATCTATGATATTAAGATGATGGTGATGATGATCATCAGCCAAGCGAAAAGATGGATGGAAGAGGGAGGAGGTTTGGAAAAAAGAAGAAGATGAAAAAACCAATCAAGAATGGTAACCGGATCAAGTCTTGAAACATAACTATCATTTATTCTTTCTCTCTCTCTCTCTCTCTCTCTATCTATCTCATTCAGACACACATGATTATGGCACTCGCATTATTTATCTCTACCTTTCAGCTTACTTCTACTCTTTTATCTATCTCTTTCCATCATCGAGTGTGTAGAAATAGGAAAGTCGACTCACAGTAGCGATGAGATTGTCACCAGTAAACAATTCATGATATGATTACTGAGTGCATTGTGTCCATCAGAGCACAGGGCAACGTTTATGTATATTCAAAAATGTAAAAAATGGAACCACTTGACTGCACTCAAGTCTCGAGAGTCTGACGATCCTTGAGAGAAGAAAAGAGAGAGAGAGAGAGAGAGAGAGAGAGAGAGAGAGAGAGAGAGAACGAAGAGCGCGGGAAATGGCTCCAGTTCCGAAAAGCGAGAGAGAGAACTTCAGTACATTGACGGTGAAGGAGGGGGAGTTGAAATAAGAATGGAGAGAGAATAAGATGAAGTGGAGCAGGGGAAGTGAAAAGAATGAGAATTCAAACGATCAATATCAAAGAATGCAGAATGCCGAGCTACACATTCAAAAATAAGAGAGAATCAAGTTTCCATGCTTGACAGGTCTCATTCTGGTCCATGGCTCTCACTCACTTTCTCACTGGTCCTCACGCAGATCCGGAATATTAGAAAAAGATATTCTCTTCCGATCATCTCTCTCTCTCTCTCTCTCTCTCTCTCTTTCTTTCTTTCTTTCTCTTTCGTATGAATTTCAGCCCCTCTCACCCAATGAATGTTGGAATGGATGAGATACTTTCAATACAATTGAATATTAGAATGCAATCACTCATCGTGAGTAGACAAAAAGCAAATATTTCGCCCAAATTATTTAGGCCATCAGCTCTAACTTCCCCTATTTTTCTTTTCTTTTCCATTTTCTCATTCAACAAGCAATGCACACATCAACAAATCAAATGAACTGGACTAAATAGATAGTTGAAATCCAATGCATATACATCATCATGATGTTGCACTTTAATGGCTTCCGAATCGTGAATCTATGAAATATTGTTATTGTTATTATTTTTTTCGAAATGTAGGACTTCCATCATGAGATCCCCCTTGTTTTCCCCCATTTTCGCACCTTATTTCTCTTTTCTACTCTCTTCCTCTCTTCTCTCTCTCTCTCTCTCTCTCTCTATCTGGCTATCACAATTCCAAACTTATCTCCATCACTGTCAAATACCAACGCCTACGGGCTCATGATAACTAGTAAAGTCAAGGCAGCCTTTACTGGGCACTCAGAATCAGGTCCACTCACACACACTTGTTCACTGGCAAGGATCGTTGTAACGAACATTTTCTCCTCCAACGAACAGGCTTCGAGGACGAAGGGGCTGAATTACAAGCTCTCGAGAAAAAAACTGAAAGTGAACATTGACAAGAACATGATTCCAATTAGTGTACTTGAAACATGATCAGTAAGTTGAGAGTAAGTAAGATGAAGAGAAAGAGAGAGAAAGAGAGAGAAAGAGAGAGGAAAATTGAATCGCATGGAAAGAAGAAAGTTTCATTCGTATCATCGTCGCATGTCTTAAACTAAATGATCAATCAGCTCTCCTTTAATCAACCTGAAGGTGGAGATGAACAGGACGATCAACTCAACTTAGCATGATAAAGTGGATTGAAATTAAATGGATAGAAAAAAGAGGCGATTAATTATGCAAAATACCATTAAGTGAATGTTCACAGTTACATAATTTCATCACACTCATCAAATATCTGGAGAATTCAAGCTCATTGAATCCAGTTCAAGATCACGCGATAATTAGCATGCATATATCTAACGTTGTTTCGCATTTTCGAAGGTGAAAAAATTTCACTGTGAATGCGGGTAGGCTCAAGTCAGAAGGGGTGAAGGTGGAGATGAGAATAAAATCTTCGTGCGAACACATTCAAACTTTCTCTCTCTCTCTCTCTCTCTCTCTCTCTCTCTCTATTCTAAATACTGTCAATAATAATGTATACATGAACTGCCAAAGCCATCATTTTCATCACTGATCGTATATCATCAGCTCTCAATACATTCGCGCTGCTCGACGTGGTGACGTTTGACCATTATCAGGCATCTCGTCCATTGTTTTAAGCTCAATGGCTAACAATCGAGCATTTAGTCATGTATTTATAAATAAACGTATTCAACTATAGCTGCCGAGCGTTTCACTTTGAGTACATTTCGTGAAAAGAGGTGTATTAATGACTACTGTGGGGGTGGTTAAGTGATGGTGAGGACAGCATGTATATTCAATTGAATAGCAGATGAGAAAGAGTCAAAGTTGAGGCTGTTTTATTTGACTGTCTTTCTTCGTGTCAAATCAAATCGAATCGTAATAAGTGTGTGTGTGTGTGTGTGTGTGTGTGTGTGTGTGTGTGTGTGTGTGTGTGTGTGTGTGTCGGCATCAGGACAGTTAGAAATGTAAGTGGAAAATAGCGAAGATAAAGTGAAGGAGGAGGTAAAAAATTATAATCATCATGCAGAATGAGAAGACTATCCAGACTGTAAACAATTGACAACAATCGAACGGAACTGCATGGTTTACGAGTTCATGAATTGGATTTCAATTGATTACTGAGTGCCTGATGGTGAGATGTAGAGGAAGAGAGCAGGCAATGATGATGATTGCTCAACTGAAAATTGGGGAAGTGAGAATAGGTAAGATTGATTAGAAAGAGAGAGATCGATTGAATGTTAGTGAGCGAACAAAATCAGCAAGAAAAGAAGGAAGAAGAAAATGGAAAAATGTGGCAGCTTGAATGGATGAACGAATATATCAAACGAAAATCATCAGAAACAATGAAACATAGTGAGAGAGAAAGAGAGAGAAAGAGAGAAAGAGAGAAAGAGAGAAAGAGAGAGAGAGAGAGAGAAAGAGAAAGTGTATGATCGCAACTTGGATCTCGCATTCAGTATCATTGTTGACATCAAGTCCGGTGGCTGCATGCTGAGCATCGATGATGGAAAAAAGAGCAAGATAGAAACACTTTCACCAACTCTCATTACACTTCGACAAATGTTCAAACAAAAAGATTACTTATTTACCTCGTTGACTCGAGTGGGTTTAACAGTAGATGGCTTGAAGTAGCGTTGGTTTAGACGATTAGGTTTAAAGTATACACATGCGAACACACGCACAAACACATACACATCAACACATCTTTCAATTCCACAATCGAAGATACGGACAATTTGTGACAATCAGTGGGACCGATTGGCGAATATTATGATATGTTTCACGGAAAATGAGAGGAAGATGAGTGAAAGGATGATTTGATCAGTTATACCCAAATTTGTGTGAAGAACATTGACAAGCGAGTCATGATGATGGAGGAAGAAGTAGATGATGATGATAATGATGATACTTGGAATGATTATTTGACGAGGGAGAGAGAAAGCTTGTTGGTGATGATGATTTGTCAAATGTTGTGAGAAGAAGTGTTCATGGATAACCGATGTTGTAACTGGTAGCTTGGCAAGTGCCAATGATCCAAAAGAAGAATAATACTGGAAAAATAGAGGAAAAATTCACCGTGAGGCAAGCAAGTGAAAGGAAGCTCGTGATCATCAACGTAACTAAACAGCGAGCATATATTGAAGCTCGCAAACACATACACACACGTTTCAACGTCGTTCGTTGAGAGCACAAATTTAACTAACTTTAGTTACGTTATACGTTAACCTGTCTCTTTCTCTCTCTTTTTTCTCTCTCCTTTTCTCACTTGCTTCTCTCTCTCTCTCTCTATACCTCTCTAAAGCGCCTCCAAGCGTCCTCATGAAAGTTCCAAGTTTGTTAGCAAGTAAGTTTACGGTAGAAAGAATATCGGCAAGCAAATCACTAGCCTGGGCTCATCATAATCTTTTCCGCAAGCCTGGTACATCACTTGTGTGTGTGTGAGAGAGAGAAAGAAAAGAAAGAAAGAGAGAGAGAGAGAGAAAGAGAGAGAGAGAGAGAGAGACGGGATCAGAGCGGAAAAGCTCAGGCCAAATGTATATGATGAGAAATTTAGCCCAAACAGGGTGGAAGATTCATGGAAAAAGTAGGCCTACTTCCAGGTCAATTAGAAGAGTGGTCTGAGTGCTATGGCCTGAGTGTTATTATCTGTGAAGCGTTTTGCGAATGGAATAACTCTGTATGATGATGACTGCACATTGTATATTGTATATTCTAGGGAAACTCTATATAACCTCTCGCTCTCATCGCCCTCAACCCGATGTTAAACCTCTTTTTTTGCTCTTCTTCTTCATCTTTTCTTCCACCAGCCTCTCTTACACATTTCGCTTACCTGAGAAACTTTTCCTCTTCCCTGTCAATCGGTTTGCAATGATTCAAATTGCTCATCGAAATGGAAAAATTTCATGGTAACCATGATCAGCTTGTTCATTTGGAGTCAAATCGCTGTATCATTGAAAGTGATCGGTGGAAAGTATTCATTATTGAATCTAACTCATTCACTTCACTCCCGGTCGAGCTTACATCATGCAAACATATACATGTACATGTACATGTAAACCTTGTAACCACTGCATGAGGCGAGCACAAAAAAAAAATATTCTCCAGCCTATCAACCATAAATATTCTCAATTGCAGTCATTCAATCTTGTATACTAAATTTTTGTTCACCTTCAAGTGAATGAAAATTTTTTTATCACTTTCCCTCCCTCACACATCTATGTGAAGGTGGAATGCATGCTTTCCACAGCAATCCATAGAGTCTCGTTATTTGATATGGGAGAGATTTGATCCCATAATCACAAGTGTTTCACGAGTGTGTATTCACACAGAAACACACTTGAGAGAAAAATGTAAACTGCTGAGAGTGCTAATGACGTTAATGTATCTCTCTTTCTCTCTCATCTGCCAGTTTTTTTGGGCTTTTTTAGCCACGCGACAGATGAAAAGCGCGCGAATTGATCGGTCCAGCGAATTGCTCTCTTCCGATTAACGCCTGCCACTCCTCAACTCAGTCCGCTTCATTCGTTCTTCACTCACTTGTGAGTCCCAATAATGGGTCCTGATGGATGCGAGCTTGCCAACTATCTGACGATATGCTATTCGATTAGATACATAATTGCAAGGTTAGGTAAACTTGAGGAGAAAGAGAGAGAAAGAGAGAGAGAGAGAGAGAGAGAGAGAGAGAGAGAGAAGCCAAGAAAACGTAAACTTTTGACAACATTGCCCTCGAATATGTCAAAACATTTCATCTCGAACGATTGACATGTCCAATTGATCAGATCATGAAGTGATATCGGCGAACAGTTCGGTTGCTGATTTGTTAGATAAATGTTTGGTGTGAAAACAGACAAATACACAGGAGAGAGAGAGAGAGAGAGAGAGAGAGAGAGAGAGCGGGAGAAAAAAATATTTGTTTCAAGGACATCATCATGAAACTGAAATCATCAGCAAATCCGAATGAAGTTCAAACTATGTCAAATTGGTGGTGTAAGCCACGCGACTGATTTTCTCCATAATGATAACATGAAAAGCGATGATTTTGTCCACGATTTGATGCGACAATTTGAAATGCTCAATCCTTACTCTAGATTCATTTGGCCATTCATTCTTGGGATATAAATCAACTATTGCGATCGAAGGGTGATACTGATTTTTGTATTGCAACCCATGAGTCAAATACATCTATTCAATGTTTAGAGAGGAGCATAAATCAAATGATTAAGTTTAGGAGCAATCCAGTTGCCTGAAAGACTCATCAAGGCTCACAAAACTTGGTTAAACTCAATAAATCTTTTATTGGACATTGAACACAAACAGTATACTCCTCTTTTCACCAAAAAGACATCAAAAAAGTCCCAAAATAACCCGGATACAGTTGCGAGGCGTTTTTGGTGCTCAAATCAGCAGGAGAGTTTTAAATGGGAATAGTTCATTTTCTCAATCAAAAGTAAATTAAGTAAAAAAAGCAGAAGGACGTGAGCAAAGATGATTCCAGTTACAAAAGAATATTGTTTCTGTAGGCACATAAAAGCTGCTGAATTTTTTGTTGCTATTTGCTATCATATGGAAACACTGTACTTTATTCATTTTATTCAATGGATCACAGATTGTGGGCAGAATCGGAAGATGAACCCAAGCCTAACTCTTGTTCAACTGCTGGGATGAGCTCTTTAAATCCCCTGAAAACTTGGTCACTCCTTAGGCAAGCCCATTCGCGAAATTCTCATCTCTTGATGATTTCAATGATTTTATATTCTTTACTCACTCTCTTGAAACGATTCACAATTTCTATTCATTATTGAACAAGTGCCATTTTTCATGTTTTTTATCTCTACCTGATAAATTTTCCCACTTGATACACTCCCGATAATCCTAATCGCTGACCATTCATCTAGCCTCATCCAGATTATCGTCTGTGAGCAAGTATCAAGGTGAGAATGGCCTTCATAAGTCTCGATTATCAAGACCAAACAGAACTGGCCATCATGGGTGGGAGCTTTGAACTATTTTCATGAATTTTTGTGTCCAAGATGAATGTTTATGTGTGAACCTGGAGAACATTTTTTCACTCTTCCTGTTCGGTAAATGTACTGTATGTTGTTATTATAACGGTGTAATATTTATTGTACCTTTTTTTAGGTGAGCTTGGTTGAGATTGTTGGTAAACGAGATATCTTTTTTTCTGATTTCCGGAGCCAAAGTGGCAAAAATTATATTTTCAAATAGAATACAGATCCTTGCATGAACACACTTGATGATCACAAAAAAATGGAGAAACAATCATGTGAAACTAAAAACATCAGAATCTCTGCAAAATTTGCTAAAATTTAGGCAGTTACAAAGTAATAAAATACGCACCATGAATGCTTTGAAAGCAATTTTCCACATGATGAGATGGGTGCTTAGCCTTTCAGAATTTTTCAACATTCTGGAGTTCAAATATGAAAGCGAAGTGAAACAAATTCAGGTCATTATCAGCCGGAGATGGTCCAACGGATTCCCATCTGATTGAGAACATCTTCTTCCTCAAAAATATATTAATTTTTGGTGATTTCCAGCCACTAAAAGAAAGAAAAAATAAAGACTCATCATCTCAAAATCGTGGACAGAATACTTAGAATTTTGTTGCCTTTTCATTGGTGTCTGAGTTCAAATGAATTATTGGATCGCTCTTCATGATTGATTCGATCATCATGCAAAACTCAATTTTTTTTCTTTCCTTGAAACGATAATCAAGAATAGTATCGCGATAATTACAAATCCTGGATTAATTTATCGCTAAGATCCTTGAGTTACTTTTTTTTGATCATTTTTTCTCAACTTGATTGTGTTGAATATATCGTTAAAACAAAATAGTTAGAAATCAAATTGAACAAAGAGCACTGATAAGTAAAAAAATTCAGATTCAAATTAAAATTAAACGACTTCTACCTCGGCCATGGAAACACTAACAATTATCTGGTAAATATGATTATTTTTCTGTTCATATATGAAAGAAGAAGAAGAAAGAAAGAAAGGAAGAGAGAGAAAGAGAGTGAAAAGGGGTTTGCAGATTCATTTGAGCAAATACAATAGCTCACATGAGCGAACTTCTGAATGAACTCATCATGAGATGGTGAAATTTCAATGTATACCTTATTTCATTATTCACAGTCAACACCGATATTCTGGACAATTTTGCATGCCTAGTGGCTGTGATTTCTTTGCCATAACCACTTTGGAAAGCAAGCAGCAGAGAGGCCTCCTTGAGGCTGCCATTGAGATTGTGGAATGACATCCACAATGGATCGTCACCATTCAGTGGCCTGGTTGTAAAAGGTATTGTGTTCATGTCTTCTTAAGCCCCTGAAACCTGAGGAGAATGGAACAGAGAGAGAGAGAGAGAGAGAGAGAGAGAGAGAGAGAGAGAGAGAGAGAGAGACCAGTAGAGAGATGGTGAACCTTGATTTCGATATTCTATTGTTTCACTAGCCACAGGATACCATCCTTCCACTCACGGGAAGAATCTCATTATATTCATTCTAGCCAATTTTCATGCATGAGTCGAATAGAGGGGAGGAAGCGAAAATATGCACATGAGAAGGGATGTTGAAATGAGTGATGATGATTTTACGTCTCCATCTTTGATCAGCCCGATAGCTACTTATTTGGGAATATCATATCATTAGGCATCCATGGCTCTTAATGGAAAATATACTGTCCATTAAAACAATGGAAGGTATACAAAAGTTAATGGTTTACCCGAAGATTCGGAAGCTTTCCTATTTGTTATCGATACATTTTGGAAAGATAGTGACGTGAGTGGGCTTTGGCAAGTTTTACGGATGGAATGTTAAGTTGATAGGTGGACTGGAGAAAGGTGCTAATGATACGGTTTACCAATAATTAATAATATCATGAATATTAATTGAAAATCATGCGATCAAAACTGAATTAATCCAGCGTGATTGTAGTAAATTTTTGGTTCGCTTCACTTCCTCTTCCTATTTTTGATCCATTATTATTGCAATCATTAATGCATTAATGCATTCAACAATAATCAGATTTGAACGAGTGTTTTATTGGTTTGTTGATGTGGCTTGTGATTGAGATTTGGAATCTTTCACTGCCATCAGTCTAACAAATACGAATAGCCGGGAGACATTGAATGTAGATAATTGTGATTGATAAAAGATGATCAAGATCAATAATAAGTGAGACTCAAAGTTTCAAATGCATTAAGATTTTGAGCAACCAGTTTATTATTTTATCTATTCACATCAGTTCGCACCGATCTAATCTAATTAGAGCTTTGCTCATTTTCATGATGATAGGTTATGATGACCTCCTGTTTATTCTGGATTTCAGTCGACAATTAGAAGTGATTACCATCCAAGAGGCTCGCTGGTCACTCGAAAATCGTGAAATAGATGGCTTGAAATGGAATGGAATAGAAAGTTGAAGGCGCGCGAAAAGATGGGCAAGCGAGTTGATGCTGAACTATGCTGATCGAATCATGAAATCCGTAATGAGCTTTCACCTAATTCTATCAACTGAAGTTGGAATAGAGGAGAAAAATTCCTATTCTCGGCAGCCCATCTCGTTTGGTGGAAAGAAAAGAGATAGATAGATGAATGGAGCTGGAAAAAGAAGAATAAAGAAGAATGAAATGAAACATGATGGACCACCACTAGCATAAAGTATCTTCTGGTTTCCGAAGCGAGAAGATTGATTTGATTCGGTTCAAAATGAACGGTTGCAAATATTGATCGGATTCATCTTTTTTTGTGGCTTTTTTTATTTTCTCATTCTTTCACTCCATCTATTCCATTCTAATTTCATCACCACATCCCAAGGTACCTTTGCTTAGCCATCGCTCAGTATTGAGAGAGGAAGAGAGAGAGAGAGAGAGAGAATGTGAATACCTCAACCCATTATCATCACTGAAAGATTAATACATAGTAGCTCATCAATCTTGTCTGATATAGCATCGAATCGATTTTCATAAGGTTAAAAAGAATAAGAACAGGTAGAAACTTTTTGATCTGCTACTGAGTTACACATACAAATCAACTGGAGGATGACCAAACTCAACGTTGAACAGCAATGAAAGGTCACCTCTTGTCCGTTTTTATCATGAACATGATAATAGTGACCATACTGTTTAAATGAGATAGCGGCAATCATGCATCATGTAGTGTACACGAACATAGATGGGAGATAAAAAAGGGAATAAAAATTCATTTATTCTTCCTCAAAAGATTTGACTGAATTTCGTTGTCATTAAATGAATTAGATTGTGCATCGGTTAGTGTAGCAATTTATCTCTCTTGTTTTATTGGGTTGATAGTAGTGGCTATGAGAATTTGAAGAAAAAATATTGCTTCCAATGAAATGATGCTTATTTTTTGCATTTTTTGCCGATATTCACATTTTTTTGCGCTTGTCTCACCATGCCGAGTAGAGTGATTAGTTCAGCCATGTCATGCTGAGTGACAAAAATATATTCTTGGACACAGTTTGCCTCAAACATCAAAGTCGATGGATATCAATCTGGGTGATTACTGCTAAACACCAACTGCTCCACATTTATTAAATATTCGAAAAGTAGAGAAACTCACGGTTAACTCGATTCCGTTTCTTGTAAAAAAAATAATATATTTTCAATATAATAATGAGTTCGTATTCTCATGGTAATGTCGAAAAAAAGTTGGACCAAATAAGAATAGAAAGTGCCAGCTCATGCGAAGAGCTGCACAATACTGTCGCAGTAGGAATACTTATCACGCTGCTCAACGAATTACGAACCAAAAAACCATGCAAATCAGACCATCAAATACATGAGGTAGAAAAGGTTTAAAGAATCTCGTTAACATGGAAGATTCTTTTTCTCAATCTGTCTCTCTTCTTCAGAGTGGAAATTATGCTCACTCCCACGATTAAAAAAAGAAGATAAAATGAAAGTGAACTTTGAGTGGATTTTGAGTATGGAGAAAGGAAAAAGATGAAGAAGCATTTACATTCATTCGAGTAGGATATGCCACTACACGCCTTTGATTTTCTCTCCTCTTTCTCTAAATAAGAATTTTTTCTCTTTTCCAAAAATTAGCAAGATAGAAAGATAATCTGATGAATCCACTTGACATTCCTGAGCTTCGTGAAGAAACTCGCTTGACGTTGATAGAGTCTATCTTGTAACGATCTGACAGAAATGAGGCTAGGGACACTGATATCTGATATCAAACTTTTAGCTTATGATTCAAGTGACAAATTGGATGAGTTTTTATTCGAAAAATTTTGAGGCTAAATCGAGGAGTTTCCAATTCAAAAATGATTTGATGATAATTTTCGAGCTTGAAGGATTATTACGAAGAAACGAAAATTTTTCGCTCGTGAACTAGCTAAGAAGAAAAAGTTAAGAGCTGGTGAGATGAATGCATTTGGTGGGGATCATGATGCGGCGATTGTATAGCCAATGATTCTTATATCGAGTTCTGAATGAGTAACTGAACGTACTATTACCGCTGGAATGCTCGATACTGATAGCTCTCATCATGAACCACTTGAAGCTCAAGTGATGGTGGTCACAATCTTGTTGGGCTAGAAATTTTCACTCCAAGTAGATCAACAAGACTATTTGAAGAGAACGGAGGGAAGGAAGAGAAGAAAATAAACCAAGAAAGAAAGAAAGAAGAGATTAAATGATGAGTGGAGATTATCTCTCGTCTACAGAAAGACAGTATAATTAGAGCCCCACGCTATTGGAATCGAATACCCAAAACGCCAGAAGAGATAGAACTCTTCTCGCTAAACATATCAATTGATATCGACTCTCTTCTCTCAGTCACAACTTTCATTTTTAACAATCAGAGCTCGATAAGATAATGGAATCAATTGTTAAGTGAGTATGTCTAAAAAAAGAAAATTCCTCTCATGATCTTGCCAGCCTTTCACACACTTTCCCTGTCCAACTTGAGGATTCATTTAGAGTTTACTCAACGGACAAGAGGGATGTATTTCCACGACTATTTCGAGAAGATAGTATCAACTGTTCGAAGAATAAGGAAATGATTGAACGTTATAATCTCCAGCACGCCAGTTTGGATTCTCTCTGACTTAGAATTGGTACGTTTTCATGGATTGAATTTTGAGTGAGATCATCTGAAAAAAGCCACTCACAAGATATCCCCAGTTAAGTGTGAGACTTTTTCTCTATGCTAAATTAATCATGGATTTTGATCTGATCTTATCGTTCCAACAGCAAATTTGAGCCCATTTTTGGGTGTGTGTGTATATATGTATCTCACATGAAGTGATATTTGTTTCAGAGGGCTCAACTCTTTTATCTTTGAAAGCGCTTTGCGGCCACTTTTATCTTGTTCACCATGAATAAGATCTCACCTTTTTATCCCTTTCATTCTCTCATCCACTACCTCCTTCTTTTCTTTTCCTCTCTTTCTCTTCTTTTCCAATAGAAAAAATTTTACCATCACGTCAGGACTGCATCGTGTATTGGTTAAATGGTCAAGTTTTAGCTATGTAACGTCGAACAAAACTGCTGTAAGTTGCCAGAAACTTGCTAATGTTCTGTCAATTGATTGAAAATGAGAAAGGTGATCGTATGCTGAACCATAAATTTCCTGCCTAAACTGGCCCTTCTTGTGAGTCGAAGTTCCATTAAAGATTCTATCTGATATTTCCTGCATAAGATTGTCTTAATTATCACTAGTACCGCAGAATATTTTTTTGTATCTTTATCTTTTTACTTGACTCATGATTAAAATGAAACCTTGGATTATACTTGTTCTCAGAGTACCTTGCCCATTTTGTATGGAGATTCCTGGACAGCTTAAACAAAGTTGTAGCAAGTATATTAAAACAAAACTGCTCTTTATCATCATTTTCTTTCAAGAAAAAGATGGAAAGCTTCCCTTCCAAGAGCTTTTGATGAACTTGGATCAGTTGGATGAACGCACTCAAAAAGGTCAAATTGTCAAGAATACTTTCAATACGATAATGAACACAGTGAGTCAAATGATTAACCCGAATAAGCAAGGGAGAGAGAAAACGATAGGCTTGACATCAAATAGCTGTAATTGAGATGGAATGTTCGGGCAATAATTGAAGGATTACTTCTCGAGCATGTTAATTCTTTTTATCTGATTTTGAATTAAGTCGATGGAGATGACCACTTTCCTTCTTTTACTACATAACTTTCCATGCTGTATCTAATCGTTATCTAATGAGCTCTAATCCTATCTTGTCATAAACGTATTCTGAAACACTGTCAATCGATTGAATTACACACATCTTTGATCATCCAAATAACTGTTAGTCATCTCGAAGAGCATCATCAACTGGTCTTGTCATCGAATCATTCAGACTCCATCTATCCATAAACCACTCGAGTTCATCCAAAGTTCTGAATATTGGACCATCAATTTCATCAGCTGTAAGCCTTCGTTCAGTAGGGCCATAATCTATTCCAATAAAGAGTCTTCAATTAATGGTGATTAGGGAATATTTCATTCCAATGGTATTAGCAGGTCTGAGTGAACTTTTGATCCTTACCGGCAACAGGGCTATGCGATCAAGCAAAGAAGTGTGGTCAAAGCAGAGCAAACTATGAATCTGATACATATTATCATCACTAATGAGTTGTGTTCATTTGAAAATGTCAGATATTCGATTAAAATTTTCTATATCATGACAAATACTAAGGTGGGAAGTTGAATTAAAAGTTGCAATAATATGACGAAAATAAATCAATTAATTGATCATTGTCTCATCTTCTTTACCTTAACTATATACATGTATAATATGATACTAGAATATAAAATGAAACTTATATTCGAGTAGATTTATGATTGAAATAATCTTGATGGAAAAACAATATGAGGGTTAATATACCACCATCTCATATTTGACCAATGAAGGAAGAGAAATTCACCAGGATTGCTGCAGATAATTAAGACACCTAAATATCATGTAGAGAGAGAAAAATCTTAGAATATTGGACATGTCTTATTGCAATTGACGAAAGGACAGAGTTTCTGAGAGGAGGATGTCACGTGTGCATTAGACACCGAGGTTTTTGATCCTTAGCTATTACGATACACTATATTACAAAATACAAATTCCTCACATGAAAAGAAAAAAATCCTCAATACCCGTTTGGAATATTTTCCAAAGATTAGCGAGATTGTAATAATAATCATCTTTAATTTAATCAATCTGCTTTATCGATCATATATAGCTCATCTTTACTAATCGTCCACATTCTTGAAACAATCCAAATAAAATCAGTTGCGAAAAATTTAAAGAAAAAAGGAAATGCATCTTGCTGGATGACCATTAGAAAATAATAATTTTGATGATGATTTTCACCAGTTATTTTGGTTGTGAATTGCTTTCCTCGGCAAACAATCGTATTTTTTCTTTGATTGTCAACTTCTCTGGACCAGGAATGTTTTTCTGTGGCTGATTTTTCATTTTTTCGGCTTTTATTCGTTCTCGAGGATCTTTATAGACCTCTTGTGCTCCTATGACATTGGGTGTATAGCCACCTTTGGAATTGTTAGGATCTTGTTCATCGTCCATTTCTAATACCTCACTAATATCTTTGAGAGTAAAACTATGGTCTTCTTGTGGCGAGTGCGGCTCTGTGTCATTATTAGAATTGTTATTATTGTTTGTCTTCACAGATGAACTTGATGCGGGAGGGAATGATAGAGAAGATGAAGATGATAGGGGAGGAGGTTGTGAGGGAATCAGAGTTGCCGTGTTGCCATTCCAGGTAACCTTTTTGCTTCCAGGAGACGTAACATTGTTACTTGGAATGTTGTTAGAGCTGCCATTATTCATGATCATTGGTTCAACATAGCTGGACATTGAATGAGTGGATCTATGATCATTGATTCGCTGTTGTAATGAGGATGCAGTTTGAGAAGGTTGAATCTGATGGGTCAATTGTGGCTGTTGAGGATTTACTTGAGGCTGAGAAGGAGGTGGTGGTGGAGGAGGAGTTTTGGATGCAGTGGGTTGCATATTCGTTGTCGAAGAGGTGAGAATTCTTGAGTTCTTTTCCATTTCCTATTGAAGGAGCAAAGAGGAAGATTTATAAATAATCTTTCATTCGAAAATCATCAAAAAATCAGAAACAAAGATGATCAGATAAGCAAATGCTGGGCTGGAACTTCAAGGCGTAAATGTTCTAGACCAGATCGAAAACGATAAAAATTTAGATAGGAACAAGAATCGAAAGTAGCACTATCTAAAAGATAAAATCATACATCGATGAAGGTGTGGCATAGAGCCATATAGTCTCAGAACTCTAAAATTTCATCTATTACTAAGCTTACAGTTTGAGAGATCGTTGACTCCACGAGTGGGAGTAGACAAAATATATGTATGTATATATGTGGCTTATAACTGAGGAGTTAACCAAAGTTTGTTAACAGTAAAATTGACTATCATGGTCATTTGAGAATCCAAATGAAGCATCATGACAGAAACCTTATGTAGCCTTACAATCAAAAATGATAAAGAGCAATCCGAAGAGCGAGGGGTTTCTGATATGAACATCAATTTTTTGGCAAAGCTTACCTGAATATATTGATCAGACATCGTTTCTTTTTTATCGAGATTGTTATTCTCCGTCATCATTGGTGATGCTACTTGATGATGATGATGATGCTCTTGAGGAGGATAACCTGGGTATCCAGAGCGCCCAGGTCTGTAGCTTACCGACGGAGCGCAGGCACTTCTTTTAAGGCTATTTTGAGATAGAGACTGATTGCTCACCGAAACGCTGGACATTGTAGACATGCGTAGCCGAGCGGCTTCATCGGTCCTATCAAGTCCAGCGTACATTCGGAAATTGTTCGGGGACATAGTATGGGAACCCATGTTTGCCATCCTATATCTTAGCTGCTCATCAGCATAAGATAAATTCTTGAGGCTATTTGGAGGAAGAGTTTGACTGTTTAGAGGGATTGCTGCCATTCGTTGTCGCAACTGATCCTCGGGTGGACGATACTGTGGTGGACCATCTTGGACCATACTCCAGTTGATCGGAGGCTGGGGAGACATTTGCATTGCTCTTTGGATATGTAAAGGGGTATCAGCCAGAGAACCTGCGATTCCATGATGATGAGCTGCCTGTTTAGCAACTTCTAGAGTAACTAAAGCATCACTTTGGGTCAAGAGTTCTGCGGCATCTTTCTCGGATACATTTACTAGAGACTTTCCATTTACCGATAGCAATTGATCCCCCGGCTGTAAACGACCATCCTAGAGCAAACAAGCAAGGAAGAGAAAACCGTCAGTCAGGGGAAGAAAGAGAGAGAGAGAGAGAGATATTTCTCATACAAGAATAAATATAGAGAGATGAGAAAGGGTTAACAATCACTAGATCACTACTCACCAAGTCGGCAGCTCCACCGCGAACCACTGATTTGATATATATGCCCAGTTTGAGGGTTCGAAGGCTTTTGGCAGCCACAATACTAAGACCAAGGCCGCCATTCATTTTCCGTAATTGGATCACTGTGAGCACAGGTCCGCTCGGAAATGGTGAGGGAGGTGAAATCGGAGTTTGAGGAACGACCGCCAAAACTGGTTCCGATGTGTATTTGGGAAGTCTAACGGCTCCCTGTAAATTACCATAAATTCGATACCCATTATCCTGTGGATAATGCATAGGCACTTGTTGTTGGGGTTGAGGAGTGGGGAGAACACGAGGAGGAGGTTGGTTAATCGCATTGCCTTGTAAATGTGAATTTGGGGGCATTCGGAGTGGCTGATTAATCATATTTTGATTCATTTGCGGTTGTGGAGTTCGAGGCACTGAGGGTAAGTGATTAACCGAACTTTGGTTTACTGATGGCATATGCATTGGCTGCACAGGCTGAGCAAAGTGTTGGCCTTGTGGAGCTTGCTGTCCTGGCATGTATATGGTCCAATATCCGGAAGAAGTGGGCTGAACTGTGAAACGGCATAAATTTGCTTGTACCAAATCGTGGATAAATTCTTCGAGACCAGCAGGAAGGCCACGGATAATATCACATGTGTAGCCATCATCAGGTAAAAGAAAAGGTAGAGGAAGCTCATGATCTTCCTCAAGTTTGACTTCTTTATTATCATTACGCAACAACTCGTCAACTTTTTCCTCAGCTAGACGGATTAAAGCATCAGCAACCTCATTAGAAATGGAGGGCTCATTAGAGCCAGAACGAAACTTTTCCAAGATTTGGCGAACTTGCAACGAGTTGAGCTTGAAGTAGTCTCGACCATATGAAGCTGGATTGTTAAGAATGCGTCTATTGTAGATAATGAAATCAAGAGCCTGTTCAATTCTTTGTGAATAGCACTGGACTGCCAATTCGAGCCCATTTTTGTGGGCCCATTCACCAATAGTTGCAAGGCGAGACCGAAGAATTGTGGCTCTATGCTCTGTACAATAGTTGATACCTTTCTCAGTGGGACTAATGAGCTGATTAAAAAGCCAAAAGTTGATTGTGTGAAAGAGCCGTGAGAAGATTTGTAAAGTTAGGGCAATATTCACCCAATATTTTTTCAGTAAAGCCATCGTGCTGCTTAAAACTCGCAGTAAATCTGCTGCTTGATTCAATTCCCCACCTTCTCGGTCAGGATTTTCCAAGAATGATGGCATAGCATGGAAAAGTCCTTCAATTGAACTTCTTAATAAGATGCTAAAGGCATCTTGAACACTTTCGGCAAGAGATTCTTGTGCACTGATGGTGTAGTGACTGAGATGGCAATCTTGTTTCAAGAAATGCAAAAGCTCAGAAGAATTGGCCAACCAAAAGGCAACTGCTCCGAGATTAGTCTGTTTTTCATTGATTGTACGATGGATTGTTGTAGCTGCTTTATCCACAAACGTTGTAAGTCTCTGTGCACGCTCTTCACGGGAAATCTTTTTGAAGTGAGTAGAAGCTCGATAACGGCTGGCCATGTAAAGAGTATAAGTAGGAGCCAGTTTGAATAAAACTCTTTCTGGATCAAGTTGAGAGATTATCATAGTTAAAAACACATTTTCACCCTCTTCCCACAGTTCAAGAATCGCCGGTAGTATTGGATCCATTCCCCTTCTCATATTTTCTGTATCAAAATGATACAAATCAGGCATAACATTCCCAGAAGTAGAGCTAGTATCACTCATTTGACGGGTTACGTCTGATTGTACACCAAGATCAGCAACAGGATTATTATCATAATGTGAAAATAAAGAGAAGAAGATGAAAAAGAAAAAGAGGGAAGAAGAAAGGAAAAAGAGGTTAATGAAATCATATTGCAAGTTGAATCAAGAAGAGAAGAAGCTTTTGGACTAGGAACAAGAAGAATGAGAAGCTCAAATAGTAAACCAGCAATAATAGAGCTTCCATTCCTTTATAAGACAGGTAGTTGAAGATAATGTGAGAGCGAGAATGTGTAAGAAGAAAAGCCGGGGCTAGAGGCAAGTTTCAATCAAGCTGAATTGACGATGGCAAGACAATGGCTAAATAGGTCAAGAAACTGATTCACTGAAAACTTTGTGTGTGTGTGTGAGAGAGAGAGAGAGATGAGAGTCAGATGAAAAGGATAAAATTTCAACTCGAGAGAGAATTGGATCTGAATCGCATGGTAACTCCCCAAAACCGGTATCCCTCCTCCTCATTGAAGAAGATGAAGAATAGAATATCAGGGGTCAAAAGAGAAAACTGTCTAAGTCAATTAGATAAGGGGTGAATATTTTCGAAAAGATGGGAAAAAGATTGAAAAATAAAATTCGTCATTACTATTATTGGGTTGATTGAAACCAATTTCATAATCCTTCACTTGATTGGGCTTCTTCTTTCGCTTCCGTGGCATGTAGTCGGCGGGTCGTCTTCGAATATGGAAAGTCAAGATGCCTTTGGCTGGATTATGCTGTCTCTTGATAAACAGAGGACAGTCGTCTTCATCTAGTATATATTCACGAACACAGCTATCATGATTTTGTGTTCCATCGGATGGAGTTCCATTGTTAAGAGGCTCGATCACTTGAACCAAGCAAAAATTAGTCGCAGGTTCGACTTCTTTATCATTTGATTCACGAAGATTTTTATCAATATCTCGATACTTGTCCAATATTTGCTCAACAACGAAGGCTGCCGAGTCTTTGGTGGACAAAAGGAGAGTTTTATATGGCACATCTTTGTTTAAGCATTCACCGTAAATTCGAAGAGTTCCACCTGAAAAGTAAGCAATCATATTTAGAATATTTAGTCTGGCAATGATTACAGGTACATGTGCCACTCATCTTTTTTGTTGGCTTCCCAACAAACAGGAAACATTAATGGTAAGGCGCTTAATGGTTATATTAATGATCACATATGAAGTAAGACAATGATCAAATAGGTGCTTCCTCATCACTCTCTCTCTCTCTCTCTCTCTCTCTCTCTCTCTCTCTCTCTCTCTCTCTTTCTCTCTCTTTCTCTCCTCTTCTTTTCATCCTTTTTCCAACATAGACATATTTTGCTTACCTGCATCAGGACCGCCTTCTCGTGAAAGTTGCTGCAACTTTTGCTCAAGCTTTTGCTTTCTTTTTCGTCGCATAACAGCTTCTGGATTGGATATGGATCGGGTGAAGCAAGACTCAGGAAGCTCAGTGTAAAGTTTTTCCGCAAGATTATCTTTGAAATTATTTTCATTTTTCTTTGCTTTTTCAACTTTTTCCTTCTTTTTCTTTTCTTTCTTCTCCTTTTTACTGTCAGGCATAGCACTACTAGTTGTTTTATCATCCATTCGACGAAGAAGAAAGCGCCCTTCACGATCATCTTTCGCCCAATCTAGTTGCACCATGAGCGGGTGCTCATCATCTTTCAGTTTACGCTCTTCTCCGTTTGCGTGTATCTCATACAAGCCATACTCAGGCACGGAGAGCATTTTTATGTCTGCTCGAAATTTTTCAATTAACACAGGTATCACATCAGCTGTTGTGGCAGCATTTGAAACACGAACGCACTTGGTGGCCACTTTTTGTCCTGAATCTTGAAAACAAAATCTTATCACGCCCCAAAATTCTCCATGTCCATCAGGCTCTTCTATTGAGAAAATCTCTAATCTGTTCTCATTCCACACCTTGATTAGCTCTCTCAACTCTTCCTTCCTATTTGTTGTAGACATTATTGATTTTCACTTGTGATAATAAAACATTACAAGACAAAAAAGAATGATAATAATTACATTTGTAAATAACTTTGAAAAAAAATATATTTATATATATATAACTAAAGTGAATTTTGAATAATAATGATGACACCAGAAAGTTAAAAACTAGGCTCAACTTGCTGTTTGACAACTTTTGCTCTTGCAGCTTACTTTTCACACACACACAAACAAGTCACTCTACTGAGTGGACTCTCTCCACTTACTCACAAGCCTCTACAACTGATAGTACTGATAGAACTGAACCCAGTACATGAGCATAACATTCCAATCTAAGCAGCAACCTTCACCCCACTAAACGTTTTCCCAACTTTTCGGACTCTACACACACACACACACACATACACATACACACACTGTCCACAGTGCTGCTAATATGTGCGCAGGAATGCGCCGCCAAATTCCGCCTGTGTCCACTCCTACTGCCATCTATCATCAACATTCCATACATACCTTTCCACAATTTTAAACATTACCACTAGAGGACAGTAGTGGCACCGGTAGAGGACGCCTGTTGCTAGGAGCCACCGCGGAAAGACTCCGCTGCAAGCCGGTGTGCTCTCCCTCCAACATCTCTCTTAGCCTCTCTTAGCCTCTCTCTCTCTCAGGCTCGGTAAAGAGAGAGGTTGAGAATAGGGGGGATGAAATGTGTTGTGTGCCCCTAGTACATTGGATGGGTGTTTGAGTTTGCTCTCTCTCTGAGAGATCCTTTTCCGCTCTCTCTCTCTCTCTCTTTCTATCTCTCTCTCTCTCTCTCTCTCCTCTGGCTTCAATCGGCAGCCATCTTGATTCAAGATTCTGGAATTATTGCTCGTGAAATTTTGCATCATATACTTTCATCACCTTTCGCAAATCATCTAGTGTCCACTTGGTAATTTATTTGTTCTTTCAGTGAAAAAAAGGTGATTAGGACACTCTACACTTCAGTCCTATCATCTCATTTCTATTGTTCCTCTCTCCACTTCACCTTCTCTCTTTCGTATCGTCATTGTCACCTCTCTCTCTCTCTTTTCTCTCTCTCTCTCTCTCTCAGCAACACAAACTCATATTTCGCATTCTCTTGTTCTCTTTCTCTCATATACTTGCTCTCCTCTTTCTCTCTGTCTGTATCTACTCATCGCCTGTGGACCATTCGACTGTGTGCTGTATATTTAGCTAAAACTCTAACAAGAATCCGGTGAGTCAATGTCTCCTTCCAAAGACTTCTCCAAGAGATGATAAATCTTCCATTTTCGCCCAGATAGAGAGATGCTGTAGAGTGTGTGTGTAAGTGAAGCGTCCCTCACACACTCATTGCCATCTCGCCGTGCCTCTCCCATATTTAAGCGTGAAATCTTGTAATCTTATGCGTATCTATTATTTTCCACTACTGTGATCACAGAGATGGCAATGGACAAAGATGAACTCGTTCAGAGGGCCAAATTGGCTGAACAGGCGGAACGCTATGACGACATGGCCCAAGCGATGAAACAGGTCACCGAGACCGGAGTAGAATTGACCAATGAAGAAAGAAATCTACTTTCGGTGGCATACAAAAATGTCGTCGGTGCTCGTCGATCGTCTTGGAGAGTTATTTCGAGTATTGAGCAGAAAACTGAAGGAAGTGAGAGGAAGCAGCAAATGGCACGTGAATATCGTGAAAAGGTGGAGAAAGAATTGAGAGAGATCTGCTATGATGTTCTTGTAAGTAGTCTCTTTAAATTTTTATAAAAAGCATGTGAATCACACAAAAAAATGTTTCTTTATGCTTCTTCAAATCAGTTTACTTTCGATTCATTACTATCTTTATTTTTCTCTGTGAAATATTTTCATTCTTTGAATCATAACCTCATCACTCTCCATCTTCATTGAAGAACCCTAGGGTCAGAGAGATGGAAATCATTGAGCATTTGTTCTGATCATCTGGGCGTCCACCAATTGTTCTTTTGAGTTGACTGCATCCTCCTCCATTTCCCAGTATCATAATTCTTCCATAAAAATTCTTGTAGTTTCTCAATATTATTGATACTTCTGAGCAGACCATCACTTAATCATAATCATTTATTCCTGATTTACTTCAAGACGAGATAATCCATCTATTTTGGCTTCTTTGTCATTGAAGATCATCGTCTCTCTCAATTCTTCATTGTTTATCGCAAATTAAATTCCCATAATAATGACAGGCTTTTACTGAATTTCCTTGCACATTTTCTTTGAAAGAATTGCTCATTGAATTGCCCTGATGCTGATGTTAATGTTTCCCTCTCTTTCTCTTTCTTCTCCACTCAGGCTTTATTGGACAAGTATCTTATACCAAAAGCAAGTAACGCAGAGAGTAAAGTGTTTTACCTGAAGATGAAAGGCGATTATTACCGGTACCTTGCAGAGGTTGCCACAGGAGAACAGAGAAGTAGTAAGTTGTCGTCAAATTTGATCAAATTTCATTTCTTAAGCTCATGGTGATTGGAATCAATTTGATTCAAAGAGTTTCTCACCAAACTCACAAGAATCATTGTATTCCATATAAGGTTGTAATCTCAATTGCTTCTAGTAGCAGGGCTGATTGCCTCAGATGATATCTTTCCTCAAAGACCTCCAGAACTTTGCACTCTCGTGTCTTCTGGATTATATCTGGATGTCTATGGCTGATATATCAAGTTCTCTAGCTATAGCTCTCCATTTAATGACTCCCTGTGTTCATCATGATTAGGTGTCGTCGAGGAATCACAGAAAGCATACCAGGAAGCTTTTGACATCAGTAAAACCAAGATGCAACCTACACATCCCATCCGCTTGGGTCTTGCCCTTAACTTCTCTGTATTTTACTACGAAATCCTCAATTCGCCTGATAAGGCTTGTCAACTTGCAAAGCAGGTACGATATTTATCGAATACTATCACTAATTTCTTTATTCTCTTTTTTTCCATGCCCTTGCCAACCCTATCTTCATTCCCTCGTTTGTTGCGTCTGCTACGTATCGGCCCCTTTTACTGTTCCAAACTCTCGAAACACTGTCCACCCCTCCCATTTGGAATCCCTTACCTTACCTTTTCCGACCTACCCTAACTATGGCTTACCCGGTTGACCCTTCATGATCGTCATATCTGTCCTTATCGCTGATGCATCTGTTACTTTGGCTCCTTGTACGCTCTCACAATGTGCGTCCGCCGTTTCTCATTTTGAAATGTGTCGCATTCCGATGTCTCCCCACCTTGCCTTCTCTACTCGGATTAAAAGGTGTGGTTGAAGAATCACAGAAAGGCTACCAGGAAGCATTCGATACTAGCAAAAGCAAAATGCCACCTACTCATCCCATTAGATTGGGGCTAGCTCTCAATTTCTCGGTATTTTATTATGAGATTTTAAGTGCACCCGATAGAGCCTGTCACCTGGCCAAGCAGGTAATGGATCGAGAGAAAGAGATTTCACCTTGTTTCTTCACTTTCTTTCTTACCCAAAGCTTTTTTTTATCAGTCAAAGTTACCTTCATTTAGCTGCCGTATTCTCAGTCTCCTGCACCGCCATGTCATTGGCCCCCCATTTCGCTTCCACACATGACTCATCACGAAGGAGCCACCTTCCCAGCCTCCCCATCCCCTTTTGTACTTGAACCATTGTGACAGGATTGATGTTTACCCATTTCCAACCCAAAATCCGCTAGTTTTGACTTTTCCCTTCTCTCTGGATTATCTTGATTTTTATTCAGACTTCTCATCTCTGCTAATTTCGCTCCTCAGACTTTGACCTCGCTTCCTCCTGTCTCTGTTCCTCTGCGCCTGTTTCTTCTTATCAAACCCTTTTCCAGGGGCTAGTAAATCTTTTCCCCTACCTTGTCTCCTTTCTCATTTCAAGTTTTTCTGGAATTTTTCTGATCCATCCCGTTTTTTACAGGCGTTTGATGACGCAATCGCCGAATTGGACACACTTAATGAAGATTCTTATAAAGATAGTACGCTCATAATGCAGCTTCTCAGAGATAATCTAACGGTGAGTAGAACAATTCGATTCGAAAAGCCTTAAGGGTACCTCAGAGTTGCCTAGTGATGATCATTTTTCTTTCTTTTCAGCTCTGGACATCTGACACACAAGGGGACACAGACGAACAACAAGAGGGCGAAGCCAATTAATAGTCTATGAAAAACCCCTCTGCATTCCCCTCATCTTTCGATGCGATACTAATAAAGAAGAAAGTGGATTTGAGAAGTGATGTCGCTAAGATACGCACAGGATTATTTGAACCTCTCCTCTTTAACCCCTCTCTCCCCCCTCGATACCTCGATAGAATCGACTTAACTGCTGTACCCTTGCACTTTATCTTCCTGCAGCTCATATATCCTCGGTTTGTTAGGCCATCCTCCGGAAATGAAATGTACCTATTTTCTCTTTATCAGTTTCCATCCTTTTGCAGTTAATTTTACTACATAAATTCTTCCTCCGTTTATCTCACCTCGTTTATCTTTTTCCGTATTTTCTATCATATATCAATGAGCTACAATTCTTCGTTGTTTTCCCGACCCTCTCTACTTAAGTCGTCTTCGAATACTAACGGTTTCCATTTTAAGCAGTCTCTCTGATCTATGCTTTTGCCGTTTTGCAACTTTCTTCTTTTGTTAATCAAGTTTTTTTCTTTGCTCGTTCGGTGTTGAGTAATTTACCGAGGCGGCATTTATTTTCCGGAGGATAGGATGACTTGCTTGGCTATTCTTTTCTATTCATGTAATTTCTGTTTGTGAAACTACTTTCTTCCGCTCGTTTTAAGATCACATCGGAAGCTATGAAGACTTGAGCTAGGTCTTCTCTCATTTCCTGAAAATATGAGCTCGTCTCTTTTTGAGAGATTGGTAAAAAATATTTGTATACCGTCTCTCTTCTCTCTCACCTCTGTCTCAATTGCAGCCTGTCCCTCCTCTCTTTCTCCTGATAACAAGAAATTGTTGGATATGAAATAGCACGATGTGTATGATGGTAAATTAGTGAATCAGAGTCTTGAAGTTAGAAGACGAGGAGGAGTGCTCTTCAGTTTTCTTTCTTCTCTTAACATATACACACCGGTCACCAACACGTAAACTCATAAATACAATATATACACCATTCACCTCTCAACCGTTTTTCTTTGACCGAGTATGAATATGCCGTATGTAGTTTGATGGGTTTTTAATATAAAGTGATTGTCCAAGCGAAGTCTTATAAATGATGAAAAAGGAAGCGAAATTTTCTCTCCACATCTCGTATCCAATAATAAAGCCGCCGAATAAACAACAACATCAGCTCCCATCATGGAGTCACCTCAACAAGTCCTCCACCGGTGACCCTCATCGAGAGGACAGCTCCACATTTCGTGCAATTGCTACAAACTTTCCTTTTCAACATAGGATCTGCTTAGTTTATAAGTTTTGGTGCACATCCACTTCCACCTCTCAATGAGCAAATTTTAAATATCACGCCCCACAATATTAGGCTAGGATCATCATTTCTCCTCCTGCCCAAAAGTTTGGGAGAGAGGGACTATTTAGAGGAGAGTTGAAGGAGTAGCAAAGAAGAAAGGAACTGAAGAAGTAGCAATGATATTTCAGGCTATCAATACCTAATGATAATTTTGAATCCATTTCGAAGAGAAGAGAGAAAGAGAGAGGGGGGAAGAAAGCAAGTTTTTTATTTGAACAAAAATATTCGAGTTCTTACTAAAACGGCTAACATATTCGCGTTGACTGTCAAGATTGATCAAAAACTGTGAGAATCTCAAAGGGGGATGGAAAACATTTTCCATTTTTTCAATCTGTCGAAATAATGGAATCGAATTGAAGGTGAAGTCTATTTTTTGTCGAGAGAGAGAGAGAGAGAGAGAGAGAGAGAGAGAGAGAGAGATCATTGACTTTGATGGACTGTCCGTGATAAACTAATCAGTGAAAATGGCTAACAAATTGTAGAATGAGTTACTACATTAGTTATTTTCCAGCTGATTATCGAAAGCTAGTCAGATGCGAGGATTTTTAGCGCTCTGCACTAAGGTATAGAGCTTGGAAAAATACGAAAACCTTTTGTCAAAAGGTGGATGATTGTTATGAGATGTGTTTTAATTTCTCCTGAAGAAAGGGGCATAATATCATGATAAATATTCTGTATGATTCTGAACCTCAGAAGATCTCTGAATATTTCGTGAACTCTCCAAGTATGTCCGCTAGTGAGCTATTGAGACGTCGCTCGATAAGATTTGAGCTGGCAAAATTGTGAGTGTGAGAAGCGAGAGAGTAAATTGAGTAATTGATGATCCATGTTGTTGTTGTTGGACAGATCGATGCTTTCCTACAGATCTGTTCGTTTGCAACGAAATTGTTTATTCCATTCAGTTTCATCGAATGTTATGAATCAACCCTTACACAATTTGGATGAATTGTCTTCTCGACCATTGCTTTGATCATCACATGAATTGTTTGTTTATCATGTCATTTAAGTGATGTTTTCTCAAATCATAACGTATTGAGCGTTGAGCCGTGAGTAATGGGACAGTTTCTCTCAATAATCCCAAAATCTTCATCCGGAAAGATATTTGAAAGGTAGTTTGGAAAAACAAACATCTCCTAACACCCCTGCAACATTGTTTCATCTCAATTTTCTACCTCCATTTTCACGCTATCTTATTTAAGTCTCAATTGATCACTTGACCAGTTTGTCGTTATTGTCACAATCCCAAGACACTTAAACTCCCCCTTATTGGTCACTTTCTCAACTTCACGGTGAATTGAATCTTAATTGAAAGCTCTAACAAGATGGAACACTTCATTTTATCCATCACGGGTTCCATACGCCAACTAAGCCCTTTCAACTATTTTGTTTGGTCTAATATTGTTGTTCTGATAATTATTGTCAGTGATCATACCGCCTACGGGCAATATGAGAATGAACGTTGCAAGTGCATATGTCCATCTCTACGGGTTGTTGCCAATCAAACTATTCCAGATGAAAAGGATGCAGATAGAAAGGTGTATATTGACCGTAAAGTTTATATTGACTTGGTACCTCCCTTAAAATGTAACTGTGATGGCTTAGTTTTACCAAAATTATCAAATGAAGTTAAATCAAAAGAATTCTGTCCTCTGTGTGAGTGTAGATTTGAATCTCGAAATAAGGAAATCATCAAGTATGTGATAATGGGTTTCATGATGATCATTTTTGTATTAGTCACCTACATGGTTTACCTCCAAGTACTGGATCCATATCTCCATAGAACGAAAGGTGATAACCGAACTCCAACTTTGAAACTTTAAAAAAACTCATCGAAATAACTCTTGTCAATCTTTCTCCAATCCAGGTGGGCTCATTAGGACCGCTTATCACGAGCAGATAAACGAAGAACTTTCGCTCGAAGAACCTTGCCCAAGAGGAGTGAATATGATGTCAACTCCAGGGGATACTGGCCCTGATCTGACTTTTGCTCAATCCCGAAATGTTCTTGATCGTGTGAGTTATCAACAGAACATGTGGAAGAAACAAGTTCTAGAACAGCGCAAGAATATTTACGACAAGCACACAATGCTCAATTGAGCTCTATGCGGTACACGACAATCTTTTTCTCAAAATTTTTTAGAAAATCAGCTGAATGATCCGATAAATCATCATAGAGATTTATATACTTTGTGTTGCACTCGGAAGATATGTTTTGATAAGAATCAGTGTCAACAACATATGGTTTTGCCTTTGCTTTAGAGTTAATCCTGGGATCTGTCTTTGGAGAAGACACAATTGATCAACTATCTAGTTGGTCAGAATAATTTTTTGTGTAACTGAGATCTTATATTAACGTTGTCATTGAACTCTGAGAGAGAGAGAGGATTTTTTTCCTCATGTTGAAAATTATTTCATTCATCTCAGAATCCATGAAATGAACTGATAATTAAATATTCTTAAAAAGGCCTCAATAGATATTAATGAATGGGTGACTATTTTTCACAATGGCATTAAATGAGTTTTTATCGAACATGAGAAGGCATTCATTCGGCCTCATCAGATCTAAACCATTGATCTGTAAGCGTCTCCTCCTAATTTATCAGCAATCTGGGGAACGAAAAGAGTAAGAAAGTATGAACAACTAGAAGGCAGTTTAGCCATCATGATTATTTAGAATAGTTATATTTCGAGGAAATTTTCGAAAATGCTCATGTGAAACTAAAATTTTTCAAAGTTTTGCAACACTTGGTAACATCAATGAGTTATTCAGGATATACCTTACTGATGATGGGTAGATTGAGAATGCTCCCCAAAATTGGTATTCTTCGGAGGAATGATACAGCAATAGGTAAGAACCCTCTGGAAAGACATTAATTAAGAGGTCAGTTATCATTGTAAGAAATCATATCAAAATAACTAACCTGAAAAGTAATATAAATCCCCATATTTCTATCATCATGCCTATTAAAGGATATCCTATGAATACTATTAGAAAACCAGTAAAGAACGCAGCTGATGCTTTCCACTTGTGTCGTTGGAAGAAGAAAAAGAATGTTCTTCTGAAGCCGATTATGAATGTCAATCCAGCGAGAAACAATATCTATTGATGAAGATAAATCAATCATAATGGAATCAAACATTTGTGGTGGAAATTTCAATCCAATCAACCTACGTTTCCAATTGCTAATAATCCTCGATCAAAGAATAGCATAACACCAAGCATCAGGAATGCAACCCCAAACCCGGCTAGGCCAAGGCCGATCTCTGAAATTAACAGAAAAACAATGATTGATGATCAAGCTACAAAGTAGTGACTAAAATGAAAGTCACATCTGTTCATTCGGCCAAACGACAAGGAAGGAGGATCTCAGTTACTTACTTTGAGAGTCAGAAATGTCTAACATGATAATTTTGTTTCCTTATGAAATGATCACAGACAATGTTCGGTGGATAGAAGGGCAGTGTTGATCAAATTTTCAACTCGAAAACATTTGTCATTTAGTATGATGGATAAACACAACAAGTTCAAATGACCATTCCATCCATCCAACAAGTCATCATGAAATTTATTGAACGCGGCATCAGCTCACACATGATACAATTCCAAAGCGTCCTCTATACATCTTGCTGCAGTTGCGCTTCTCTTGTTGCATNGATAGAAGCTATCTGACCGAAAAATTTGGCTAAATTTCTCTCAGAGCTATTTGACCAAAAAAAATCAGCTATGTCGCCACCTCACTTTTTCATAGCTTTTGCCGCTTTTTTCAGGCAATTGTGTGGTTGTTTTTGTCTTCTCACCGTGAACATGCTTCATCTACTCATTCATTAGTGATTTGTATTGCAATTTGATACTTGATAAGCTTGATTGATACTATTTGATCTTCACTTCTTCGTGGATAAATTTGATGAGATTGATACTTCAATCAATCTATTCATTTCATGATGATAACTATGTCATCAGAATGTTGTGATTATTCGAATGTGATATCTTTTTATGTTGGTCAAACTTTCACCTCTTTCGAAGATTTGAACAAATTCAAATGTGCTTTTGAGAAACTTCATTCAACTCAATTATGGATAAGAAGTGCAAAATTGATGTCAAATGAGAAAGAAAAATATAAATATCTCACCTACTGTTGTAAAGCTGGTGGCCGCAAATATGATTGCAAGGCAAAAATTCGAGCTAGCAGGTAAGTTTTTGAGTTTATTTTTCGAAAATCTCTATTCAAACCTCAAACAAATGTGGAATTATCTGACTGGTCATAATTACAACTAAGAACCATCACTAGATTCCATCACTGAAAATTATCACTGAATTTCATCACTAAAAATTCACCCACTTTTCCACTCATTTCAACTCTCTTCCAACTAGATCCTATCGAAGAGGCTGTCCATTCAGGATTAATATCACTCTTGATGAATCAACTGGCTTGCTACGAGTTCGAACGATGAATGAAGTCCATGAATGTAGATTAGCTGAAAACAAAGTTGCTTTCGATTCTCTCCCAAAGCAACGGCGATTGGATGAGGAAGAAAAAAAACTAGTGTCTGATGTGGTGTCATGTCGTGGGAACACGAAAGTTTTGATTTCAAATTTGAAGAGAAATCATGGAAAATTTGTCACTGGAAAAGATATCATAAACTTCATCAGAAAATCGAAGCCAGTAGTGGAATCTCAGTCTGAACTTGAGCAGCTTGTGAATTTGATGCAAGCTGGAGAGGGATCTTCTGTGATGATCACAGAAGACAATAACATGGTGAATACTATCTTTTACCAAGATAAGCAAATGCAGCTTCTCTATGAAGAGTATCCAGAGGTTCTTCTTTGTGATGCAACTTATAAAACGAATCGAAATCAAATGGCTCTGATGGTGTTCATGGTTATCGATGGTAACGCAGAATCTGGTGTGGTTGCTCTGTGTTTCATGAAAAGTGAATCAGAGAAATGCACATTAGCAGCATTGGAAAGTTTGAAAGCTTGTTGTCCTTCCCATTTCAGGACGAAAGTAATCATGGGAGATAAAGATATGGCTATCAGAAATGCTTTCAGGAAGGTGAGACATACAGAACTTGGTGGAATAAGTCTCTCTCTCTTTCTCTCTCTCTCTCTTTCTCTCTCTCTCTCTCTTTCTCTCTCTCTCTCTCTGTGTGTGTGTGTGTGTGGGTGTATGCCCATCTTTTTATCCACCATAGCAGGAGATCATATCACCAAATTCAGTTTCTCTGATTTATCACTAAAATTCATTGCTTATCCTCTCTTCATCAAGGCTTTACCATCAGCTTCTATACACATCTGTATCTTCCATGTGTTGCAATCATTCAGGAGAGAAGTAACTTGTGGGAAAAGGAATTTGACTGTAGAAAATAGAGATAAAGCTCTGGAAATCTTGGCAAAGATGGTGTATTGTGAATTTTCAACTTCATATGACAGCTTATATAAGGAATTGCAGGATCTCAAATCTCCCGAGCTCATGAGTTATTTCAACGAAAATTGGCATAGTGAAAGAGAGCAATGGACACTTTTTGGGCAGAACTCAGCGGTACATTTCGAGAATCGAACGAATAATAGGCTTGAACGCTTCAATCGAGATCTTCAAGATGCAATTCGGAAACACAGCAGTTTAGTGAATGCATTCAGAGACATGATGAATGCATGTGAAGCTCATAGATCAGAGCGTCATAAAAGAGCTCTTGATATGATTTATAAGGTTGGAAAAACATGATCGTGTTGCCTTGGATATCTCTCTCTCTCTCTC
>QZCP01000112.1:522711-698090 GCA_003956705.1 Brevipalpus yothersi
GATGTCTGTGATGTCGTCATTTTGACAGCTAAAGTTGATAAGGAAGGGACAGATTTTTGTGGCCGACCAATATCAACCTTGTTAATTAGACAGTGTCCAATGGATTTGGAAATTCTCGCCGCATCTAGTAATGAACGACTCATCATCAGTCTCAAGAATGTGAGTCCATCTCGGACAGTTCGAGATATTAAAGAATTAATTCATAGAGAAAGTAAGTATTCCAACTCTTTCTCCTCTCCATGCAGTATCAGCATATTTTCGAAAAATTATCTTCCGCTTATTTTTCTACAGAAAAATCACTATATCCTGCTCGCCAATCTCTCAGACTTGAGATAAGTATGTTATCTTTTTTTTTCAATTTATATCCATATCCATAAAATTTTTGCTTTATCAATGTTCTCCTCAACATGATATCTCCTTTCCTTCTTCTCTTCTCTTCTCTCCTCTCCTCTCCTTTCATAATATCACTTATGTGTCTTTTCTCCTCTCTTCCTTGTTAGGAGGAAAGTCACTGAAAGATGAGCAGCAACTCAAGTCTTTCAGCTCAGAACTTAAAGATGGCAAGATCATTTTCCTCAAAGACTTGGGTCATCAAATCGGATGGAAAACCGTTTTCCTCTGGGAATATGCAGGTCCACTGTTCTGTTATCTCATCTCTTACATGAGACCAGAACTTATCTACGGTAAAGATGCAGCTTCCAAACCTATGCATCAAGTTGTTCAAATTGCAGCTGCTTGCTGGACATTCCATTATGTAAAACGACTCTTGGAAACACTGTTTGTCCATCGCTTCTCACATGGATACATGCCAATACTCAATCTACTCAAGGTATAGTATCAAAGAACACGAAAAAGAAGCTCTGTTCTAATTTCATCTCTCTCACATATACATCATGCATTCCAGAATTGTACTTATTATTGGGGATTTGCATTCTACATTGGATACTACATAAATCATCCTCTGTATACTCCTGCATATTTTGGCCGTCTACAAATCAATGCAGCTCTTGCTGGATTCATATTCTCTGAACTTGGTAACTTTAGCATTCACATTGCATTGCGTAATCTTCGACCAGCCGGAACTAAGGAGAGAAAAATACCAGTTCCAACTGGCAATCCATTCACCTTACTGTTCGACTATGTTTCCTGTCCCAACTACACTTATGAAGTGATGTCGTGGGTATCTTTTTCCATTCTTACTCAATGTCTTCCAGCGGCAATATTCACAGCTCTTGGAGGCACTATCATGACAATATGGGCTCTCGGCAAACATCGAAACTACAGAAGAGAGTTTCCCAACTACCCTAAATCTCGGAGGGCAATTTTCCCTTTCCTTATCTAATGAACAATCAAATCGATCACAAATTTATACGAGTACAATTTGGGTTAAAATAAAATGAATGGTGTTCTTTATTAATCGGCGAGATCAAGATTTTTGCTCATACTTTTCATTATGTCTGGATTTGGAAATACGCACAATCTCTTATCTTATCAATACCTCCCTGCATCTAGTGATGTAAAATCGTCAAAACTAGTTTTCCAAAAGTTTTCAAAATTTTCAAATAGAGAATAGAGAATCAAATTCTTCTCTTACTTTTCAAGGAACAAGATCTGTCCCTAGCAGCTTATGGAGTAAATCACTCAATAATCACATTTCAATGGTGAACATCGACATAGATTAAGTAATATCATGTGAAGCGCTAAGCTTTGTTCGATTCATTCAACAAAAGGGTCCCCTCGTGAGATTTTCTTCTGGGTTATTCTCAGCTGTGATCAGTGAATTGAATTCTAATGAATTTTCTCCCTATCTGTATTGTTCGAGCTGCTTGTTCCGGAATTCAGCTTCATTCTTTACTATTCTATCTTGACAATGTGATAGGGTGACCACAAGCTGTAAGCTTCACAAGAGGAGCAGGACTTTCTAAAATTTAGTGAGGAAATTAAAGAGTAGACTGTAATGAGTCACCCAAAAAACTCTCTAAAAACCGCTCATTAAACTGAGATGAATCCTATTGGACAAGATTTTGTACAGCTTCCCTGTGATTTTACGCCTTCCAGATGAAGCAACCACAAAATTGTTTCTTTGGAAAAAATATAATATAATAAAATAAAATACCTCTTGCAATTATCTTATCAAACGGTAATAACAGAAGACTCAACTTCCTAGCACAAACTATGCCTCATTTGACTATCATTTTAACATTCTTATCATGGGAATGTTTATGAAGAAGATAAAACTCTCTAGCATTCATCTATCATTCATCTATTTTATCTATTTTAATATAAATGAAGATCTCAGATGAAAATTAGCACAAAAAAGCCTAAGGCTTTAAAATTTTATTGAATAATCATTTACAATCGTACCATTTTGAGTGAGCACGATGAGTACATGGATTGCAAACTGAGATAGAACAGTTCATGTGTTGAGCATCTCATCCCATCAATGTCGACAATAGGTGAGCTGGCGTTGATCAGAAATAATTTGAAGAGCAAAAGCCTTCGAACTGGCTAGAAGAGCTAAATTATTTCTCAGTTTTTGTAGCGAACACGAGGCAATTCTGTCAGCTCATTGGAAATTTGTAGACATATCTAAGCTCGTGTCCGAATGGAAGGATGAGAGGAATCACTCGTAGCTGATAAAACCTCTGCCGATCGAAGGTTGCATCGAACGTAAGAGAAGCTAGCCTGCACTGAGGCCTCGAAGTCTTCGGTAAAAGCTGCCTCAAACACGGTCGATCCAGGGTTGCGTTGAATGGCCTTCCAAAAGGCCAGCGGATTCCCTGATATTCCTCGCATCAATCGATTGAGTATATATTCACAGGCGAGGCCGGTGGGTTGATTTGCATCAATGGCCTTCTTCCTCGAATCGGAAGCCATCTACTCAAGAACAGTCTCTCTCTCTCTCTCTCTCTCTCTCTCTCTCTCTCTCTCTCTCTCTCTCAAGAGCATGGCAAGTCATTGAGAAGAGTGAGCGCGGGAGAAGGAAGAGAGAGAGAGAGAGAGAAAGAATCGAGATTGAAACAATTTCGTTCGTTGGAGAAGCTTTCATTGTAGCTCGCATGTCGAGCGGTTCTGTGCTCAAGTGATTCGAAGCAAAGCTTCATGATTCAATTTTAAACACTGACCGATGGAGAGTTTATTAGACGGTGGTCTTCGCATGCAAAAGCATATTAGATGGAGCCCTTCACCTGTTGATCTATCAGTGACAACCTCGATCAGTCCATCTCATCTTTTGCAAGGGATTCCTCGTAAGTTTTAGACATTTTTTTCTCTTTCCAGACCCATTTAGCTTATGATTGGTATCAAATCAATAGTATCATCCAACTCATTGAACCTCCTACAGTTTTTTGGCATGATATAACATGTCATAGTGTAGGAATTACAGTGAAATCATTCTTCTCTGTATGAATGGCCTAACTAGCTAATAATCTTTCGATTTTTTACTTTACGGGAGACTTCTTTTTTCTCAAACATTACGTAGCCATAATGATAAGTTTTGGCCAAAATCCTATTAATGATGATCCTTCTCCCCCATCAGCATCTGTTTCACCAGGTCCTTTGATTAGTGGAAAAATTAATGGCCTAGGATCTACAAGCTCGCTTTTTTCCTCTCGTAAGCAGAGAGAATTCATCCCTGATTCGAAAAAAGATGACTGCTATTGGGATAGACGACGTCGAAACAATGAAGCTGCTAAAAGGTTAGTAATTTGCTTTTTGTAAGTTATTTCAATTCCATAAAATCTCAAGCATTTTGGAAAGACATCGTAAATTCTCATAATCTTTTCATCTTTCGATTAATGTCTCATTTCTTCATTTCCACACCAGGTCACGAGAGAAACGTCGTATCTCTGATATGGTTTTGGAAAGTAGAGTTCTAGAGCTTACACGGGAGAATGCCTTCCTAAAGGCTGAACTCTTAGCTATCAAGGAGAAATTCGGCCTTCCCTCGAACCAACATTTTGTAGATCCTGATGCTGTTTCCATACCAATTCCTGATACAGGGAGTCGAGGTCGGAGGACTAAGCTTCTGACAAGCATCATTAATACAAATAATCCAATAGGTAAGTGAACAATTACGTTTTTCAACTATTCTCAGCATTGCCTATCAAATCTGAGATCTCAAATACCTGCAAAGCATGATAGGAGATCAATTTTTTCGGTCGAACTGGAATTCAAAAAATTCGCGTTAACTTTCTTTTGTTCAGAACATTAGAAATCATCTTGAAGACTACATTTCTATGAGCATCTATAAACAAATCCCATTAATTCGTCCTTTCGATGTTCTCTCTCCCCTTCCTCATCTATCCCTCTATCCATCTATCTTTCTCCCTTACTTTCTTGCATCAACTCAACATAACAATCGATGGACTTAATTCTCTCAATATGGTCTAACAAAACATGGTTGTCCCATCATCGAATATTAGATCAGGAAATATTCAATGCAATAGGAAATATCAACTGTCAAATGTCCTCCTCTTCTCCTGATTCTTCATCTTCCTCAATTTCGGAGCCTGTTCTCTCACCTAATAATTTAGTCAACAATTCATCAAATGACATAGCCCCAATATCATCCTCGGGCGATCCAACTCTTTCTTCGTCAACTTCCGTCTGCAACGGTTCACAGGGGAAAGTTTCAAGCTCCTGTATTACGAGCCCATCATGTTTACCACATAAATTGAGGCATAAAGCTTCTAGAAACAGTGTCCAACATCCAGATAGTGACTCTGGCTCCGAAAATAATGGCCATGGAGGTCATCAAATAGATTGCAGCTTGAAATCTTTGAATTTGAACGAATCCAAAGACTCATCAGTAAAACAGTCCGAGGAGCGGAGGATAACCAAAAATCTAGAAAATAATCTGATGGTGGAAAACTTTTCCCTGCGTCAGGAACTCACAAAGCTTGCAAGTGAAGTAAGCTCTTTGAAAAACTATCTCAAACCAATCAACGATTATGGCTCTAGAAATTGTGAGGATATGATTATTGAATTGCCTGAAATTTGAGAGTTTAAAATGATCGATAAGCTGATATGTGCTATTGAAAAATCGCGTAGAGAACAATTCGATGGATGAAACTGGAAAAGGCTAGAAGGGAAACCATCTCCGCTCAATCAGCGTGATACACATGGAATCATTTAAAATGTGACTCAAGCTGAAGGCTACCTTTTTCATCTCAAAGCTCAACCCTTATTCTGGACCTTTTCATATAACATCATCATTCTCACCATTATCATCTTCAGAATTATTTACAAGTTTCAGTGAGTGAAACTTTTTACATCTAGAGTTCTCATTTCTTATTGTTACAATTTTTGAATCGATGGAATATGTGAGAGGAAGCTAGAGGGAATTAACTTACTAACACTTCTCTGATTTTTTCATTGTCAGTTATGAATTTCACCATCGAATAGAGGAATTTTTATCGTCAGTATCAAGACACTGTTTTAGCTCAAATTTTTATTCAAGACGAGCTCGCATTTTTTGAGTAAGCTCATTCCACTCATTTTGTTCACATAAATTGAGCCATCTTACCCTTGCCTCATTCATTTGAAAATTTTTTTGTGCCAAACCAAAGATTTCCCCTAAATTAATCCCAATTGCTCTCGCTGTATGGACTAGAACAGAAAATTTTTGTTCAACGTTCAACGCTCTTATCCATTTTTATCTCCATCTTGCATCGACAGCCGCTACAATAGCCATAATAATAGATGGAATGATGCTTGAGTATTACAAGTTTAGGACTTTTCAGGTGCCTTCCTCACAAAATGCTTCTCGAATAAAAGCTCACATTCTTATGACTCTTTTTGTTCTCCATTTTGGCCATGATGCTTGTGCTGGATACTCTGATCTCGAAAGAAAAACTAGCTGTTTTCTTCCTAACATGCTTGTGTAGCTCAATAGCTGAGTCACCTACTTGGCACGCTATCATCTACTCCTCTTCAGCAAATTAAGTTCATCTCAGAGAGAGAGAGAGAGAGAGAGAGAGAGAGAGAGAGAGAGAGAAATGTGCAGAAAGGGTTGAGAGATTAGGTCTCACAGGCCGATCTAGTTTCGAAGCTTTCATGGCTTCTTGCGGATGTTATCATCACATATGGAGTGTTACGATAGTTTGACCTCTTAATTATTGAGAAGATGAGAAGAAAAAAGAAAAGAAAAAAGTGATTGGTGGCGAACGATTACCTAATATCTTTTGTTCGGGTGTGTGACGAAGAATTAGAGGTGAAAACTTTGAGCTGCTCGAGTGTACAAAAGAGACAAGAGAACAAGATGATCGGTGATGGGAAAGTGGTGTAATTTGACACAAGAGATCATTTTAACCAGGCCAAGGGAGCGAAGTGAACATTACAGAGAGATTACAGAATGAGGCCAAGGAATAGAAGACTCTGGCTTGTGAGAAGAAACAAATTTAGCAAATCGGTGCGCATAAGAGAGAGAGACAGTTAGCTTGCGTAACCGATGAATGTGATAAATGTGATCACATCGCGAGACAGTAAAGTTTAGCACCATTGAGACTGAGAAAACGAGTGACAGTTATTACTGGAAACAATCAGATAACACGTGCTGCAAGTTCATACTGAATTGAATGGCTATGCTGGCCATGCATGTTTCCTTCCTCACACAAATTGTCAGTGTGATTTGCTTCCATCTAATTGTTGGCCATAATCTCGCACATCGTTTCTCCTGAGAGGCCAACTATTTGCGTTCTCGGTGATCACTTCATCGGCCCTCTGATAATTCTTCGATCAGCCTTAACAAAATCAAAGAATGCACAGAGCATTCGTTTCCAAGGTACTTATCCGATGCATCCAGGGCCGCAATGACGGCTTTGCCCTTCCGAGAGGCCATCGGATTCCCTGATGTACAGAGTGCTGATCGATTGAATATATATTCACATGCGAGGCCAATGAATTTCCATTAATGGCCTTCTTCGAATCGGAAGCGATCTATTCAAGAACGGTTCTCTCTCTCTCTCTCTTTTCTCTCCCTCTCCCTTTCTTTCTTTCTTTCTTTCACTCTTCATTCAAGATCATACCGAGGCATTGAGGTGAGTGAGCGCAGGAGAAGGAAGAGAGACAGCATATCATGACGATTCCGCTTACCGGAGAAATCGCTAACATTTAACAGGCTAGTCTTTCTGAAGAACGGACAATCCTTCACTCTTGAACCGTTCAAGATGCAGAGAAAAGAAAGCTTAACGAAGCAACATCCGGTGATGAAAAATGGGAAAATTCATAATATCAAACAGTCCAAAAAATAAGCCAGGTTATGACTTCAGCATCAAACGATGGCCAAAGAAAGAGTGAAAAGAGAAACATTCTAACAGTTGGGCTTATGGTTATACCACCATGAGAGATTGAACACCAGAAACATCAGGAAGTCAATACAATGCAATCTACAATGATTTTGATTTCATTCCATGCTAAATACCTTAGTGATTTGTCCAGCTTTTATTTTCCAAATTCTCCACGTAAAATCATCAATTTTTGCTGACGATTGCTTAATAATAGCGAAATTTGCATAGCCATGTCCATCTTGAATTTTCATTGCATGAATGGTAAGCAGCATTCATGCAAAGTGGAGGTGATAGGTCGTTGAGTTGAGTGGATATAGTTTATAATGACTTGCATCAACTTGCTGCTAAATTTATTGTGAATATAAGACATGTTCGATCGATGATGATTTACCAGCTTAGATATTGTAAAATGTTCGTTCTTGTCATTTGTAAAACTTTAACGTGATAATTTGACTCAATTAATCGATGAGATAGTTTGCAATTGTATAGGAGAAACAAGTTTGCCTGAGCTATATTTTCATTTATCATATGCAATAGAACACTTAAAGGATGTACACAAGTGATAATTTTCCTACTTAATGAGCAAGCGGCTGCAGCTCAATACCAGAAATCTAAAGCCCAAAATAAAAATTACATCTATACATTGAAATAAGAGGGGGATATCCTCAATTCGCTAACAACATCTCATACATTTGATGAACACATGGAGCAACATTGGTTGCTCTAGATTTGATTGATAGGGTGAATCTAGGATTACCGGGCTGAATCTTTAGCTCCGCCAGTACCCACACACCATTGGTCAATTTGCAAGATTGATAAAGCATATCTTGACCCTCCACATTATTTTTGGCAAGGGTGAAAATATTGTTGCACTGGAGCTTGTGTGATATATCATCGGCGCTATAATTCACATTCTCAATGACAAATTGTTGCTCGTTCTGGTCAGGAATGTCTTTCCAAGTGGCAAGGAAAACTCGCTTTTCCATCGAACCATCTTCAGTGCAAAATACGTGAAGAGGCACGATGCAACTAAAATAGAATACGTCAACATTGTTCTTAATTGCAACCTGTAAAGTGGTGAGTGGATCCATTGCCATGGTAGGACCAGTAGTCACAAGAGGTAATCTGACTTCTGATGATATATTAGGCATCAATGGTGACTGAACAGTCAAGGGTTGTGCTGGTGCTAATCCAAAAGTGTTTTTATTGAATTGTATGGCAAAGCTTGTCATTGCTTGCATCGCTCGATTGCTGAAAGTCATGTCCATTTGGATTTGACGATTGAATCGAGTGAATGTTCCAGTTATCTCGAGACCTTTTCCATTCGTTGCGGGAAGCCAAACCTAAGAAGAGATGCTATTAGAAGAATGAAGAATAAGCTGACAAATCTTACCTGTTGAGGAGGAGCAAAAAAGGAACTGGACATTTGGATTCCTCCGAAAATGTCTCCCAATAGTCCAGTAGATGATGTTGACATAGGAGGAATGGTTGAAGTACTCTGAAGTGTGAAAGCATTCGAATTTGCTTGAGGGGTGACTGAAACGTCGTTTCCACCTAATAGACTGTCTAAACCACCACCTAGAATATCCACATTTGAGATGCCCATTCCGGAGGTGTTATAATTATGTTGGATCTGGGGAGGATTTAACTCAAGACTTAGAAGATCACCAATCAAGGTATCTTGAGAGGGAATAACAGTAGGCTGTTGATCATGTGAATTGGAATTTACAATATTGTCGTCACCAGATGCGGATTTGGGATTGAGGCTTCGTCTGAGACCTGATTTACCTTCCACAAAGGTTGAGGGTGGCTTATGGTATACCGAAGCCAGACTACCAATGTGACATATCAATTCATCCAGCAAAGTGGGCTCTAGAAGATCCGTCTCTTCTGAAATCAGAGGCTTTTCAGCGAGAACAACTTCCTTTGCTGCAGTTGGATCGGTGGACAATAGGCGCCAATAAATATAGCCTCGATCACGTAAGTCAGGATTGTCACTGTCTTGGGTAGCCAAACTCAGAACTTGTTGAACCAATTCTTGAGTTTCGGGTCTCTTGAGAAACAGTTTTACAATTGCAGTGAGTAACTGCAATTGAACTTGAGAATTTTCATCATGAAAACCTTCAAGAAAATTTTCTAGTAGCTCATCCGCATTATCAATACGCTCAGCATATTCTCCAACGATCCATATCATTGACGCACGTGCCTCAGGCTCATCCAGAGTGTCGAGATTTTCACAGAGAGTGGAAATAATCGTCTCATACTTATTAGGATATTTTCGGAATATATCTTTGATCACCACAATCGCCTCTTGAACAACATAATTAACTTTAGTTTGAATAAGTTCCATAAGAGTAGACACACACCGCTCAGCTGATTGCTCAACTTTTATAGCACACCTTCCAATCGCACGCACAGCTTTCCGAACAAAATCGACATCAACCTCAGTTGCATACTCTTTTAGCTCGGCTAAAACTTGAGTGATGTTTGCTTGGGAAGCCAGTCGGATCATGATGTCTAATTTTTCGAGCTTAACGTAAATTGGATCATTGTATTTGACAAAGAATACTTTCATCTCGTGCTTCAATATATCCGGCCGCTTTTGGACAATTAAATTAATATTACGCAAAGCCACATACTGAACCTCTGGCTCACTGGATAACAAAGTAACCAGTGGAGGAGCAAGCTTCTTCGTTAATGTGTTGACAAAATCGGGATCATTCATGCGCTCCATGAATCGCATCAGAACTTTGACAGCGCTGAGAACCACAGCAGCATTTGCATGAGCTAATCTTGGAGTGACGCGTTCACAAATACTTTGGGCCTCTCTATCATCTTTGGGGGTGTAGTTTGCCAGAGAGTCCAATATGAAAACTTGTCCCCACTCGGTGCACTCGTTGAGAGCTGTGAGAAATTTGTTTATAGTTTGAGAGTTGAAGTCAACCAAAGGCTGACCAGTGCTTGATGTTTCGTTGATCTCGGTGAGAGCTGCGACAGCATTAGCAACCACCATGGGATTAGAATCAGATATCAGGTCACGAAGAAGATCAAGGAAGCCCTGCTCCTCTACCATGGAGGCGTTGATATCATGCAATTTGGCAACGCATACGGCAGCAGTTTTGCGTACATACGGATCCTCATCCCTTAGACACTTTCTCAGTGGCTCTGTTAAATATTCAGTTATTTTATCCACTCGGATACAACCCATTGTACGAACAGCTAGAGCTCTGATTAATGGATTAGGATCATCGCAATCTCTAACAAACGTGTTGACAGCCATGATAGCCATGTCCGGCTGACTCTTGGCATAGTTCATCAGGTATAGATAGACCAACTTTTTAAGCTCCAAATTATCTGTTTGCATGCAGTTGACCACATCAGGGAAAAGCGAAGACACATCTTTGCCCACTGTCATCGAGGCGATGACCTTTTTGACTGCCTCGCGTCTTTTCTCTTTCTTGTCACTGTTCAGTTCGCCTTTAAGTTCGAACAGCTCACCACGCTTAGTGTTGGCAAAATACTTAGCATCGGTCATGATGATGGATGGGTGGATAGTGTATATGTATAAGAGTGTAGATACTTTTACGTATATCAGTTACCGAAACGCTTACCAACACAAGATAATGTTGATCATGCAAACCAAACCTATGAAAGAGTGGCGACAGAGAGGAAGAGAAAAGGGGCAGAGAAAGAGAAATAGATGGTTGGATGTTTAAGGATCACTTTATACACTTTCCTTATGAGGTTAAAAGTGTTCACTTTATTTAAATCTATTTAAATCACTTTGCCCATCTCTGGAAGTCTCCAAAAAACAGCGAGATGCTCTCTACATCTAGTGGCTCCAATTCACTTACAGCTTGAAGCTCAGCGCAGTTTTTCACTTTTTTTTCAAACGCCTTTTGCTCACTTTCTCTGACAACAGATGGCAGCAAATCGAGGTTTCAGCTCAGAACCTTAAGCTTAAGCTTAAGCCAATTCGAAGAAGAAGCATATTCAAGCAGATTCTGATGAACGAATCTCACAAGTTTCTCTCTCTCGGACCGAGATCGACACTTTCGAGAGTCATTGGCAATCATCATGATGGAAGAAAAGTTCAGTGAAAAGTTCACACTGCTATCTGGCTATCGAAATGATGGTGTGAAAAAATTCGATTCCACTGTAAGAAATGTTTTTCAATCCTAACTCTTGTCTGAGCTCTCTTTCGGTAAGAGAGATCGGAAATCGGTTTCCTCTGTCAGAGATCATGAAAAGATTCACACTATTTCTAGGGGACATTTTGGCAACGAATTTCCTGGTTACTCTAATCATTATATCAAACATGAAAATAATAACCATATTACATCGATGAATCGTGTGGCTCAATTAAATAGGATGGAATCATAGGAGTCCTGCTGAATTTTTTCTGAAAATTTTAGGTGCTCAATTGTCTGTTCAAGCGATGAAAACGATTCTCGGCTAAAATCATAAACTTTTCCAAGAGATTATTCTAAAATTTCACCATGACAAGATGACCGGTATGATATACTGTTTTCTTGTGAGTTTCAAATGTAAGTATTTCAGCAGAACCGGAAATCGTTAGATTCTCGTAACTGAACTTTTCGAGCTAACTTTTACTCATTTGAGGTCGAATGAAAGCTTAGAACTTGTTAGCCCATTTCCAAGTTGAAAACTCTGAAATTATCAGTAGAGTGATAAATAAATCTCTCAACAATCTTGGAAACAGCGCTCGTCTGCTCTCAGCGTGTGAGGCCAATGTCTTTGCTACTTTCACCTTGAAATGGGACAGCAACTTGTTAGAGACCGTTTCTGAGCCTGATTTAGAGGTAGATAGTGTTCCGAAAATTGCCAGCGAAAGTGTTACTTGTATGAAGGCGCTTACATACTCTCTCTCTCTCTCTCTCTCTCTCTCTCTCTCTCTCTCTCTCTCTCTCTCTCTCTCTCTTATTTTGGGCAATTTTTTGTTCCGTTGCTCTTTATTTGAACTCAAAACTAACAAGACAGATCGGCACACCGGCTGATGGAGAGAAGAAAATATGTTTTTCCAATCCACGCAGTATGTGAATGCTCTGTTTTTTTGTAGGCCTCTGAAAATTGATGCCTTTCTTTCTCGACCCATAAAACCGCACACATCTTTCTAGGAAGGATCCTTCTTTCATCTTTCTGCTGTTTACGTCTGGTCCAAAAAAAATCCACACACACAATGCCTCTTACCAAAGGGTGCTCTGAACTGTACGCCATGTGACGCGCGTGCAGACTTGTGGACGCTCTTCTTTTCATGAATGGTCAAACACTGACCCATGGCCTGTTTTTAAGATGGCTATGTCAGATGGCTCATACACATCGGTATTTTTACCGGTCGACTGCAGAGAATCTCGGTCGTCCAGCGGTCGAGGAGGTAAAAAAACTAAGCTCTTTCCTACCGTCTGCTGTAATGTTCGCTTCCTATTCTCCTTTTTCACTTTTCAACCCCCGCCTTCACGAAACGGACTGACCCTCTGGTACTAACTGGCCTTTCTCCTTTCTCTTTTCTCTTTTCTCCTTTCTTCTCTCTCCTTTCACCTTTATTTTTTCCATCTCTTCTTCCTCCAGGCGTTCGTCCATATAAGTGCTCACACTGCGACAAATCGTTTACCCAGAGATGCTCGCTCGAGTCACATACGCTCAAAGTTCTTGGAATCTCACACAATTATGCGTACAAAGAACGACAGAATAAGATATACCTGAGCGATAACAACTTTTACTGGTAAAACTGCACTGTTCTTACATTTTTTTTCTCGCTATGAGTTTCGCTTTCTCCACAAAGTTTGATGGAGAAATTATCATCGCCCTATGTCTCCAATCTATATTAGTATCCATTATAATAATCTTACTGAAACTCCAAAAATATGTACGCATTTTGGCGAAAAAATTTGAGATGGAAAATGGCCCGTTAAAAAATTTTCGGTACCCTCCAAAGAAGCTGTAGATTTCCCTGGTTCCCTCTAAATTTGATGATCTTGAGAGACCATGGAAGATAGATAGATAGATAGATAGAGAAAGAGAGAGAGAGAGAGTGAGAGTGAGAGAGAGAGAAAGCAAAAGATGATCGAATTAAACTTGGCCACAAGGCTTCACAGATTTCACTAAGGTTTATTAAAGCAAAGCGTTTCAAGATTCCAACCGGTTCACCTCGACCCCGGTTGAGAAGCATCTACTAGCTGTGCTTAGAAGTTCTAAGTCAGAACTTGGCCTGGGCCATTGCTTGCTGAAGCGCCGTCCCACTCTCTTCAGCTCTTCAGCTCTTTGGCTCTCTAGCTCTCTCTCTCTCTCTCTCTCTCTCTACCTCTCCAGCCACGGGATCCTCTCTCTCCCCTCTCTCCCCCTCTCTCTCTCTTTCTCTCTCTCTTTCTCCACTTTCACTCGCTGGAACGAGAGAGAGAGAGAAAGAGAGAGAGAGAGAGAGAAAGAGACTGTGAAACTTGATTTAAGTTGAGATCAGTGGATCAGTGGATTTTTATTCAGTTGACTTGAGGATGCAGAGTTGCTAGTATCACAATAGTTCCATTTCAGCTCAACCAGTTCTGTTCCGTTGTTCGTCACTTTAGAGTGGCTCTACAAAAATTTTTTCTCATCAACTCTTCTTTTCGTCTCTCTCTCTCTCTCCTTATTTTTCTCTCTTTCTCTTGTTCGTCTTGCTGTTGCCTCATTAAACTGTCTTCTTGTGGAACTTTGATTTGCTGTGAAAGCGTGCGTTTGGTATCGTCAATAAGATAAATTGATTGCTAGTGATCCTTATTACAAGTACCATCACCGCCATCACCATCATCCCCACCACCATCACCACCACCAATATCACCACCACCACCACCACCACCACCACCGTTCGCCAGTGAACTTGCGAGGCATTTGAAAGTTCAAGTTTCCCTCCACACTGGTGTTTACCTGCGCCGCACGCCAAGCTCGCATCTCGTGTTGACAGTTACACCACGCCTCGAAGCCCCACTCGTGCCGAGTCCAGCAGCTTGGTGACCCTTTCGTCCCACTCTTTGGCCCTCCATCCCTCGCCATCCCTCGCCATCGCTCGCCATCCCGCGCCATCCCTCGCTGTCCCCTCTACATCGCCGGTCAGCCTATCCTGTGACACCAGCGAGGCGAGTGATCATGCCGAAAGCGTTTTTGATTCGTAAAAACATTAGCGCCAAAGACTTTTTCAACACTCAACAGTGGCGACCTGTGACACCACCGCCAAGTCCAGAGGACGAAGATGAAGCCAATTCCTTGGGTGCTCAGGACGCTTTGTCCTATTCGCAAGTTATTGATCTGAGAAGTAAGTAAAAAAAGAAACCGGTTCCAAACTTTTCATTTCTCATCTCTCTTTCTTTTTCTCTCTCTCTCTCTTCTCTTCTCTTCTCTTCTCTCTCTCTCTTCCACCCTCTCTGGTTGTTGATGATGAAATCCCCTTTCCTGCCCGTCCTCCTCCCCTCTCCACTTGCTGGATCTCTCTTCACGCCGCGTTCTGACTTGGGATGGCCATGAACCGCTGCACCAACGAACCTGAATTCATCTGAATCGCTGGATCGACTCACCAGAGGAGAGAAGCGAATGCGAGCCTATATCTTCATCTCCATCCCCATCAGCATTCTCGCCTCCGTCATGGCGACCACAGCGGGTTCCCGTTATAAAATGCACATCCAAGATAGCTTCTTCCACTACACCACCAACACCACCACCACCACCCCAAGTACAACCAGAACCATTGACCACCCCCACGAGTACTCCACCATGTCCTCCTGGAGTAACGATCATAACGGATAAAATGTATCAAGAATCCATCGAGCGAAGTCGCGCTGAGTCCGGTTTCGACGTGGAGCCTTCGCTACCACCGACTGTTCAGCTTCTCGCTCAAAAACTAGGTAATTAGCGGTTCGTTTTTATGCTCGCCCGTTCGTGGCTTCGCGGCCACTTTTTTTTTCTTCTCTCTCTCTCTCTCTCTCTCTCTCTCTCTCTCTCTCTCTCTCTCTCTCTCTCTCTCTCTCTCTCTCTCTCTCTCCATCGCTGCCGCACCACTCGGTTCTCGCCCGATCCAAGGCCTAATCTGGCCGTAGAATGAGAGGGAATGAAGTTTGCCAGCAACTTGTTGCTGCTCAGTTTTGATGAGTGTGTATTGCTAGAACAGTCTTTATCCTCACAACTCCCGCGCTATCATGATCAATTTTTATTATTTAACACAAGCCAGTTTGCTTCCCTTCTTCTCATTCCACTTTTTTTCACATTCATTTCTCACATGTTCATCATTCCGCTTAAACCTTTACTTCTTTTCTTCTCGCTTACCCACTCACTCACTCTCCCTCTCACTTCTTTCCACCCCTCAGGCATTCCTCTACATCTCTTCAGTTCCATAGAATTCGTTAACGGTGGCCATGGTCTCAAAAATCCGCTCCTTTCCAACGGCAATCAGCCCAAAGTGGCCCCCACCGCCCAGCCGAGTAACGAGGATCCCATGAAATGTCCGATATGTGATAAACGATTCAATCTGGCCCGCTTACTGAATCGACACCTCAAATGTCACTCGGACATCAAGCGCTACTTGTGCACTTTTTGCGGAAAAGGCTTCAATGATACTTTTGATCTAAAGCGGCACACACGAACTCACACAGGTATGTTTGGCCAAATTCATTCCAAATCTAGCAAAAAAACAGGGAGTAGAAAACGAAAAAGAAGAAAAAGCATCTGAAAGGCTGAAACAGAAAGAGCAGAAGAAAAAGTAGAAAAATACTTTCCTGAGTACTTGTTGTGCTTGGCCCACCCTAGTGGGTATGCATCTCTCTCTCTCTCTCTCTCTCTCTCTCTCTCTCTCTCTCTCTCTCTCTCTCTCTCTCTCTCTCTCTCAACAAAGGCCATTCGAGTCCAAGTTACCTCCGAACTACACTGGAGGCAGTAGATTTCCTGACCCGTTCTCTCACCCTCATAACGGGTGAACAGCGGAAAAGTAGTCAAAATTTGGGCCAAAACTCACGAATTTTACCCAAAGAAAGGGTCCAACCTTCCTCGCAATCGGAAAAGGTGTGGGAACCGATAGAATGTGTCGTTGTTTACAGGCTCGTCTCTGGATTCAGTTCGGTGTAGGTGCGCTCCTGTAAAATAGGACAAGCCCTCTTCAAATGCTATGTACAATCTCTGAGCCGAAGGGTCAGTCTTTGAGAAAAGACTCTCCTTAAATCAGGAGAGAGGAACAAGCTTCCTTATGACCAGTCGATTCCTCTGACCTTTTTTGCTTCTCCAGTTGTTTATTCGGTTAAAGTGTGTTTGTCATTCAGTGGACTTTCACCGATCGGTTTGACTGAATATCGATCGTGGTCTAGTAAAAAACAAGACCATTTTCTTTTTCTTACCGTCTGCTGTAATGTTCGCTTCCTATTCTCCTTTTTCACTTTTCAACCCCCGCCTTCACGAAACGGACTGACCCTCTGGTACTAACTGGCCTTTCTCTTTTCTCCTTTCTCCTTTCTTCTCTCTTCTCTCTCCTTTCACCTTTATTTTTTCCATCTCTTCTTCCTCCAGGCGTTCGTCCATATAAGTGCTCACACTGCGACAAATCGTTTACCCAGAGATGCTCGCTCGAGTCACATACGCTCAAAGTTCATGGAATCTCACACAATTATGCGTACAAAGAACGACGGAATAAGATATACGTGTGCGAAGAGTGCGGCAATACAACCAATCAACCGGAAGATCACTATATGCATCTCAAACACACACATCCTTTCTCCCCAGCTTTGGCAAAGTTTTATGATAAGCGGCATTTTAAGTTTAGCGATGCTAACTTTCCTTTCAATGAGTAGACATTGAAATGGAAAATCATTAATGATGTGATCCTCGAATCTTACTTATAAATGATTCTTGATTACTTTTCGATCATTTTCGACAGAAAAATGGTCTGTTAAGGTGAAAATTTTTGGTGCTCTCCGAGCAAAAGCTTGAATTTATTTTGAATCCTCACCACAAGGTCGAACTAACTCCTTTTTTCTAATATCGAATTTTCCTCATTGAAGATAAACCATTTTGTTGAAGAATTCTCCTTTTTTTTCACAAATAAGTCCAAGAATGATGCATCCAAAAATTCTTTGTCATCTTTTCCTGAATTTCCTTATGGTACTCCAGATGTACGGATCGAATTGGATTTTTCTAACGAATATCTTCTTACGATGAACCTCAAATAATTTTGTGATATAGTAAGCAACTCTTCTCACAAATTATCTCTTGTCCGCCTTAATAAGCGGTACTATTGATTCTCACTTTCATGTTGCTCTCATTTTTGATTCTGTGATCTATTTGATTACTTGGGAATATTGAGAAATATTGTCCAACTCTTTTGATTATAATAATAATTTTTTTTGATAATCAAAAATGCCTTCAATCAATAGTCTTTGCACTCACTCTACTGGCTTGATAAGTTCATCTTAATAATAATGATTAAAAATCCACTGGGCTTTGGTGAGAGCCTAGCCGCTCTTCTGGTGTGGATTTCAGAATGGAACGAGAGAAAATTTTCGGTGAAAATTAGACTTCTTTTTTCTCTTTCCCTCAAATTCAATAGCGAACTCACTGATCCCAGATCACCAGGTTTCGATAATTTTCTTCAGACCTTACAATGTACCTAAGCACAGCTAATTCAACTGAAGTTTTTATGTCGACATCTCAATTTATGCTACATGATATGATTTTGAATGCGATGACACCCAATATTTTTTGGAAAAATTTCTATGGAATAGAAGTTTAGGCGCCATTGGGAGAATTCAATCTGGTCAGTCTTAATAGAGCAAAGCGTGTTTTAAAATAGGACCATTAGATTGGAACACCTCAACGATAAACTATTAATATGATTAATATGATCGAGCTCTTTACCGAGTCGTATGTAGAATTCAAACTGAGCTGAAATCTCTCGTTTCCTACAAAGTCACAGTATCAGTGATAGTGAGAGATAGGGAAAAGGGAAGAAATTTTTCTATTAAATACAAAAATCAGTCAAAAATTAAGGAAGTTTGTCAAAATATGATCTTTAATTCCTGAATAATTTCTGAAAAAGATTTTTTCTATCAATTAAAATGATGATTCTTAGTATTAAACATTCATACATTCATACATTTATTCAACACTCGAATGTTATGTTCAGGAAGAACTTGATACAGAGATTCATCCACTTGTTCTTGATAGAACTTTTTCAACTGTTTAAGCGAACCATGAATCGTGCTAGACAGATGCAACTCTCGAAGACTGCAGGGAAAGTTATTATTTTTCTCACGAATGGCAGGGCGGTTATCAAGAGATAATGAGGCCCAAGTCGACATGATAGTAGAATGCAACCACTAGATTTAGAAAATCTCTTACAATAAAGTGAATTTATTAAAGATCCAAGACCAAAGTCACCATGAATGGCCACATGGTCGCAACAATATTCCCTTCCTCGAAAGGCATTCCCTCCTCAGCGAGCTGGCTATCAGGTACCACCTCAACTAAAATGTACTTCTTCTTCACTCTAACCATGATCAAATACAAAGATCCAGACAAAAATTATATTAATTGGCCGAAGTTCGTCAATCAAGTCAAGTCAAGCCACGGGAGCATTTTTTATTTTCACAATTTTTTAAAAAAAAGTTTTTTTGCCAGTCTTGTGAGAGCTCCTTCTATGAATTCACACAAAAGTTACAATTTTGGTTGCCCTGGCGACCTCTACATCTCACGCTTGTTAAGTTTTCATTACAAGAGATGGCAGCAGTAAAGTGAGAAGGTGGAGCTTGTGAAAGTGCCGCCCAGAGTCACGTTCAATTATCTTCTCTCTCTCTCTCTCTCTCTCTCTCTCTCTCTCTCTCTCTCTCTCTCTCTCTCTCTCTCTTTGAGTCTGAATCAAGCAGTTTGATCTTAATAGCTTAGGATATAGAGTTAATGTTAATAGATAGATTTTATGAATTGACGATTTTTCGGCTTATTGACGATTCAGTGCAACATTTGTTCTCTTCCCATCGGCTGTAACCCTTTTTTGACCATAGTGTGCCCACCAAGACTCTGTTTCCCATCTACCTCTACCATCCACCGATCGGACTCGCAGCTCGTCTTCGCCCAAAGCGATCTGCTCGCCGGTCAGTGAGTGTCCATCAAGGCTTGCGAGCCGTTCACTGTGATCATCCAAGTGCCTTCTACTTGTCTCATCAAATCTCTCCAAAATTCGGGTCAAAAATCGAGCGCCGGTTCCATCTTACCAAATGGATGGAAACGAATCAGACATCGAAGAAAGTGTGGTAAGCTCTTCGTTCACAACTCGTGTCGACTTCATCGCCAGAGAAGATTGTCCCTATCATATCGTCCATCTCCTCACATTGAGCCATTTAGTGTGTCCTTTTCTCTTTCTCTCTTTTCCTTATCTGTTGAATGTTTGTTTGATTTCTTCATCTACATCACTCTAGCTAAAGAGGGAGTGAAACAGACAGAGATCTTGAAAGGCTATTGTATCAAGGATGATCGTATTATTGAATATTTTTGGGCGTACATACATTTCCTTCATTCATTCTTAATCCTCTCTTCTTCCTCTTCCTTGCTCTCTCTCTCTCTTTCTTTCTTTCTTTCTTTCTTTCTTTCTCTCACTCAAATTCCGTCTTTTTCTCTTTCCCTGCCTGGCCATAGGTTTCTATCGATTTCATTTCTCAGAACATTAATCCTCTCCACGATGGCTCGTCTCAATGATCCTCCTCTAGATCCTTATTAATTATCATCCGATTGAATTCCTCAATTCGATTCATCCTTCAAATTCTCAAAATTTTTCCCAATTTTACTCCACTTTCCTCACTAGTCAAATCCAGAAGAAGAAGACATGCAAGAGAGTGATTTTGACGATGAAGAAGCAAATCAGCGAGAAGCTGGACAGCGCGAAGCTCTCGCCGCTGTAGCAGCATCAATCGGAATGGGTCTATGGACTCCAGGACCTCTTCCATTAAATATACCCAATAACGGTGTCAGCTCATCAATAGTACCAGCGAACGCATCCCCTGTCATCACAAGCTCTTCACCAGAGGCCCACTCGGCATCCTCTGGGCCATCCTCTAGTGGAGGAGGAAGTGGAACCGTTATCGGCAACAGTGGTGCCGGTCAGCAACATTTAGAAGCTTGTAAAGGATACACATTCGAGGAACAATTCAAACAGGTAAGAAAGAATTTCTTTCATTTAAACAAGAGTGGCTCAAACTTGGTTCTCTCTGACCTCTCGCCTCGAAACTGGCTTTGTTTTGAGTAGAAACTGGGAATGCTGGCCGAATATCGTAGCAGCCAGCACCGCTGAGCTCTCAAGTTATTTCTGATTATCTATGCCCGTGGGAAGATAAGACTGGTCAGGTTCTGATCACTCGTTTTTCCTGAGTGAGGTCACTTGTGGTCAATATGTATATGTATAGGGTTTGAATAGTTTACTGTGGCCCGTTTGGCGAACTAGAAACCCAAAGAGGCAAGGAGCGAGTTAGTGAGAGAGGGCAGAGGTCACTTCTGGCCACTCGAACCGGACGCAAGTAGAGGGAAAGTGCACATATGGGCGCCATCTTGGAACCATCGGGCGACCATGCACATGGAATATGTTACCCATTCAGCCTCCGCTCTCATCCTTCGACCGCATCACTATTGAGCATCCTTTCTCACCCAGCTGCATTTTCTCTCTTCTCTTCTCTTTTCTTTACAGCTCTACGAACTGAGCGACGATCCAAAGAGAAAGGAATTTTTGGATGATCTCTTCACTTTTATGCAAAAAAGAGGTAATTTTTTTCCTTCTCCTCCTTGTCCTTGTGGCCTCTCTGCCATCATTCCTTGATCCCAGTCCTCGCTGTGACGCCCCCGTCCTGCCAAGGCCTCGCTCGGCCTGGCTTCACTCCCTGGCAGAGCAGCTTGGCCTGAGTGTATCAAAAAACGAATCTTTTTTCGATCATTTCTTGATCATCAGCGATGAATTTGAGAAACTCCCCTCGCAAAGTGATTAATTTTGATGCAAAAGCTGAGATGCGACGGGATGGCTGATTGAGAGCCGCGAAATGTGATTTGATTCCGAATAGCAGAGAAAAGTGAGGAACTGTTGATTTGGCCACGCAGGAAAGTGGCGAGAAATGAGTGATTCTGGCGAAGAATGTTCAAAAATATCTACTCTACCATGAATCACGTCAGTCGGCGCAGAAGAGGTATCGAGCTGTATCCGATCTAAGAGTATCTAAGAGAGAGAAAGAAAGAAAGAAAGAATATATTCGAGTTGCGTTCATGGCGGGTGGAGGCTGGGCGAGGGGCGCGGGGGTGCGTGAGGAGGGAGTAGAGAGAGAAGGGAAAAGATGCGGAGAGAGAGGCTGTGAGTGGGAATCATTTACTGAAAGGATCATTCTCTCATGATTATTAACAGTATTTGGCAATTGATGCAAATTCAATAAGAGCACTTCGACAGCTCCTCGCCTCGATTGATGAGAGAAGCTGGCAGCCAAAATAGATGCAAGATCGGAAGCAGAAAGAGCGAGAGAGAAAGAGAGAGAGAGAGAGATCAAAATTGTGCGGCAAGGGAGTGATTTGAATCGTATGCTTTTTGTGAGGCAAAAGAAGAGAAAAGCGAAAACTTTCAAGTATCAATATGCAGTTTATTTGGAGTTTTGCATTCTCAAATAAGGCTGCATCTCGATGCCTCCTTCATCCTCCTCCTCCTCCTCCTTCTCTCCCCTTTCACCACCACCGCCCTTCCCAGTGTTGCCCCGCCATCTCTAGCGACAAGCTCACACTGTCGCAATATTCCTTAGAGACGCGTAAACTTGAGGCCACAGGCCACAAGGCTTACGCTTACACCTGACCGGTCACTTGACTCGGGACTTTTCAACCTGACACTTGGCCCGGCTATTCTACGGGTGACAAGTGTAGCTTGAGCAGCCACCTGCGAAAGGTCCATACTTTGGCCCCCGATCGATCCCCGATCGTAGAGCAGAAGCAACCGATCGTCTCACCTTCGAAGCATCTCAAGCATTCTCTCTCTCTCTCTCTCTCTCTCTCTCTCTCTCTCTCTCTCTCTGAAGTGGAATGGCGAATGTCCCTCGCAATGCCTCGCGATTGTTTCAAAGCGAAGCACAAAAGACCATTAATCAAGGGCTCTTTATTTTACGGCGAACTGTACACCTCAGTTTGTTGTCAATTTCAACTCCAATATGAAGACAAACTTATCACATCCGGGAAATCATTAGCGTTCTCATTGATGATCGACATCGATATTCGTTGTTTGCCTGTCACTGAACACTCATTTGCATCGCGCTGATCGCTCATAAATATAGGCGAGGGGAGAGAGCTGCAAACCTGTTGGCCCGCTTCAGCTCGCTTGTCACTCCATTGTTTGTATAGGCTCTCTCTCTCTCTCTCTCTCTCTCTCTCTCTCTCTCTCTCTCTCTCTCTCTCTCTCTTTCTTTCTTTCCTTCTTTTTCCATCTCTTTCCTTCTCTCTCATCTCATTTATGCTTCTCTGTCATTCTTGGGCCAGCCAAGAGTCCGAGTGGTCATAGATTGGGCCGGTGTCGCCTTGCGACTCTGCGCGGGACGTCCGAGCTGGGGTCGGGGGATAGCTGCCGAAAACTGTGTGTATGTGTGTGTGTTGATGAGGAGTGCGGTGGGGCGGGTGGGATGGGGTGGGGTGGGGGATGCTAGGGTTGTGTATTGGAACCGGTTCCACTGGTCGGAGTCAGTCTCTCCCCACCTTTATGACAGATTATGCCAGCAAATATGCAAAATCATGCTGTTTCATGATTGCTTTTGCCTCCCCCCGCTGCAAACAATCTTTTTGCTGGAAAATCGTTTTTCCAATCACAGAAGGCGGGTCCGCACTGAACAGCCCGCATCCATCTTCGCTCTGCATCCGCGCTCCTCCACTGCATCTCGCAGCAATTAATTAATACTTGATTCATTACGAAATGCTTATGATTTGTATTCATTGGTTATTCGTTCACAAGACCCTTTCGCGTTCGTGCCGCTGTTTTTCTTCGTGGCCAGCGTTGATGGGATCGCTGATCGGCCAGCTTCTTTATTTCGGATTTCGATTGCGAATATCAACAGAAAATGATGGATGATTCATTCATTCAAATGAGCGTAGCATTTGCATTCGTATCACTTGTAGTAGCAAATAGACTGATCAGCACCGATGATCTCAAGACAGCTCTGATCTTGCGGAGATGAGGGGGCATCTGAATTGCATGAATTTCTTGTAAGCTCGTGAGATGAGAGTGAGAGAGAGAGAGAGAGAGAGAGAGAGATTGAATAGTCATTTCTTCAAATTTGGCTGTTTATTTTTCGCTTCACATTCACCGATACTAATCAACAAGATGGTGTATGATCGGTGAATCCTGATGGAGCATCTGGCAACTGTGTATGAGCTTGCGTGTCCTCTCCATGTTGCTCCATGATGCTGGAAAGAGAAAGATGGATAGAGAGAGAGAGAAAGAAGAGAGGAGAGGAGAGGAGAAAAAACTCAATTGATGTTGACTTCTTAAGATGAGCTATTCCGATCGAGTATCGATCACATCTCAAACTCCGGGCTAACTGCGGCTCTTTCCGCTCCTCGGCCGGTGGCCTGATGTCAAGCGATGCTCGAATTTGCATCGCCACTCATCTTGTCCCATCTTTCACGCTCTTTCATGGTTTCATTTCTTGGAATTCCTCTCCGTAGATCCTTGGCCGTGGCCTTTCAACACATATTTGAATATATCGACTAGCTTGCGCTTGCTTTTTGAATTATTTATTGCCGGAGGGAAGAGATTTTTTTCTTTCTCTCTCTCTCTCTCTTCTCTGCCCCCCTCCCCTTCCTCCTCCTCCTTCTTATTCTGTAAGCCTATCGCTACTGATGCGTACTCACAGTTCGCGGAATTGTGAGCATGAGAGGCATAAAATTATAGTGTCCGCAGGAGTTCTTCCGAGGCGCTTATGGCTCCTCATAGCTGCTCTTATAGCTTATCGAGCTTATCCATATTTCTAGGAATCAGGCATAAATTTCATTTCTCGAGCTCAGTGGATGAAAATTCTTCGCTTCCTCATCATGGGACCTTCTTTCTCAACTGAGCCGCGATGGCCTCGTTCGCCTAAACTGGCCGCGAGCGTTCTACTCAAATGATAGAGTTCACTGATGATGATATGTTTATCTGCCTTACTCGTCCTACCACCAGCATCATTACCATTTCGTTGGAAATATTCATGATCGAGAGAAGAAACTAGAACCAAACTCGATCACAGCAGTCGGAGTACATTTTGCCCTCATACAAGAATTTCAGAGCGATTTCCTCCCTTTCTCTCTCTCTTTCTTGCTTGCTTAAGATGCCTCGAATTTGTTTCTCTCTCTCTCTCTTCTCGGACAGCAATTGAGGTCATCCAAAGACTGCGTCTCTTTCGTCATTCGGGCCTCTACGGTTTCCGCTTCCGGCTCCTCCTTCTCTGAGTGGATAGATTGAGATGTTTTTCGATGCTTTGACCAAGAGTTAAGTTAGAATAAAAGATGTTGCCTGGAATTCAGCAAACATAGCCAGTGTAGAGAATATCACATCGAGAAATGGTCACTTGGAAGTGGGACTCTCTGGTCATCATCATCGTTGAGGGGCTCACCATGGAGCTGAGTTTTAGCCCATACTTGACAGCTTTTGGCGAGTTATCTTCGCAACTCTCTTTCTCTTCCTCTCTTCTCTTGTTATGCTCTGGTCCATCGATGCGCCTCAAAACTATCTTACTTGCCATCTTAGTTTGCTCCTCAAGAGTCGAGTCGAGGGCTAGCGTTGGGCTCTCATCCTCCTGCCAGAAATAGCTGGCTTGCTGCTGGTGCAGCATCCGAATGATTTTCCTCTCTCTCTCTCTCTCTCTCTCTCTCTCTCTCTCTCTCTCTCTCTCTCTCTCTCTCTCTCTCTCTCTCTCTCTCTCTTTATTTACTACTCAGTGAGCGGACTGAAACAAAAAATATTCATACGAGAGGAAATCAACTCGTTTCTCTACTCACACTCACATTTGGAGGCAGCCAAAGCTGTTTTCTCTCTCTTTCTCTATCCCCTGCCTGCCTGAGGTCGTCGTTGAGTTCGTGATCGACTGAATTGTTAGCCCACAGCGCGCTCATTTCAAGCGAAACACCATCAGAAATGAATAATCTTCTAGATCAAGGCGAATCGAGGCGCGTTTTTGTGAGTATCGCGCTTTCCTCTGTTTCACTTCGATCAATTTGGCTTACCCTCATCTTCACTATTGTCTTAATATTGTTCGCCTGGGGGCAGATATGAAAGAGGTAAAAAAATGAAATAAAAAGTTGCTCATCGTGGCCTCAGATGATGTCTCTTAATGGATGCTCCTTTGCCGTCATCTTGTATTCTTTTCATCGTCGCTCGTTCTTCTTGCTTGATCTCTGATCAACGATCGTGTAATTTCTAGCCTCACTGAACACTTTCCTCTATTTTCATTCCTCACCTCTCTCCCTCTCCTTCTCTCTCTTTCTCTCTCTTTCTCTCTCTTTCTCTCTCTTTCTCTATTGAATTGCAGCGATTCAATATTTATGATAACAATCAGAGGAAATGAGAGAGAGAGAGAGAGAGAGAGAGAGAGCAGAAAAGCGCGACTGAGCGTTGCGTTTGGCTGCTACTCCGCTTTGACTCCATTTCTTCATCTTCTCGATGCTGTCTGATTGTGACGCTCCTTGTCCCATTCGGAGCTGCTTTTGCCCCATCCGATATCGATGTAGCGACATTGACGCTTTATTGCTACTTCTCAGCTCGCCTGTCTTGGCTTAGGTTGTCGACGCGGGGGAGTAATTATCATCACTGCTGGTGCGCTCAGCGCTTGTCGCCTTCCGCTGCATCCTTAATAACAGGCTCCGATCGCTGATCACTGCAAGTGCATATAAATTACATTGTAATTTGGTAATCTCGCTCCTCATCTGGCATCGTGAAAGAAAAAAAAAGTACTCAAATTAAAAGCAACCCGAGCGAATTCAATCCGAGCAGCCTCTTAGGTTTCCTTTGTTTCCAGCTCCGGTCACTCAGCGTCCAGCGTTCGAGAAAGAGAGAGAGAGAGAGATGGAGAGAGAGAGGCCAGAGGTGAGCTGTTTAGAAGAATCGGCTTTTCAGAGAATCAGCTCGTTGGCCTCCCTGCCAGGGGCCATTTCGCTCGAATTGCTCCTCTATCATGAGTTTAATTTGTTTTGCTTTCGAAGACCCCAAAGGCTTCGAGTCACTTTCTCTCTCTCCCTACTTCTTCTTCCTCATAATCGACATCCATCTTCGAATTCGCCTCCTCTGGAGCACTCATCTCAGCCCTCCCACTCTTCGGCCATTCGGCCTCTTCGAGACCCCCAAAGCCAGTCAGCCGATGTTGCCAGTTCGTGGGGCAAAGCAACGTGAAAGGGTGAAGAGGACAGTGTCCGAGCGAGAACGCTGACCGCTGACCGGTTTCCTAGGCCACTACACTCCACCCGACTGATTGATAAGTCTTGTGCAACACAATCGCTTGTTAGAGGAAATCGGAAACGCGTTGGAAGATGCTCAAACGAATTGACTATTATTTATGCAAAATCATAGAAGGAATATCCCGTTTCACGCATAAAACCTGGGATTACATATTGAATTATTCGACATTCTCTCTCTCTCTCTCTCTCTCTCTCTCTCTCTCTCTCTCTCTCTCTCTCTCTTTCTCTCTTTCTCCCTCTTACTGCTGCCAGAAAATATTCTACAGGAAACCACCCTACTTAAAAACTTTTCTCTCTCTCTTCTTACTTGTGTTGATATTGACCGAGAGAGAGAGATAGAGAGGTAAATAGCATAAACGGAATGAAAAGATTGGCCATTTGTCTTCCATCATCTCTCTCTCTCTTCTCTCATCTACCTCTATCCACCTCTCTATCTATCTACCTCCTTTCCATTTCTTCTCCTCTCTCGAACAAACAAGTTTATCGATGCTTCAAGCGACTCCTCGTTTCACTCGCAAAACTGAATGCGAGTTGATAATTACGGCGACAGCGGAAGCCGCTTATGCGAAGATGCAAGGAGCATCTCCCCTTTCTTAGAACAGGCCACTTGGCCAAATTCGGACAAAGGCAGTTAAAACAGTTAAGGCTGTTAAGGTTGCCCAAGCAACCCGTCGCGGTGGCCAGAGAGAGAGAGAGAGAGAGAGAGAGAGTATGGGACTGTTGAGAATGTTTGTATTGTTCTTGCCTCTCATTCGAGCGAGTCAAGAGTGGCCATAATGAAGGGCCGCGATTGACGAATTCATACCCATGCATATGCTTTGCCCTGAGGCCATCCGGCGAGCGCGATTCTTAGCCTATTTTATTGAGTTGGCCGAGCCTCAGGCTGTGTCGCTGTGTTGATTGGCTGAGCTTGCCTGTCAGAGCTCTTTCTCCGAACTGAATCTCAATATATATCCCAGTCGCTGTCCATTGCGAGCATCGAGAAAGATGAATCGACCTGATCACCGATTGCTTCTCTCTCCTTTCCTTCTAATACTTCTGGGATTTGCCTCGTATGCCATTCAGTAGGCCTGTGTTCCATAGCCACTGGCTAGCCTCTGCCGTGCTCTACTGTGCCTGTGAGTGGCAGCGATAAAGATAGAGAGGGCTTCGCGAAAAAAGCCTGCAGCGATGCAAAGCTGAGGTGGAAAAGAATTTCGATAGATACAATTCGAATGCTCGAGAATAAAGTACAACCCTTTCCATCGATTCTCTCTCTCGCTCTCTTTCCATTAATGGTCTCTTATGCTTCTCCACAGGGACACCAGTCAATCGGATACCCATCATGGCCAAGCAAGTGCTGGACCTATTCGAATTATATCGCTTGGTGGTTGCTCGGGGAGGCCTAGTGGAAGTGATCAACAAAAAGATTTGGCGAGAAATCACCAAAGGCCTTAATCTACCTTCCTCTATCACCAGCGCTGCTTTCACACTACGAACTCAGTATATGAAGTATTTATACCCTTACGAATGCGAAAAAGAGCAGCTCTCATCACCCGATGAGCTTCAACAGGCCATCGATGGTAACCGGCGCGAAGGTCGACGCTCCAGCTATGGCCACTACGCTGATATGGTCAATCCAAGTCCCTCTTCGGCCTCCGGCGTGGTTAGCCGCAACCACACTCCGTCCCATCATACCTCACCTCTGAGCTTGGTGTCCCGGCACCTCAATGGCCACGGCTCACAGGGTGCCTCCTCAGGCGAAGAAGACAATGGTAGCATGTCTTCTTCGATCAATCCTCTGCTTTCTGTTCCCCCTTCCCAAGATATTCCAAGGTAAGCTCTCCGAATGCCTCTGATCTCCTCTCAATCATGGGAAAAAACAATTATTGATAATCAAATTTTTCTGCATGCTGATTGTCTTAACCCTCTGCTCTCTTTTCATCATCCTCAGTAGGTGTCAACAAGAAGCACTCAACTTGGAGGTGAAACCGAATGTCAACAACAACAATAATAATCCCATCAATAGTAACTCCAATCTTCATAATCATCATAGAGATAGAGACGAGAACCGAGAAACCAGTATTCACGATTCGTCCGGTATCGATTTATCAGCCCGAAATCAGATGGGCCCTTCTGCCCGATCTCTAGGAGTTTCCGGCACCAAACGGTACCTTTCTGACGATGAACAACGGTTGTTACTTAATGCCATACCTACTGCTCACATTAAAATTTCACCAGGTCGAGGTTAGTATTTTTTCTTACCTCTACTCTTTTCCTCTGTTTTCTCGCTTGCGTGTGTGTGAAAACTGTGAGAATTGCTCTTTTCGTCGTTTTGCTGTATTCTTGCATAGCCGTTTCGCCGTTCGCTGCTCTTACCTGAACAATTTAAAATTCATACTTGTTCTTCTGAAAGCAAAAGCGAATACAGCCTGTGAGGCTTGTCAAACTATTTTCAAGTCAAGAACTCCAAAAATCATCAGCAAAGTGATAGAGTTTTTGAGCAATCTCGGCAAGCTCACAAAACTACTTACAAGCTCTCCTCTCCTCTCACTGCCAATGCTACTACTACTCACTTGCAAGGCCAATGTCCGTGACCAATAATAGTGAAGATTGATAATTAATGATATAATCGTTTCATTCTTTTCCATCCATCCAGAAGGAAGACCCCAACTCGACTCCAACTCATTGCTACTTAGCCTGGAGATCAATAATATTTTGTACCAAGGATTTCTCTTTCCGCAAACCCATTCGGATCATCGAAATCGACTTTCATGAGGAGACATCCGACCGACAGAATTAGGAAATCATTTCACCGAGAGGCCTTCAGGACCGAATTCGCCAACTTTTATGACAAGAATCCAATTTTTACACGAATTTGTTTCGAATTCATTGATTCATATTCTTCCACAATAAATGCCTTGGAAAGTTCAATGTTTGTTCTCCTTCAACTTTTTCACCGACTAATCACACATGCTAAACAGGATGAATTTTCTCATCTTGAACGAGATTGCAAACTTCCTATCATCAAGATACACTCACAATTATTGATAAAACTTGACAGAAAGTTCTGAAAATTCTCTTGTGTAAATTAAATGCCTTTTGTTAAAATCTTGACTTTAATCCGCCCTTCATAATGATCATCATCATGATCAAGCTTAAGTTCTGATCTCACTTCTTTTCTTGGAGCCTTCTTTTTGAACCCTTCTCTGAAGCTATAGGAAAAATGTTCATGATTGATTCTCAGTGTCTCTCTTACAAATTATGAATTGGTTTTGAATCTGTATTTCTATTCTGTACAAATTCTTGTAGAAGTGGTAATCAATCTTCTGGAAGAAAATTTGTTTAAACAAAAAAGCTCGGCCATCTGATGAGAATTTCTCGACTCTTTAATTGATTTTCTCTTCTTCATCTTGATCAATTTACTTACCGTTTATTCATCCTTTTGTAAGAATTTTTTCTTGATTTTTCATTAACATGAGAGAGAACGTCTAAACATCAGAACAAGTTTCTTTTTCCGATATTTACCCAATCAAATTGACTTCCTGGGAAGACATTGATGATAGTCTTAAAGATCAAGTCTGTTTAATTAGCACTATTTTTCCCAATTTCCTTAATATTTTGTTTAAATATATCGACTTGGCTCAAGATTGACTGCTCCATTATAGCGTTGAAATTTTCAAAAAAAAACTCTCTCAACCCTTCTTGAGTCATATCAAATCATCCCACGCTATCTTGTTTCATTTGAGTTGAACATCGTTCAAAGATCAGTCGTCGTACTTCACATTTGGTCCTGAAATTTCTAATTAAAAGAAAATTTGTTTAGTATTTACATTTTCTTGTTCCCAATGATAATGATAAAGCTCAAGTGTTTATGGTTAACAATGAAGTATGATTTCATATACAATCAATTTTCGGATGCCTTGCATCAGTTGATACGATTTGATGGATAACCACTCAGGAGCAGGATAATGTAGATTCAATGAAGTGGTGCCAAACACAAGTCAACAAAGTAGTTTGTAGTGATAAATTATGACTTGAAAAAGTGGAGACACTTTAATCTTCAGTCCTTTTTTGTCCGTAAGAAAACAACCTCAAAGCTGTTAGATTGCTCATGAGGGATTAATTGTTTTAGAAATTCAAAAATATCGATAAAAAAGATGAAAAGATGAATTTGATGACTAAAGTTCAATAAACGCAGCGTCTAGTGGCTATCAGTAGATTGAGAAAATAGAAAAAATAGTCAATTTGATCACAATAATCGTTGGTCCACCTTTCTCTTTGGAGGCATAAAAAAATTGCATAACTGAGAGCACTAATCATCTGTAGTTTGGATAGTGAAGTGTAGACGTTCTTTTGGGCGATTGGTGACTCGAGTAGCGAGAATTTGGTCTAAAATCGCTATCCGTTCCATCATGAGCGTTCTTTGCCAAAGAGGAACGTGATCCGTAAGTTGATCCATGAATAGGGATGTTATTGTTAGCTGCCCAATCAATTTTATATGGATCATAATCTTCCAGCTCTGACTCTTGATCCTTCTCAACAACTTCAGTTTTGGTACATGTACAAGTGAGAGTGGTGCAAAGGAAAATATTCACAATCAACATGATTAATAAGAGTATACCAAGCACCGTGATCAGGGTCAAAAGCCAAGGAAATCTGGAAATATCACATTCATCTTGCTTAAGATAATCCAAAATATCTTCCCCCGGCTCGACAACAAAAACGGTAGTTGTAGCTAATAGTTGCAAAGTGTTGGAATCTGGCCTCACTTTTGGAACTGGAAAAGGGCAAGAAAAAGAATGAACAAAAAAGTCAGGAGTTGGACAAAAATGCATCAATAACATGTAGCATGTTTGGATTTTCTGTAGGCGAGTCGGCCTTAACAGAAGACCCTGAAAGGCCGTATATGGCTGACACCTTACCTGTTCCGCGTTTAACGTAACTATCATCACAATCCACGTCGAAGTCACACCTGTAGCGACACAATAGTACTTCACATTGGATAACAACTCGATTATTCTCAGGAAACTTGAACATCGATTTTATCAATGCATCAGCAGATGAGGTTGAATTGGTGTAGTCGAAAGGTTCCAGGAGATTATCATCCGCTGGACAACCATTGGAATCTATCAATCGAACTTCGGTTTCGTTCACATTTGAGAATGCAACACAATTTCGAACATACATTCCAAAACCAGGATCAGGATTGCTTATCTCCACTCGAAACTTGTACCTATTGCCATGTATCAATCGACGACTAGTATCATAACCATCTTCATCCAAAATCCTCAATGAAACTCGAGACTTTGTTTGACGTGAGCCAGTCTGGAAAGACTGGGAACATGCTATCGAATAGTATCTATCCTGGGACAATTCCAGATCACGATGAACTCGGACAGCGATGGTGACAGTTTGTTCATCACTTGTTTCCTGAGTAGATGACAGCCGATGGAAAAGAAGAAGAAGAAGAAAAGGGTATAGAGAGGGTAAGGTGAATGAATAGAGACACAGAAAAGATCAAATTGGCCTCATTTTTAGCGAAATTTGTGCTGAAAATAAGGGGTAACAAGATTAATAGCTACACTTTGCTTACTCTAATCGGAGTGACGCCACAATAGTTGGCATCTTCTTTGGACGCTACAGCATTGATTTGAAGAGTGGTGTTCAGTGAGCCCCAACCATAAACTCTACAGGCTTCTCGCCTTCGATAGTCGCGAGTGTGAATGATTCCAGTGAATGGTTCCGATGTTAGTACATTGATTATGATCACACCTCGTTCACATCTTGCATCTATGGTGGGTTCAGGAAAGCCTTCGTCAGCGAGACACTGTCAAAAGGAACGGTATTGAGTGAAAGTGAAAGTGTTTACTAATAATGATTGAACAATCTTACCTTATTGATGGCCAAAAGAAGAATAGCTAGGATGAAAAAATGGCGATGTAAACAAAATGTATGAGATGAAAAAATATTCAAAAAAGACCAATGACTTGGGCTGAACGTTCGACACTGGTTGAAAATTGTTGAGATTTTTGGACTACTCATATTTGGAACAATTATAATTTCATTCAAAGGTGGTGAATGTTTTGATACGGAAATGCACTTTCGTTGGTTGAGATTTTTGGACACTATTTAGTTTCCCTGAATGATCATTATTCAGACAAACTGTTTTTGGAATCGATGATCACAACAGTAATTGATCAAAAGAATTCAAGAATAGACCAAAAAACGTTTGAATAAGGAAAGAAAACATTACTTGGAGTAGCAAGTTGCTGGATGATGTTCTCAAATTGAGTTGAACAAATTGTAAATAAGGCAAAGTTAGGCCCACAAGTTTTTGGAGCTTTTCTCAAGTGAGTTGTTGAGAGTGAAAGTTGCTTCATTCAGCTCTCACGCAACACCAGCTTTTGGGTCAGCCAACATTCAGCCAGCATTCAGCCAACATTCAAACCAACATTCAAACCAACATCCAGCCAGCATCCAGCCAAAGTTTAGCCAACGTTGAGAGACTCGATTTGAGAGCCTCGAAAAACGAGTTTTGATGGCCTTATAAGGCTGAAAAATTTATTCCCTCATCACAATCAACCCTTCCTTCCTCTCTCTCTCTCTCTCTCTCTCTCTCTCTCTCTCTCTCTCTCTCTCTCTTTCTTTCTCTCTCTCTTTCTTTCCACTCTCTGGGATGCCCGATGCAAACTCTCTCCATCATCCCATAACTAGATGATCATGAAAATTTTGTTTCCTTTTTTGATTACATAAGCCCGATCGATTTATTAGTTAGAAATTCCTACTCCTTACCTCATTAATACATCAAAGCCATTGAAACGAGGGAAAAATTTGGGAGGAATATTTCTACATGGACATCTGACCTAAAAATCTGTCAGCTCTCCGGGTATTGAGAGCTGTTACTATCGAGAGTATCAAAATTCTCGGACTCATGCCAATCCTCTGATCGAAGACAATGTTTTGTCGAATTTCATACACTCTACTCTTGAGACAACACAATTTTTTACCATGATTTCTCCGTAATGATATCGTCGCTGATGATCACTATCTAACACCTACGAGTTTTCTACGCGGAAAGAAATTCTTCTCAAGCTCAGCAAACTTCCAAATTCACCAATGCTGCTTACAGCTGCTACTTGTAGTGTAGCTTTAGCATGTTGCCCAATGGACCAATCAAAGAGAACAGGATGTCTATTCTCATTCTCAAATTCAATATCATAGCGATTCATATGAAAAGCTGGTAAATTCGAATCAGTTAGAGATTTGGGTCCCGTTTCAGCAAATGAGGATTATCGCAAATATTCTACTTATGATCCATTACTCATGATGAAAATTCAGGCTTTTACCATGATGTGGTATATATTAGGACCCGAACTCCCGTTACCATTATAATGCAACTACTCTGTCATATTTTTTCCAGAGCTAAATGGAAATGGTCAGCCCGACTCGGAGGATGATTCCTCAAGATCTCTGTCTTAAAATGATTCCCAGAGATCTGTCCATTTATGAATAAAACTCACTGACTTGGAAAAACTGCTGTACTTCATGTTCTATGTAAGCAACAGTTTGTAAGTAGTGAACAACTCGTGGAACATCAACAGGTGTCAGAACTTCACAAGGTACTCTGGGCTTTCTTCTTCTTCTTCATCTTTCGATTGATCAAACTTGAATTCTTCTTCATTCTCTGTGCCAGACGAACTCAGTTATATTATCGAAATTTGAACTCAGCGATGGCAACTCCAATGAGGTCAGTGTCTGGTACAAATAGCATCCAACGATGAGCTAGAAATTCCTAAACTAACTAATTCCTTTGTTGCTTTCAGTTAAGCTATTGGGATCACACCAAAGAACGGCTCCTCAAGTATATTCAGCCATAAACTCTAGAAACAATTTTCCAAGGAATGTTGGCCAGAAAATTGATCAAACCATTCATCCTCGTTGAAAAGGGAATTATTGCAAGGAAATATCGGGAGCAAAATGCTAAGAGATGTGAGCTGGTCTGGACTAACGGCTTTGAAGAAGTGAAAGGAAGTACAAGTGTACTAGCCATCATCATAGAGGTCCGACGAAGATGCCCTAGCCATGCTGGATATGTATATTTCGAAGGCCACTCAAGAAAAAAGAATTTCGCCAATTCGTCTGGTAACGGTGCTCATACAGATAGGGCAGCATTATCGTCATAACTGACAAATTTTTGACCCTCTTAGAAAGAGTATGCTGAAGCTCCCTCTTTTTCATTAATATCATTATATGATGAAAGTAAAGGGAATATGTCGAAATGGTCCATAAAAATTCACACAAAAAAAGCTGACCTACTTTACTACTTACTGACTATTGCTCTGCCACATGTGAATATTGTGAATATTTTTGATCATGTTTTTCCTCTATCAGTGATCGCTGCACGATCATTTATTCCCGATATTATATTCAAAATCTGAAAAAAGGATTTATGTTCCCCTTCCGGAATTTCGTTCCTAGAATTCGTTTCGAACTAAATGAAAACTTTAGATGCAGGTATATGAATTCACCATAAGACATCGAATTCTACTCAATTTCTGTTTTTGTGCAATAGAATTTTCGCATTTTGATTTTTTATATTTTTTATAAGACCAAACTTGATCGATTATTTGTCATTTTTTGTCGTCTTTCAACCTCAATCGATTTTGATGACTATTAAGTTATATCACTAGATGAATAAACTGGTGAAAACACTTGACGTTCTTATCAGATAAGTTATTAAGATGACAATAAAATATGCTTTGCTGCTCAGGCAACACTACAAGCTACTGCTTTTAGTCGCTGAGGGCAGATCTCTTATCTCTGTCTCTTAACTTTTAAATGACATTTTCTCCGATTTTCTCTTGGAACATGCTACTATCTTGCCTATAGAGGAGATATCTGAGTGAAAATTTTTAATCATCTTCATTGAGAACAGTTCTTTTGGTGCTTCACAATGGATATTTCGTTCAGCGGAAAGCGTGCGATTGTAACTGGTGCTGGTAGAGGTAAGTTAATGGAATATGTTTACTAATTTTCCTCACTTCAACGAACAAACTTTTCTGACCATATCTTGTCCTTGGCCAAATAAAGGAATTGGACGAGATTTGGTCAAACGTTTGCATAAACATGGAGCTCATGTTATTGCAATAAGTAGAAACAACGAGCATTTGATCTCTCTGGCAAATGAAGTAAGTGGGCTAATTATGTTGATAAATCATGGAAAATTTTTTACACAATTACAATCGACTCTTTTGTGCTCATCAAAGTGTCCAGGAATCGAAACAATCAGTGTTGATCTTCAAGATTGGGATAAAACGAAAGAAGTACTTACAAGATTGGATTCAGTTGACCTTTTGGTAAGTTTTTATTCTAATCTTTTGTTTAGTACAAAACATTCTTCTTTGAAAAGGTAAATAATGCAGCCGTCGGCCATCTATGCCCAATTGGTGAGGTGACCAGAGAAGAAGTTGAATTCACAATGAAAGTAAACGTACATTCAGTCATCAATGTTACTCAAGAAGTTGCTAAAAAAATGAAAGCTGCTGGCAAAAAAGGCTCGATCGTCAATGTATCCAGTCAAGCTGGCATAGTTGCCCTTCAAGATCATGTGGTTTATTGTGCATCGAAAGGAGCAGTTGATCAAATCACTCGAGTTAGTGCTCTAGAACTTGGTCCACATGGAATTCGAGTAAATAGCGTTAATCCTACAGTTGTTTGGACTGATATGGGCAAAGCTGGCTGGTCAGATCCCGCCAAAGCAGGGCCAATGATGGAAAAGATTCCTTTGAAAAAATTCGCCGAAGTATCAGACGTTGTCGATACAATTTGTTATTTGCTTAGCGACAAAGCGGATATGCTAAGTGGCGTTATTCTTCCCATTGATGGTGGATTCACTGCCACATAAATTAACATTAGTTAGCCAAATTCTCTTACCAACTATCACTCGATCAATCGTAGAACTGCTTGGGCTCTGAGTAGTTGCTTGATAGATTCTGGTGTCAGTTGACTGATTTTCTTTGAATGATATTAATCCATAAAAATTCATCTGTGCTCTTTATGAAAATATGAAAATAATTTAGAATTGTAGGACAAGTTTTGAAATTCCATTGCTGGTCTGAAAAGGAATTGTATTCGTGAGATGCTAAGACAATGTGAAATAAGAGGTTGATTTGCTTTAGAATAAATTTACTAATCGAAAAAATAGGAAATATGAAATTTCCTCTTATCGGCAAGGGTTAAACGCTGTCTTTGATATATATTTTGATCTCAATATTATAAACTTTGAGCATAACTAAATTAAATATTTTCTATATTACGCATTTCCATTAATTTGGATTTTTCGAGGAAATTGCCACTGCAATTTTTTTCCTATCAAACAAACGAACATATCTAACAGTGTAGTAGATTTTATCCAGAAAACATCACATTCGAGGCCAACACAATGACGTCGATGCAAATATTGTCGAGTGCAATATAATCCAGCTAATTGCTACCGCTCTTAAGCGAGTAATTACTGCTGTCACCAATGGGAAAAAGAGAATAAGAGAAAGAAACTTCTGGCTGATAGTAGCACCTCTCTTTCTTCTGCCTTTGAGTATCAATTATCTTCGATCAGTTGATGATTTGTTTCAAACACACAGACACACACACTGACTGTAAATGTACACGACTCAGTAGTCAGTGTCAATACAGTTTTGATGCTGATGCTACTGGACGCGGGAATACTTGACATATTTCTTTTTTCGTCGATCTACGTCAATGCGATAATCCATCTTGATTCCCAAAAGACGATTCAAGAGTATCCTTTCTCTTCATCTCAGATTTTTCTGAGATACATTCTCTTTTTGGAAATCTCTTCAACAGCATCCCTTTCGGTCAACGTTGTTGCTAGTAAGGAGAAAATGAAGGAGTCAAGATGGTAGGAAAAAGAAGACGAATAAGAAGAAGAGGAAGATGATTAAGAAGAGAGAGAGAGAGAGAGAGAGAGAGAGAGAGAGAGAGAGAGAGAGAGAGAGAGAGAGAGAGAGAGAGAGCTTTGAGAGAAGATATTAACTTATCAGATTTACACAAATAAATGGTTGTTAGCTGATTAGATAGAAAGTCTTCGTCTTTTTTCTTTGCCCTCCTCAAAATATCACTCATCGCTTGAGATTTATCAAAACAATGTACACAATATAATTAGTGGTAACTTTTGCTGATGGTCATGGATCATCACCGCCAATATCGATCCACTGTGAGAGCTAAGTTTGTGATCTGTTTTAATAACCATGAATTTGAAGAAAAAAAATTTAATTGCTCTTAGATGATTTTTTTGATCCATAATCTTCTTCTCTTGTGATCTAACCGACTTGTGGTTGCTTCCTCACTTGATGTGCAACATTGAGTGGATGAACGATGTTTCACCGTTACTTTTATATTTTCTCCATGACCTGTGCTATTTCGATAAGTAAGTAAAACCTGATATAAGTAGTGAAAGTGGGCGAGAAACACAGTTCTCCTGTCTATGATTAGAACGAAATTATTTTCGCGCCTCGACAGCCTCACTCGTGTTATAGATGAAAAAGTTTCATCACTGTGTCAATCTATAGTTTTGCTTAAATTTTCCTTATTCGGAATTCTCTCTTCTTAATTTATCTGTGTAATTTATGATGATGTATCAGTTCAGTTTCGATGATCTGTGTGAATTCTGAAAGTTAGGTGAAAAATGCAACAAGAGATAATCGAGTGTGAATGAACTTGTTAGCCTCATGAGAACACTAGTTGTTTTCCTGTAAGCTTTCTCGGTCTTGTTGAGAGATTAATATCTTCTCCAACTTTTCTGGGTTATCAATCAGAACTTTTGACCTATTTTTGAGTCTAATCATGAAGTGAATGGTTTTTGATCTTAGAAGAATTTCTTGATATTCTCTCCCAAAGGCTGGACAATGGGACTTTTGGGTGAAAAATGTCGTGTTTGTGGTGAAGGATGTGGATCAGAATGGGATTCATGCAGAGAACACCCACAATGCAATAGTACGATATTTTTAAACAATCCACGATGTCGATTGGAAATATCTGTCACAGAAGGTTATTACATCAATTTGACCATCAATAATTTTAGTGTAACAACCAGTGAATCGGGTGGCATCAGTCGAACTTGCATTGATCATATGTCTGTGTCTGATAGCCGGTACGATCGTTTGATTGGAAACTTTTGCAACAAACAGCAGCCTCCAAGGTTTTTACTATCACCATGGAATAAACTTCGCATAGTTTTCAACACCAATTCAGAGTACAAATTCAATTTTACCATCAGATCATCCAAATTCACTCTCCCATCCCAATTAGAACGAGAAATGAATGCACCGCCAAATGCATGTCCACCAGGATGGAATTTTTATCGAGGACATTGTTATCGAGCTTATAAGGAAAAAGAATCACTCCAATGGCATGATGCCGAAGAGAAATGTTCATTTATCAGCAAAGGTCGTGATGGTCATCTTGTGAGCATTTTGGATCAAAAAGAGATGAAAGTTGTCCATCACTTCTTAACACGTGAATGGCACTCTCAACCCAATAATTCGTTTTACATAGGATTAATTGATCGTGATAAGGAAGGTGTGTATCGATGGAGTGATCATAATCCAATGAGTTACACTGATTGGGCCAAAGGTGGTCTTTTTGGTGACAAAACAGCTCCCCAGCCTGATGGTGGTGCTTATGAAGATTGTACCATCATCAAATACGATTCATACCATTCCACAGATAACTGGCATGACATACCATGTTCATTGGGCAAAAATCGTTTCTCTAATCTGTCATCAAAAGATTTTGAAGATTATATTGACAGTTACATTTGTAAAATGGATGCTTCGGTGCCATCGTTGAACGTAACTCGAACTCGTGAAGAGCTTTATGATGATGTTTATAAGCCAAGTTCACGACAAGTTATCCAACGAATAGCGGTCAAAGAGAAATATTTTGTCTGTGATAATAATGAAGTGATCTCTTTTTTGCAAAGATGTGATGGCACACCGACATGTCGAGATGGTAGTGATGAAAATAACTGTTCTCGTGCAATGTCTCAAAGCTGTTTGCCCGATCAGTTCCGATGTGCTGATGGTGGATGTATATCGATTGCATTTACCTGTGATTTCGTTAAAAATTGCCATGATGGAAGTGATGAGAAACACTGCACACCACGAAAGTGTAAATCAAGCGAATTCAAATGCAATTCAGGACAATGTATACCTTACAATCAACGCTGTGATCTTCGTAATGATTGTCGTGATAAAAGTGATGAAGGACAAGAGTGTGCATCGAAAGGCTCATGCAATCAGAACATTACCTTCCAATGTTATTTCGGTAACTGTATTCCACTGGCCGCTGTGTGTGATCGACATCAAGATTGTCCAGGAAAGTTTCATGAAGATGAACAGGAAAGTTTTTGTAGCCGAATTGCTACTCGATCGATCACATCAACCGTTAGACCGACCATTGTGTGCCAATCAGGCCAGATAATTGATGCTGCCAATAGATGTATTTACGATTTCGATCAATACGGATATCAGATTGGATGTCGAGATGTATCCCATTTACGTAATTGTGAAGATTTCAAGTGTTCTCGAGATTACGTAAAATGTCCGAATTCTTACTGTATTCCTCCACGCTACATATGTGATGGTAAAAGAGATTGTGTTGGTGGTGAAGATGAAGCTCGATGTGAAAAATTCACATGTCCAGGCCAATATAAGTGTATGAATCACACATCGTGCATATTGTTGCAGCAATTATGTGATTCAGTCAGACATTGTCAGTTTGGTGATGATGAATGGTTTTGTGATTTGACATGTCCAATAGGCTGTGAATGTGTTGGTCTGTATGCTAATTGTGCTCGTGGAAAATTCGACAGTTTGCCTCAAAATTTGACAAAAGGAATACGTAAGCTTGATCTTTCTCACAATCAACTTGGACCAACAATGGCTCAGGTAGATTTTCGACCTCATTTTTATCTCATCGAACTTATTCTCCAAAATAACGGCATCGAAATATTGAAGGCAAGCAAATTTAGTGGACTCAAGAATCTCCAATTACTCGACCTTCGATACAATCGGCTCATGGTGATTGAGTCAGCAGCTTTCTCTGGTTTAATTAAGGTCAATACTTTGCGTCTTGAAGGTAATCCAAATATTAGTGTGATACATCCAAATGCATTCAGTGGGTTAACTGAATTACCCTCACTCAATATATCACATACCAAAGTTCGAGAACTTAAGGCCAAATCATTTTATGGTCTTGAGCGACTACAGAGATTGGTATTTGCTCACAATAATTTGGAATCCGTTGAAACAGGATGCTTCATTGGGCTTAATTCGACAACCTCACTCGATTTGACTGGGAATGAAATAAGACTTTTCAAAAAAGACATGTTTGCCGGCTTAGACAGTTTGCGAATGATCAACACGAGTTCCTTCAAATTTTGCTGTATTGTTGCCAGTCCACCATTTAACATTCCTTTTGATCGGTGTCTACCATCTCCTGATGAAATTTCAGATTGTGAAGATCTTATGTCATCTCCTGTCCAGAGAGCTTTTCTATGGATTTTAGGTGGAATTGCTCTCTGTTGTAATGTTTTCGTTATCGTCTGGCGATCTCGTTTACGATCAAGTCCAAATAAAGTTAGCTGTCTTCTTATACTTTCTTTGGGATGTGCAGATTGTCTAATGGGTATATACATGCTAACCATTGCCTCTGTTGATGTGTATTACAGGTAACTTTCGATATTTCTTGCCAAAAGCTAGTGATTGGGAACCCAAATTTTCGATTGCTAATCTGTTAAACTCTCTCTCTCTCTCTCTCTCTCTCTCTCATTTTTTCCTAGAGGCCGATATATCGAAGTGTCTGATGTTTGGAGAAATAGTGTTCTGTGTAAGATCTGTGGATTTTTATCAACACTCTCAACGGAAGCTTCCGTTTTCACTTTAGTTTTCATCACCATTGACCGTCTCATCTGTATTTGTTTTCCATTCTCAAAATATCGTTTAACTCTTCAATTTACGTACAAGTTAGTATGAGAACATTATTTACCTTTCATTTATTTTTTTTCATTTTCATTTCACTAGACTTGTCATTTGTTCATGGCTTATCGCTCTTCTGATAAGCCTATTGCCTCTCATAGCAAGACCATACTTTAAAGATCAATTCTATTCTCGTTCTGGTGTTTGTCTAGCCCTTCACATAACAAACAAAAATCCTGCTGGCTGGGAATATTCGGTTGCTATTTTTTTATTTCTCAATCTGATCGCTTTCATAATTATAGTCACTTGTTATTTATACATGTACAAAGTAGTTCTAGATTCACAAAGACGGATGAGTCAAATCAAGTCAAAACAATTACGAGAACGACTGATTGGACGTCAAATGGCTCTAATTGTTGGAAGTAATTTTTTATGCTGGTTTCCAATCATTATCATGGGCTTACTTGCAATCAACGGATATCGTTTACCTGCTACTGTATATTCTTGGACAGCCGTTTTCGTACTTCCTTTGAATTCAGCAACCAACCCCATACTTTATACACTAGCTGAGCTGAAACCAAAATTATTCCGCTCAAATCGACGAGACTCATTAACCAATCGATTTTTGGTTTCCAAAAATTCCAATAGTACACATCAACAAAGGGTTCCCAAATCGATGAAACCTCCACCCGGATATGTTCGTTTGAGTGATTTTCTCCGAGATGGTGGAATATTGAATGCTCGTCATATACTAGAGATCACTTGCTCTCTATGTGAACAATTGAAAGAAATTCATGAGAAAAGTTTCGCTTTGGGAGGAATGGAGGCTGATAATGTTTTCGTATCAGAGCGAATAGATCCAAAACGTTTACAGGTCTATCTTCCCGATCATAATGCTTTCAAAGTTCTGAATGCTACGGAAAGTGATGATTATGCCCTTGATATGGAAGAATTTGGTTTAATGGTTAAACGAATGTTAACACAATACTCATTCAAACGAAATTTATCATTCAATATAGAGAATTCTAAATAATAATCTTAAAATTTTGAAACCAGTTCCTCTCTCTCACGCACACACGCACTCAAACAATTTTCTCTTTTCTACGATTCTTGTTCCTGTTTCTTTTTAATCATTCAATTAGAAACTAATCAGAAACTCTAATAATAATCATTTATTGATTGGAAAAACCTCATTGTGATCAATGACATGTCTGATTATATCCGAGCTTCGAGTTAATTCAATTGATTTCATATCCTAATCTCCTGCTTCAACTCTGTGAATTTTGTGAATAATCTTGATGGAAATATACCCGCAAAGCATCATATCGCAGACGGTCGATAACACTACATAAATAAGGAAAGTGAAACACTCAATTTTTTCTTCCTAATCGGACAAGATTCTTGAAACTTCAAATAAACGCCTAAATAGAAGAAATAATACTAAAACTGAGATTGAATTTATGATTCATTCTCGAAGTTTGATAAGTGAGAATATTCTGTAAACGAGAAAAAGAATTTTTCGAAAATATTCCCAATTCCGAATCTAGAAATTTAGTTTGTTTTTTCACCATTCTGTCGCTAGAACCTTTTGGTGAATCTGAGTGGAAACGCAGAGTTTTTGGTTACAAAATTTTTGTTCGTTGATTAGTCTAGAGATATATATACTCTCTGGACTACTCACAACAGAATTTTGAAGAATCTAGAATCTAGAATCTAGAATGCTAGAATTCTAGAATTCTGTCTAGAGGTCGCTCACAGAGAAAGTAGTGACTTGGCATGTCTGGAAACTGTTTTGCTGGATCAATACTTACTTGTTAGAGACCGGTTAAATGTCTTCTCCCAATTCTTCCAAAAAATTTTTTCATAGGATTTAATTAATTATTTAACTAATTAAGTGAATAAACTGAATAATTTAAAGTATCTAAAGTGCGACATCAGTGAGAATATAAGTATAATACTGTCGGTGAAGTTATCTTCGAACAAACCCGAATTCTGAGTGTCCGGGTGCTTTAAAATATCCGCCATAAGGCAAGCAGCTGCCTAGGGAACAACCGGAAAACAAGGATCAGAACGATGTCGAGTGGCGGGCGATCAAAAGCCCAGAAAGGTAAGAAAAAGAGATGGTTTTATAGAGATCCGCAGAACAAGGAAAGAATAGAAAACCAACATCTAAGTGAAAGAAAGTTTCAGAGAACTCAGAAACAACCTGAAAAATGGTCTTTAGGACATATTAACGCAAACAGAAGCGAAATAGCGGTCAGTGAAGCAATCAATAATATAGATAGTAACCTATGGATAATAGGTATCTGCGACACTCCGACTGATGTAGGAGCGATAGCTAAAATACAAGGAGTGAATTTTACTGCAGTTAATGGCTCTTGTGCCATTATCTCGAACGAAAAAAATTGGAAAACAGTGGCGTGCCCGGCCAATTTTGACTGCCTGGCCGTAAGTGGCCACATTAGAGGTAGAAGAGTGGGCATAATAGAATTTTATTGGAGACCGTGGGTGCAAAGTAAAGGGGAAATTTTTGATGTAATTGAGGAAATATGTAGAAGAAGCTTAGAGAGACATGATATATACATTATTGGAGACAGCAATACTGAAAACAGTCTGTGGAGCAAAAAGATAGGCGATATGAACAACCGCTCCTCATCAGTGAGACTGGTGGAATTAATGTCTTCATGGGGATTGAAAAATGTTCATGAACCAACGGAAGACTCTTGGACATGGTCCAAGGGGCTTCGTAAATCATGGATTGATGTAATGCTTTTCAAAAGTTCAAATAAAAAAGAGATAGACAACAAAAAGATTGTCCATTGCCAAGGCAGTGATCACCGTCTTTTACTTTGTGATATTACACATTTATATGAAAAGAATGAAAACAAAAAATGGTCATTCATAAATTTCGAATTGCTAAAACAAGAAATTATTACGAATAAATTCTTATTTGATGAGAATTGTAGCAGTGAGGAATTGAAATGGACTTTTTTCAAATTAGTAGCACATACAACGAACGTTGTGGCTAGAGCCTCATGTGATAGATTTGGCAGACCTTGGCATAAAATAGATGCCTTAGTCCAAAGAAAAAATAGCTTGAGAAGAAAGATTAAGAAGCTTAACACACATTCAGCAGAAGGAATGAAGAAACTCAGTGACTTATGTGTCGAACTAGATGAAGTCAAGATGTTAATAGGCAGGAGACAGATAGAAACCGTCAGAAAAAAGAAGGATGAGCTCCTGGCTGGAGTTTTACCTCCATGGAAAACAGCGGAGCTAATTCTAGGAAAAGATTGGACGAAAATGAAGAGAGAAATAATGAGCTCAAATCATGAAGCTCTAGAAAAAAGCAAAGAAGCTTTTCTCGAGGGATACAGTGAGAATCCTAAGAAGCTTAGTAAAATAGAATCAACGATCGAAGCAGACTGGCAATGGCTAACGAGAGAAGAATGGAACCTCGTCATCAAATCCTTGAGGAAGAGAAAATGCAAATTCGACGATTACCTTGATGGAAAGTCCTTCTCATATTTCCTTGAACTAGATGAAGGTTACGAAAAATATTTCAGAACGGCAATGAGCAAAGGGCTAATCCCTAAGCAAGCGTTTGTTAGCAAGATAACGTTAATCGAAAAAGCCAATGGGAAGCAGGTAAGACCCATTGCCATAATGCATCCAGTAGGAAGAACAGCAGACTGTTGTATGCAAAGAATCTTAAGCAGAAATGAAAATATCAGAAGACTACCCTTCCAATGGGGATTCTGCAAGAAAATAGGAGCACAGGATTTCTTTATGAATTTCCTAAACATATTAAGCCCTCTTTTCAAAAGCCAGCATGCGGTGGTTATGATGATAACATCGGCCGATCTGAAAAATGCATTTGAGAATTACTCAGTGCCGAAATGTCAACAAAATCTAGAAGAATCAGGCTATTCACGAAAGTTTGGGGAACTGGTCAGGAGGATAATAAGTGATAGAATTAGCACAGTGAAAAATGAAGAGGGAAAAACTTTATTTCAAATTAACGAGAAGGGCAGCCCACAGGGGTCATTTTCGAGCCCAACATTATTCAATATTGCAACAAAAGATATATATATCAATGAAATTAAAGGAATAAAAATGAACACGCTCAAATATGCCGATGATGGCATCGTATGCTCGCCAGTATTTAGAGTGAGCGAAAGCCAGAAAATAAGCCGTAAAAAAGTGGAAAATATGGTCACTTTCATGAAAGAGATTGAAGTATCGGTGGTGGAAGAATTGGATAGAATGTGTAAAGAGGTTGGACTCGAGCTCAATAGAGATAAGACCAAAACAATAATTGTAACAAATTCAGTTATTGTGAATAAATACCTGCAAGAAAGAGGAAAGGAGGAGATAAGAATACTAGGATTGAATCTAAGAGCCGGTCAGATAACTTCACAATTGAGGACAGATGTTATTACAAAACTGAGAGAAGTTCATTCGTTACTAAAAAGAAAAGTTCGAAATTTGAATGAATTGCCCGCTAGACTAATTCCGATTATCTATGATGGTACTGTGAACTCAATTCTAAGATATTACAGCGCTTTTCTTGTGAAATATGGAGCCATGGATAAGATAGTGGTATTATGCTCGGAAATCATCAGAACTCTTTGCTGCACCAACTCCTCAGTGAACGCGAATGTGCTGAGAGCGATGCTAAGAATAGAACATCCAGAAAGGGTAGTCATGAAACAGTGGCTAAACTATGTTAGAAAGATAGGCTTCTGTAACGTATCGCTAGAAAAATGGCCAGCTTGGACAAAATTATTGATATATAAATCTCCATCTAGCAGTAGCATCGACATTGGTATCCCACCGGTAGTTAACAGAGAGTGGATCGAAAATATTGACATGAACACAACTGGCACAATCTATGTACAATTGAAAACGATTGAAGGCCATCGAATTCAGCTCAAAATGAAATTCGAGACAAGGCAATACAAATATGAATGGAGGATGGAATATATCAAAGAAAAAACCGATGAAAGTCATCATATTCGTACAGCATTGATAGAATTCATAGATTCACACCTTCCGAAAGTGCAATGGCTTCAACTTATCATAATTAGAGCCCCAAAAGAGGCTATCTTAGATCCATACCAGAGTGAGAATTTCAATTATATGAATCAATGCTTATGCGGCTTCAAATACAAATGGGCGATCTTCGAGAACGAATTAGAAGATTACATTTTAACAGAAAACTTTGATAGCTGTGCTAAACCGGATTGGTCATGTGCACAGTCGAACACAGTGCTAGAAATCACAGAAGAACTGAAAATTGACCGAAAAATTTCAAATGAATTTAGAAGCAAATTATGTGCAAGATATCAGCTTGACTATATAAGCGTACTTGCTGGAGAGTGGCATAGATACACGAGTAGACGATCGTGTAGATGTGGGAAAAGATTGTCGACTCTCCACATTTTGTGGGATTGTAGATTCATGAGAAGAGAAAAGTGGATGGAGGAAAAAGGAATGATACCAATGAAAGAATTAATACAGTTAGCCAGAAGCAAGGATGATCTGATTGAATTAGGCTGCGCATTCGAGAGAGTTTTAAGATTGAATGGGATTATCATTCAGAGAGACAGATTGCAAAGTTCACTGGAATCTATGGTGAAAAATGAAGCCATTAGTCAATGGAGAAGACAGACTCTGGCTGAAGAACATGATTATTATAAGAAAAAGAATGATGAAAAAGAAAAAGAGGAAAAGAAAATTGAAGATGAGAAAAAGTTGGCAACAATAGAGAGGAGAAGAGAAAATAGGAAGAGAAAAAGAGCAGAACTGAAGATAAGAAAAGGAGAAAATAAACAAGAGGAAGAATTATCCAACGAGGAGAAAAGCGAGCGAAAGAGAAAGCGAACAATAATTGAAAAAGTCGACGAGACAGGTAATATAATTATAATCAGTTGATGGAACAATTATGATCCGTTTAATTAATTAATTAATCATCGAATAGTGGCTGTATACACTCAGAAAACTACGATCTTTCCTGCCAGCCTACAAGAAATAGATTTTCTGAGCTAGAAGTTAACTTAAGAACTTCGAATCTCACTCAAGAGATAAAGGTGATGCATCAGGAGCGGAACCATCTGCTTCAGAAGTACCAGTCGTGGAAGGGGTAGCAGAACCACTGATGGAGGTAGCGGAAATGACGGAATTGGGAGCAGACACATCCGAAACAGAGGATCCAGAGCTTGAAGGAGTGGTGAAGCCACCAGTTGAAGTTCCAGGTGTAGGATTGGAGTAGTCAACACCGTTATTAGAAGATCGCGAACCTCTATTGACAGCAGCCTTCGAATGAACAATTACAGGAGTAGCCAAGCGTTTAGCGGGAAAAGAAGCCGGTGAATTGCGACGCTTATTTGACACATAAGTAGCAGATTGAGCCGAAGAAGGTTGACGAAGTCGCGGTAGATCGACAACAGCAGCTCTTGATGATCGTAGAAACTCCTTGATAACCTCCACGCGACGATAATTCTGAGGATTCTCGAGCGGCACCATTCCCAAGCAACGAGATTCATGTAGATGCTGCAAGAAAACACTTTTATCGTAATAGGTCACCATGCATATTTTACAATACCAATGATCAACATGGGAAACCTTCTTAGAGCAGTATAGATTTAATTTAATAGACAATTGATCGATATCACACACAAATATGGTGGAGTCAAAACACATAACCACATGATCAGGGAAACGACGACGAATATCCAAAAGATAAGGTTCTAAATCGATAATTTCATCAAGAACAGAATCAGTGACAGAAGCAAGAGTTAGGCGTTGACGAACAGTGTGATAATCGCGGGATTCCATAGCACGGCTCATCAAAAAAGAAAATTTGCGTAGAAAGGAAGGAGAAAGGAAAGACATTGTGAGAGAATGAGATGAAAATATGAAAATGAAGTGATCAAGAAAAAATTCTGAAGTTAATGAAAAAAAGTGGAAAAGAAAAGACTTTATATACACATAGCAACAAGGTAGCAAGTTTAGAGCTGAGTCACGACTGAAGGTCCAGCTGCAGAGGTCGAACTCTCAGCATCAATACAGACTGAGGTGGGTGACTCAGAGGTGGATGAAGGGTCAATGAGAGATAACTCGCAAGCTTGAAGTGGAGCCAGAACATATTGAATGGAAGGAGCCGCAGTAAGTGATAAGAAAGGTGATTGATCATCTTGAGAAATCTCGACCTCCAATTCTGGGGAATCACGAAGGCCAGAACCATCTTTTTTCTTCTTCTTTCGTTCTCGAGAAATGGCAGAGCGAGGAGGATGAATGGAGAGTGTGACAAAAATATTGGAAAAAGTCATCTTGCTCATCTCAGATGCCACTCGTTGAGTGTCTAAGGTGTAGAGTTGTCGAGAACCACCACAAATAGTAGTTTTCAGTGAAAACTTGAGCTTGTGTACTCGAGATAGGTGCTGGATAATAGCCCGCTCGCAAGAAAATCGAGTAGAACACTTGACACAGCGAGCGGAGAAGCCGGAATGAAACTTTTGAATGTGGCAGAGGAGACCATCGCGGCGAGAAACAGAGGCACCGCACAAAAGGCAAAAAAGAATAGTTTTAGTGGCAGGAGCACGATGAAAAATCACGCTCAAATTATGTATAGTTAGGTAAGGGAGATGGCCAAGCTTTAAAGACTTCAACAAGCGTATTTGATCGTCAGAATTGAGTTGAGCGCTGCTTGGAAGAGTTATATTTGATTGCCAGACAGAAACAGCCTCTTCTTGAGGAGTTATTCTCCCAGTAAGTAATGGATCGATTTCGTCCAATAGCACAGGCTGCACTCCCTTCAGATGTGACAAGGTAGAAGGCACAGGAACAGGCGTCAAATCGAGAGGAAAATCGGGAGGATAGTTGCGACGACATGGACAGTCGAATCGATCGGCAGCCAATCGAACACCATTAGAGGATACAGGTAATTGAGTAGGATCGGGATGCAGCAATCCATTGCTCTGTTCCTGACAAAAATGACAAGAAGCGACAGGAGTGACTTTGGGTAGACGTTTTGTGGATGAAGAAGAGCGTATGACCAAAAAAGTCTCTTTATCGGTAGGATGTTTCTGCAGATGAGCTCCCAGATCGGATAGAATTTGGGTGAAAAGAAATACGTCAGTTGAGCTTAGCTCAGGGCACAAGGATGGTCGAACATATAGATTAAAGCTGTTAATATTAGAGTCTTTGGTCTCCGCGGCATGATAAATCTGTCCAAATGATAGAAATTGAATAAATAATTCCAGAAAATCTTCGGTATAGACTTGAAAATTCAAATGAATGATGGACGATGAATCTTTCATGAAAAGAGAGTGAAGATAAGGTGAGAAAGCGGCCCAAATCGAAGGATCCAATTCCACACTGATTTGGTCGCAAAGATGTGCAATTAACTTAGCAGAAGGGTCAAAAATAGGCCTAGTTATTGGTGAATGAAGAATATAATACATGATGGAAGGTTTAGATAGCCTATGATAACCCCTTCACAACGCCGCCTACGAAAAAATGAACTGTTAGATGATGCAATATACAGTGAGCAGCGAAAAATTTTCACATAAATTGTTTTAATTACTCACGAGTGTTAATTGATGATAATTATTATGAACAATATGTTGAGTGGTGACAAGTGTATTGAATTGTACCTAGAAGGTAAGAAAACAACAATAACAATGTCAGGAATAGGAAAACTGATTAAGAATAGAAATTGGCTTCGCTAAAACAAAAATACATGCTGTAACGGACTTTTCTATCCCTTTACCTGAATCAAGTCACCATGTGCAAGCACCCGAGTGCCACTCTGAAAGTGAGGATTAACAATTGGAGTGTGAGACACAAGTTTGGAAGCGATGAATTGTCAAGTAAAGATGAGATGAAGGGCATACTTGCTTATAAAAGCAAATGGATTGTTAATTGGGACAAAATTAAGCGTTTCGAAAGAGGAGGAATCATTCTGGAAAAGATGAGTCTTCTACTCATTCTGATGACTACCAGGAAGAGACAGTAAAGTGAAGATCATGGCTAATCACTCACAAAAAAGACATATTACTGTGTTTTGACACAAGTTATCAATCAAGGGTCTTGAAAATATCCCTAAAATTACTCGCTAATGCCAAATATAGAGTACTTACCTCTCAGAATACCGATTAGGCCTTTTTATTACCACCAAATGTGTACTTAATAATTGTAATCTCACTTAATTTTTGCATTCCATAAATCACATTATGAACGCCAAGAATGAAGATACAGCAGATTAATTTCGATGCAACTAGGATGATTCTTGAATATAGATAGGAAGAGGCAATCAATTATACAATCCATAAATACTAATCCATTTCTCTCTCTCTCTCTCTTCTCTTCTCTTTTTCCTCCTCTCTTCTCTCTTTTCTCTTACCTCTTCACTCTCTTTGTCTCAACAGGAATCAAGCGGACAACTTGGAATATCATTGGAAAGAAAGCGCCTACGACTTCAAAAAGTGATATTAAAACGTAAAGAACTCATCTAGAATGGTAGACAAAATTATTGGTACACATCCAGAAAACATCACCACAAAATAATCACAAGGAAAGATCTTTTTATGTAAACAACTGAATTTTTTCATCTAAGGATGAAAAAGAGTGAGAACTGAGGCCTCATGCGAATGTTCAAACTCACAATCATGGCCGTCAGAGGTGTTAGCCTCCATGCGAAACACTCTGATATTTTCTGTCAAAGAAAATGGCCCAGCTGTTCAATGAATGACCAATTCTCCAGTTTTAAGCCTTACTTTACGCCAAAACATCAATATTATTTTTCTAGAACTTTCTCTATTACATATCAACTATTTTTGTCAAGTTTTTTATTTTCAAAGTCTAGTGCAATTCGAAATGTGCTCTGATTCAGGTGAATGGTGACCATGAAATGATGACAACATCATCATCTGCATTTACATTGTATCCAATCATTTATCTTCAGTAAACGAATTGTTATTGTCGTATTTATCCAGGTAATCATAACGTTAGTGAGCGTCGAGAACAGTTTATGATCCCTGAAATTGATGAAACATTGTTTATTTTGTTCATTTTCGCCAGTTTGTGTGTTGTTTATAGTGTATGTTCTTCCCATTACTTGAAGTATGGATACTGACGATCATCAGGGTAAAAATTTAGATTGCAATGGACAAACATCTCAAAATTATGCCAATCAATCGGACGATTGGTTTGATAAGTTACCACTACTTGATTCTGAGATTGATTTTAATGCTATGAATGCATATGGTGAGGATGAATCAATGGAATTGGATAAATATTTTCAAATTGGTTCGTCTACCACTACAGGAAATTTTACTGATGAACCTACACTGGCTGCTTTAAACTTTACAGAGGAAAGGTTTGACTCCAACGATTTGAATGAGTATCTAGGAACATCAGAGAAAGGTCCACCAAACAATGTAACAAGTTCATCGTGTGTATCTATCTCATATCTACCTTATTCTCAGTCAACCTCGTCACCTTCTATCGATGGCTTATCATTCAATCTTCTTTCATCAACAAGACCCTCGTGTACAAATGCCTTCTATACTGTGTCAAATCCCGTTTCCCATAGTTTTCAATCCCAAAATCATACTCATCAGTGTTCAAATCTTAAGCAAACCGACATAGGCCAAAGTCTTTTGGGCTCAGTCTATTGGAGTCCGGACAAAACGGGCGATCCAGTACAACAACAAACATCATCTAGACAATCTCCACAAACTGGAGAGGCGTGTACCAAGCAAAAGAGTCCTTGTGAAAGTAATACTGGGACTTCATCGAATCAAGAATCAAGTTTAGTTTACCGTCCAAATATCAGATTCCGTTCTGATTCAATCGACACTGATTGTAGCTTTTCTTCACATGATGAAGGTTTTTCCAGTCAATTGGACGATTCGGATGGCAATCGAGAAGAAGATGAAGAGGATGATAGCTCTGGCGATGAATCTTTCTACAAAGATTATGAGGCGAAAGATCTTTTGGGTGCGAGTACATCAGAGGATACAGAAAATACTCATAGGTGGTCTCTTGATGTTGCAAAGGGTCGCAAACAGCCAGGACAACAACGTTTTTTTTGGCAGTACAATGTTCAATCAAAAGGACCAAAAGGAACTCGAATAGTATGTGAAGCATTTGATTCTAATAATGATCCTCATGTGCTGGTCGAGGCGAAAGATCCTGTTTTCAATCCTGATTATCAAATCAACTCTGGCCACAGAGAACTAGAGGGTGTCAAGCATGCTGGTAAAGCTCGTCGAGGAGATGGTAATGATTTAACACCCTGTCCGAAGAAGTTACTCATGATCGGACTTGAATTGAAGAAGTTGAATAGAATTATTAATGATTTAACCCCAGTTTCACAAGTTTCACCTGCTTCTCGAAGTAAATCCAAGAAAGAGAAAAATAAACTTGCATCTCGTGTATGTCGACTGAAAAAGAAAGCTCAACACGAGGCTAATAAGATTAAATTCTATGGACTCCAACGTGAGCATAAACACTTGATGTCGGCTCTCGATGGTGTCAAAAATTTGGCCATTGATTCGCTCAAGCATAGAGGGATGAATCGTCAAACTCCTCTTCTCGAAATCTATGAGCAAATTATGAGATCAAGACAAAGTTCAACCCGTATCGCTGGTAATACAGCTAAATTTGTTAATAGTATTTTGGATAATGTTGCCTCTGGTCAGAGTGATGGAGGACTTGGTGTACTGTAAAAATTTTATCATCAGCTCAGTATAGTCTTATTAAATTTTGGGATGCTGAATTAAGCCTTATCTACAGATCATCGTCGCTTCTCTCGAGCTTCCAGAAACGTCTGGTTTCAACCAGTAAAGATTATCATTGCATAATAGTTATCGATCTTTCTCCTCCGTCAGATGTCGAGATGACAGAAGACCAAAGAGTAAGTTACTACATTAAAAACTGAGAGCTCCACATGTTTTCTTTCCCCTCTCTCATTTTTGAGGCTTGATTTCCTGTCATTTTTCTTGATTAATCTTATAAGACGATGAGACAATCACGTCCATCGTATAATGCGCAGCATATGTATTCTTTTTGTGGAGCATGCATTGCATTCCATCATGATGCTGTGAAATTTGTCACTTGGTAACACTGTCTTATCTTGATTTCTCTCAAGTTTCTCTCCACTTACACTCACGAACAATCATCGAAGAAAGAAGTAGAAATCTCGACAAGAAAAAAGAAGTTCTTCTATTCTCACTAGCGATAGAAAATTTTGTATCCGTGAAAAATATGGATATTTCATTTAATGGTAAACGTGGTATTGTTACTGGTGCTGGTAGAGGTGCGAAAGTTTTGTTCTTCAACGTGTATTGCACATCATCCAGTTTGATTCTCATTCTTCTTCTTGATCCTAGGCATTGGTCGAGACTTGGTTAAACGTTTGCACAACCGTGGAGCCCACGTGATTGCCATAAGTAGGAACAACGAGCATTTGGCTGCACTTTTGAAAGAGGTATGCTGTTATATCATCTCTTGGAACATAACCAATCAGAATGTTCATTCACTATCTTTAGTGTCCAGGAATCGAAACAATCAGTATTGATCTCCAAGATTGGGACAAAACTAAAGAAGCCTTATCAAAATTAGAGCCAGTCGATTTCTTGGTCAACAATGCTGGGGTAACTCGATTGAACCCAATTTGTGAAATCTCCAAAGAAGACTGCGATCTTGTAATGCAAGTCAATGTTCATTCAGTTATCAATGTCACTCAAGAAGTTGCTAAAAAAATGAAAGCTGCTGGCAAAAGAGGTTCAATTGTCAATGTTTCCAGTCTGTCGAGTTTGGTCGCCCTCCAAGACCACTTGGTTTATTGTGCTTCCAAAGGTGCTGTTGATCAAATCACTAGAGTATCTGCTCTAGAGCTTGGCCCACATGGAATTCGTGTGAATAGTGTTAATCCTACCGTTGTATGGACTGATATGGGGAAAATGGCCTGGTCAGATCCTGCTAAAGCAGACCCACTCTTGGCTAGAATTCCCTTACGAAAGTTTGTTCAAATTTCAGATGTTGTTGATACAATTTGTTACTTGTTGAGTGATAAAGCAGACATGCTAAATGGTGTTATTCTACCGATTGATGGTGGATACACAGCCACCTAAAAAAACATACACTCGCTCTGTATTTGATTCGATACCGGCTAAAAATTATGATTTCCAATCGAAATAAACAAACACGACACCTTTTGAGCTAATTTTTCTCAGTTGATATAATTTTCGAGTCAGTTGAAAAATTAAACTTCCTACTTTACTGCAGGACACGGAAAAACTACTTTTTCGTGCTTGTGAGTTCATTTTTACCATGCTCCTTATTAGATTTTCTTTTAATAACTGATTAACTCACTTGTATCAAGATGTTCCTCAAGGAGATAACTCAGACCCACTTTTATGAACAATCTCATCATCTTTAATACATGAGTCAGATATCTTCTTAAGAGAACAATCGATTAGCGAATGAAGAGAGCAATAAATTGTAACTATTAATCTTAGTATTCAATGCTTAAATTAGGAGTGAAAGAGGCTCGATCGTTGAATAGGTGAGCTCACGAAGTCAAATCGAATAGCTGTTCCTCAGAATCGTTGGCTGTTGCAATTTTGCGAATCTAATATTAGTGAGATAATTCTCCTTCTAACTAACCTGTGAACCCATAAAATGAAGTCATAGGTAATTGAGAAAGAAGATACAATTCAATTATATGAAAGTAAGATTATCATCTTTCCTCAATGAAAAGTTCTCATGTATTTTCCAATAGACTAGAACTTAATCTCCCTCTTTTTTTCCTTTTTCGAAACTCTCCAAACGACACCTATACAAAGGTTTTCCTCGAACTTTTTTACAATAGTCAGCATTTCAGAAATTCTTAGAAAAAATCCGATCCTATCTTAGTTATCTTACAGTATTGCCAACTCAAAATTCGAAAACCCTTTTGATCAAGATATCCAGAAGCTTTTGTGAAATTCTGTTGTGAGCTCCAGAGATTATGAATCTCCAGAGTAATTTATCTGAAAAATTTTTTAGCTAGAAAATTCTGTGTTCCCACACAGATTCACCATAACGTTGACGCAACAAATTGGTGAAATTAGAATAAATCTTTGCCCGGGAAAAAGAACTTTCCAAAACTTTTTGTTGATCTCTCTCTCTCTCTACGTTGAAGAAGAAGAGCTTGACGATCCAGTGACTCCAAATGACAGTTATTTGGAACAACAGCATCACATTTGAAGGTGTGCAGCTGAAAGATACATGGAAACTCTACTCATTTAATTAATGAGTAGAGTTTTCTAGACACCAATTTATGGAGGGGGCGGGGCTTCAGAGGGGCTCCACCTAGAGGGCGTTACGGTCAAACGAATATATCTATCTGATACTGAAATCTAAAGAAGGGATAATCGATACTTTCTCACATTGTTCTCTTTGGCTCTGAATCAAAGAGTACTCTTTGCTCTGATCTCTGTTCTTGTCAAGTGTCAGTGAGCAAAGACAGAAAGATAGACAAAAATAATGGCCTCAATAGTGATGATGACCAATATCTTATTTTTTTTATTCCTTTTTATCTTCATTCATCATCCTTCATCATGATCATCATTATATTAGTCTGATTTTGTATGTCCTTTTTAATATCATTGATCATCTCCATTATCATTGCCAATGTGATCTCAGTGACTACTTTTATGCCATCATTATTTTTTTGTTCAAGAATTTTGCCTTTTATTAATTTACTCAGCATAAACTTTGTGATCTCGAATCAATTTTTTTTTCGTTCAAATTTCATCATCATTTTAAATGATGGATCTTTCCAAAAAAGCACCCAAAGCAGATGCCATCGGATCTTGGGATCGTTTTAAACTTTTTAAGTGGGAAATTTCAGCCAAAGATATGATTCAATTATATGAAAGAGACAAAAGTGAGTAATAAAAAGACGTTCTTCCTGTCACACTCAGGCTTTGAACCGCTTTGAACTGTGATTTATTAGTGATGATGATGGAAAATTTGATCATTGATGATTGATGATTGAATAATCAGAACTCTGATGAATCAATCTCCCAAATTTCTACAGTGGAGCTTAACTTATACTCTTCTTTTTTTCCTGTCAAGACTTAAATCCTGGTAGATCAATCACCAATTTTCTCGCAAATTATCTCCACAAAAAGCCAGAATGTTTTGTTTGTAATGGAATATGGGTTAAGCAAGTGAAAAGCCTGATCAATGTTGGCGATCAAATATGGGCTCAAAAAGTTTGCATAACCCTTCTACGTCGTGGACAAGATTCAGTGATAATCGAAGAAAGTGGGGTTGCTGATAATGTAAAGTTATCAAGAGCGATAGCATTCGCAAAAGTGAGAGCGAGAGTTGATGAATTTGCTCAGGAACTGGATAATTCTATTTCGATGGCTGAGAGTGAATATTTTGACGCTCAATCATTTTTGGAAACTGAATTGTTTGAAAACTTCCCATCAACAAAGAGCACTTCTGGAAATGGGTTGCTCAATCAATCATTAAAAAAACGGAAAAAGGAAGAAATCTGTCCCATCTGTCAGCGTTCATTCTGTGACAAGTATTATGTCGAAGATCACATGTTAAGTGTCCATGAACTTCCTTGTCCATTTCCTGGATGCAAAGAAATGTTCAAAACTAGAGCAAATCTTAACAATCATTTCCTGCAAGTCCATAACCTCAACATCCGAGGACTCAGTTTACAAGAATTGATGTATATTTCGAAAGCCGCTCAAGAAGAGGAAAATTTTTCCAATTCGTCTGGTAATGGTGTTCATACAGACAAAGCAGCATTATCAGCATGACTGACAAACTTTTCCACACTTCTGGAAGTGGAGTCTCCTCTTTTCCATCGATGCAACGGAAGCAATCAAATCCACTTGGAAGTTCTCAAGGGATAATGTCAAAATGGTCCATAAAAGTTCAAAATTCATGCAAAAAATGATGATCTATTTCACTACTTACTGACAATTGCTCTACCACATGTGAATTTTGTGAATATTTTTGATCATGTTTCTCCATAATGATGGTGGCTACATAATACTTCGAAAAACTTTCTCAGTCTCAGTGACCCACACAGCATCTGAGAAGTGGTTCATTAACTCCCTCATGAAAATTTGATTCCTATGATCTTTCAAGTTGTGACTTGATCTGCATTCGGTGACAAGATTCGGATGATTTTTTCATCCATCTTATGAGGCATCGAATTCTACTTAATTATGTTTCCTCTTTAAATCAATTGCCACCAAGCTTTACCTTTCTATTCTCAACAAAAACCATGCCAACTTAATAGATTTTTGTCATTTTTTTCATTTTCTAATCTCATCTCCTTTTCTCCAGCTGATCATCAAATTCGATGATTCGGTGAACAAACCACAGATGACACTTGAAGTTTTTATCAGAGAAGTTGTTGAGATGGTGTAAAGCTACATTGCCCAGAGAACATGAGACGTTACCATTGATGATTGTTTTATCTCTCAGATCCATCTCTTAGATTATCAGTTGTTATACAGTTCGATAGCGTAATGGATAAGTCCTTTAGAGCTGCCATCTGGAAGAGTGAATAGAAGAGCAAAAAATTTTAGCTTTTAGATCGAGGAGGCCATTACACAAAAGCTGGCGCTAACTCTTTTTCGCTTCTTTAATAACATTGATTGTTTTTGTGATCATAATTTGCAATTAATTGAATTACATCTAACCATTCTTCTCAAGCCATCCCCCGTGGATCGATCAGCTCATTTGGGTTGAGCTGTCATCAACAGGTATTGACCATAGCTTCCTCTTTCTTCTTTTGTATCTTTGTATCTTGTTTGATGCGGTAAAATTGCCTGCTGCTCGGGTCATTGTTTGCTCATGAAATTGTGTTTTCTCTTTGGCAGCGGTTTCATCATCGATTAATCATCTTTTCATTGCCCACTTTGATCGATTCGGGGCATATCGCCATTTAATTGTGGCCAAGTTATTAAGACGATCTCAGTTTCATCATCAACTTCAACAATCCTACGGCACAACTTGCACTTAGCTTCGAGTATCGTCTTATAATCGATTTTCTGAATTGATGAACGCTTATCTATTGTTCTAATTTCACCCAATTCCCGCTAGAAATCATGGTAAAAGTTCTTTTGAAACCTATAGACGAAGGTCTTAAAACTGTTGAGATCCCACAAGGAAAAACAATCCTTGGCAGAGGACCCTTTTTAAATTGCGCTGATAAAAAAGTCTCCAGGAATCACGCTGTGTTGGAGTTGAAAGAAGGTGGCGAGTTGTCGCTGACATCTATCCACGTGAACCCTTGCTTTTATACCCAGGCAAGTTCAACCGATGCCGATGGAAATCCCAAAATTCTGAAGCAGCACAAAACATTGCAATTGTCTCCGGGTGACGTGTTCAGCTTGCTTCCCCAGAGTTATAAGTACAAGATAGTTATTTCAGAGTCCGAAGACTTTGAGGCTCCTGAAAATGTAGGATCCGAATGCATCAAAGATGAAAAGGAACTAGAAAGTTGCAATGGTGGAGGAGATGAAAAAAACAATCTCAAAGACCCTAGCAAAAAAGCAAAGGCTCAAGTTGATGGGAAGAATGATGTGGAGGAAAAAGTCGAGGAACCGATTGAGACTAAACCTAAACCATCTAAACCGATTAAACCTACTAACAAGGCAAGCAAAGACACCAAGAATGAAAAAAAGAAAGATGAAGGTCTGCTTCATTTGAATTTTTTTGTGAATGTCCTTCATTCACTTATTCTCGAGATTTAACGCAAAACTGCCTCTATCAACCCTTTTTTACCCACTTGCATACTTATTCGAAAAATTTTCACAGATGAAAACAGTGATGGAAAGGAAGACGGAGATGGAGCCGAAGACGATGACGATGAAGTCAAAGAGCAAGAGGAAGAAGAGGAATCAAGCGAAGAAGGTGAGTGCTGAGCAATGGTCATTTCGTCATCTCTTCATTCCATAAACCAATCAGTACCTTACAGTTTACAACAGTCCCTTCTTAGTCATCTAGAATAATGAGCTTTTCTTTCGTTGCATTTGCAGAGAAGAAAAAGACATCGAAAGGTCGAAAGGCAGGTCCAGGTCGAACTCGAGCTCCTCGAAGGGTTGCTAAGCCTAAGAAAAAGCAAGACGACAGCGAAGACGAATTAGAAGATAAAGATGAGGAGGATTCTGATCAAGAAAGTGAGTCATCCTAATCATCTTTTTATCAGCATTTGTTAATATTTTTACTTTTAGTTCCAGACAAGAATAGCAAGAAGAAAGGTCGTTCCCCAGCGACCAATAGCCGGGGTAGACCACCTCGTAAAGCATTCTTAAAAGCCAGTATTGCCAACCTTTCAGCAGATGACTATGTAATCAGTGATGAAGATTTCCTTGACGAGGATAGTGAAGATGAAAAGCCCAAGAAGAAAGGTAGTCGAAAGCGTGATGAATCTGGTAGTGATTGGGAGGTGGAGCACAAGAACAAAGGTTCTAAGAGAAAATTTGATTCTGAAAGTGAATCAGGTAGTGATTGGGAATGTGACACTAAGTCCGACAAACGTAAGAAGAAGGTAAGAATCAATCCGATTGATGATTTATTTAAGGAGAATTCGTTATTGAAACTAAATTCTTTTCTAGTCAAAACCTGCTTCAAAGCCGACTCGCAGATCGATCCGATCTGCAGGTACTCGTCAGTCTGCTCGTAAGAAAAAAGTTGAGACTTCTGAGGAGGAAGAGGAAGAAGAAGAGGAAGACGAGGAAAGTTATGAAGAGGAACCTGAGAAGCGCACGCCTTGCAAACGGAATTGCGTCCGTAAAAATCCATCTCATTTAAAAGAATTTTGTCATCCAGGTGACCCAGATTTTGAAGACTCCGCATCCGAAGAGGATGAAGAAAAAGCGGAAAAAGTAACCAAGGGGAGGAAAAGAACCAAAGCTTGAACAATTTATTACCTCTAGAATTCCAATCAGATTTTAACTTATGAATTTATCCGCCTCTATCATACCTTGGTTTATCGATTTCCGACGGGTGAATTAATCCTGGAAAATTATCATCAGCTACTCATGAATCGATTGATTGCATTTGCTACTAATGGGATCACCTGTGGGTTTATCTTCATTCGTGTCAAATAGACGCTCTCATCAGGTTATTTTACCTATTTTTTCTTCAAACAGAAAATAAACTTCATTCTCATTCTAACAAATTGGTCTTGAATCTTTGAGGTGCTAAGAGAAAGTAATTCGCTTTTCATCGTGCATTTTAGCACATGAACTGTAAGTAAAAATGACTAAAGTTCGAGATCCATTATTATCGTAGAGGAAATCTAGCACCTCGATCCACCTTTTATAGCCAGTCGAATCAGGGTCCAGTTTCGGAAGGTAAGTGTTGGAAGGAAGACTAATCTATAGGAGATCTCACCGGTTGGCTATTGTGTATCAATTTCATACCCATCATATCATCTTCGAGCAGTGTTTGATGAGAGAGGAAATTCTAGAAAAAGTTACAGTATAGGATTTCTATTCAATTTATTCCAAAGTTCTCTAAACTTATATCAAGTGGGACAAACTGGAACAATTTTAGTAACTACTCAAATCTACTAAACATCTATCCTTTGGGGATATCTACTGAGTAGAGCATTGATTTGACGATGGGTCAAATTTTTCTCCCCAGAAATCGGCTCAGTTGGGTCTTTTATAAGCGCTCGAGCCTTTTCCTCCTCCTATGAAGAAAAATATTAAAACTTGAACGAGCTAGCTTATCTGATCTCAACACTTACCAAAAATTTTGCATGACATGTCTTGAATGCAGCGAGTTCTTCTGGACAATCTTTTTCGCTGAAGTCATTTACTTTCATACAGTTGAAGAGATTAAGCATCTCTTTCATACAATAAGCCTCTGGAAAGATATTTGAAGTGATTGAGATTATTAAGATTATGGAGGGAACTAAATTTACCTTGTCTTGGATTCTTTCCACCCGTAATCCAATTTCTTAACCTCATCGGTGTTCTTTCTATAAGAATCGGCTCTTGGATTTTATCATACCTAAATGGTAATCGACGGTTCTTGAATCTAGTATTCCTTCCAAAAGTAGGTCGCTGAACCATCGAAATTGGAGTTAAATAAACCATGATCACAATTAATTGAGACAAAAACCCTCGATTGTCACTGACTTGTTCATGGAAAGTAACACATGGAGACTGTTTTAAAGCAACAACATCTTGCTCTCTTCTTCAAAACAATCCTTCAAAACAATCCTTCAAAACAATCCTGGAACCACAGCTACTGGCTGTGCCTGCAACGCTGTTGGCGCACTTGGACATGCATTTAAATGTACATGTATGTGCGCGAGAATTGAGTCAATCGTTTCTCTTCAACCAAGCTTCACCTCGAAGCTCTCTAAAACGAGATGTTAATTTAAATAATAAATCCCTTTCTAGAGGATTTTAATCAACATAAATCAACACCAGTTATGATGGCAGTTGTTTTAGATACCTTATTGCCAATGTGAAAATATTTTGAACAACTGTAAGCCCCTTCCATCTCTCCCACAGTCTCGTGTAGAGATTTTTGGGAACAATCACGGACGCCTAAGTTAGAATGGCCGAATATATTTGATTCATTTTTCATCTCTTTTGCACTATAGATGACTCAATTTTGAAAATTCCGTATTTTTTATCAGATTTCTTCTTAATGTTTCAGGAAATTCTGGTACAATGCGAGGATCAACACCGGAAAATGTTAGAGGCAACAAAAAGATGATTCAGATTGAAGGATTCAAACAATTTATTGGAAGAAATTCGTTTCTCATTTTACAAATTGATACAAAAAATTTTTCGAGATTTTCAAAATGAGGCCTACAAAATTTTTGCAGGAAAACCTCGAGGAACTTGGAAAAGCAATGTTCTTAGTTGTATTCTCTATCTTTTATAGAGAGTTTTTCAATTCTCGAAAAACCTTTCTCATCTTTCTGAACGTGATAATAAAATTCGCAGTCTGAGTCCCTCAAACATTTTAAGAATTCATCGTCGTGAGTGATGATGATAAGTTGGAACTTCCTATTCTGATGAGATTTGACAATATTTACCACAGCATCAGCAAACGCTTGGATGTTATCTTTATCAAGATTGGTAGTGGGCTCATCGAGGGTGAGAATTCCACAGTTAACTGAGAAGATCTCAGCAAGTGCTAGTCTCATAACGAGAGATGCAATTACTTTCTGACCAGCTGAACATCTCCCCCTCATATCCATTTCGATGTTTTGACGAACCATCACGACTTTATAATTGAAGGATCGTTTCTTATCAGATGCATAGCCTCCTTCCTGGTCTGCAACTATCTTAATGTAGTCTATATCATTGCCTCGATATGCAAATTTCCAGAGACGATAAAGATATCTGTTGATTTCATCCATTTTGCGATGATGGAAAACTAAAACAGAATGATCTAAAGCCTTATACAATTTGTTGAGGTCTTCGCAAATCGATTCGATTTCCAAAAATTCCAGCAACTTCTTGGAATGATTTTCCTTGGCTTTTACATATTTTTCTTCCTTCAGTTTGTCCTTCAATTCCCGAATTCTTTTCACAATAGGCTCTTGTCTACCTTTAGATTGCTGTAAACTTTGATTCTCTTCAAATATTCGTTTCTCGAGTTCTTGTCGCTTGCGTGAAAAGCCATTCAAACTGAGACCACCTCTCTCTTTGTCTTTTTCTTTTTCTCTCTGGCCTATTTCATCTTCTAATTTTTTCAGATCTCGTGAGTTCAGCAACAATTGCCGATTATCGTTGAGATTTCGCTTGGCCAATTCCACTTGACTGAACTCATTGCTGAACTTTTGGAGCTCTTTAGAGTGTTCTTTTTTCTTTGAGACGCAAGAGTCTATCTGCTCCTTAATCTGATGAATTTTTCCCTCGATCGTCTCCATTTTATTTTCAACACCTTTCTCTTCATAATCTTTGATTTCTTTGGTAATATCAGCCAACCCATCTTGGAATCTTTTCATCAAATTCTTTTTCTCTTCCAAGGAATTTCGTTCATTTTTCTGCCTCTCTCGGAGCTCTCTTCTCTTCTCTCTTACCTTTTCGTATCGAGGTTCTACTTTCCTTTTTTTAGAAACCAAATCTTCAATCATCTGACTCTTGTCACTAATTTGTTTCGTTAATTCATCGGCCTTCTTCCTCAGAGCAACCTGACTTTGCTGATTCTTTTCGAGCTGCAATTTTTCCTTCTCTTTATCGAGCAGTTTCTGTTTCAATTTAGAAAGTTCAGTGGAAAATTCTTCCTTCTTTTTCTGCATAGCCTCTAACTCAAATCTTTTTTCTTCAAGTGAAGAAGATAGTTTCTGAATCTCTTCGTTCAAATCATCCATCGACTCATCTGCACCATTCAAATCTTCTCCTGGGGCCTCCAGACTCTTATTTATCGTTCGAATGGATCGGTCACATTCATTAACAACTTTGACTTGTCCATCGAGAGTGTTGGCATCTTTCTCAGCAAATTTGAACTTTTCTAGTAAGGTCTTCTCTTTTCTCATTTCTTTCATCAATGAATCTTCTTTTTGCTCCATGGCCTCGAGATTCTTTTCATGGCTAGACAAACTCTGAGTATACTTGTCAATTTCCTTTTTACATGTTTTGAGAAATTCATGATCAGATTTTAGGCTGATTAGCCGTTCGTAGAAAATCTGTTTCTCTTCCAACTCTTTTGTTACCACCTCTGCTTCAACTGGGAACCCTACAATACGCTCATCCAATTCACAGAGTAATTGTTCTCGTTCTTGAGAATCGCATATATCTTTCTTGCAGATTGGGCACTTCATTTTCTCTCTTATAGTTTGAGAGAACTCGGTGAAAAGGAATTGAGCTCCAGTAGAGCTACTGCTCTTAGATCGCAAATCTTTTAGTCTCTGCTCAACTTTCTGCAAGACATCTTGAAATGATTCACTACCACAAGCAGACCTGATTTTAGCTTCCTTTTCTTTCATATCTCTTTTGAGGTCCTTCAGCTTAACTCGTTCCACACTCAGATGACTTTCAACTGTTCTCTTTTCGGAGAGGAATAGTTCTCTATCTTCCTCCTTGCTTTGCAAACGCCTTTCCAATTTTTTTATTCGGTTACGAAGCTCATCGGCGAAGGAATGCTCAGGATTAGATGGACTGATATCAAGTTCTACCAAGAGATGATTATGCTTGTCGATAATTTCAGAGATAATTTCTTGAGCTTTCTTCCTATTATGCTGATGAACTTTCAAGACTGCGAGGCTCTCACTCTTCGCCTGTAGTAAATCCTTTCTGCTAAGAAGTTGCTTGAGACTTTTATGGTCTGACTGCACCTTTGAAGAGAGTGAGTCAATTAGAGTCTGAGTATCATTAAGGTCAAATCTAGCCTCTTTCTGGGAAATTTTCTCTTTCAGTTGATCGATTTCTCGAGAAAGAGAGTCAAGTGAGGCAGCTGACGAGCAAATACTGAATAATTCTGAGGTGATTTCATTCAACTCTTTCTCGCAATTTTTGAGGCCCTCTTCGTGCATCTCTTTAGATTGGTCAATGTTGTTGATTTGTTTCTTCAATTGATCGAGTTCTTCTTCCACTTTCTCGATAGAATCATTGTGAGATTTCTCCATTTCCTCTATTTCGACGTGAATCTTGTCCTTATTGATGGTTAATGTCTCTTTGATCGATGGGATACAGCTGAAAACATCCTCTTCCAACTTGAGAAGATGATTAATAGGATCAATTTCCAGATCAGGAAAATATCTTTCAATGAGACTACGGAGCTTTTTCACGTCCTCTTTGAATTTCCTTTTTCTTGATTCATATTTTCCCCTCTTTGTTGACAGTTGATTAAGATTATGGTTGAGATCTTCAATTTTTTCATCTATCTTGGCTATCCTCTCTTCAATGGCGCTCAGGTTTTTTTGCTTATCGTCAAGATTTACAGAAAAGTCGGAAATTTCTGCTTCCAGCTTCTCTTCAGATCCTTCGAAAACTTCTCTGATCGATTCTTTCAGTTGTGAAATAACTTTCTTAACACCCTCGGCTTTGCCTTTTAGCTGAGAAATCTCTTTTTCAATTGCTAAGATCTTTTTCTCTCTCTGACAGTGTTCTTCTAGTTCTTTCTGGACGGGGGCGAGTCCTTGAGTTAGAGAGTTGACTTTATTCTTGAGCACTTGTAAATCAGTTTCGTTCTTTTCCAACTCTGAGCTATAAGCTTCTTGTTGCTCTTTTTGCTCCTTGAAAAGCTCGAGGTAGCCCTGACATCCTTTTTGTTTATTGATAAACTCCGCCCTATCGTCTTTTATTCGTTTCAGAGCTTTAACATAACCAGTAGATCCAAAAAGCTGATCAAACTTCTCTTTTAGTATCTTACTCTCACTAAGTGGCCAGTTTGAATCCTCTTGATGACAAAATATTACATCGGATAACACAGACTTTGAAACCCCTAGTAAATCCAGCATCACCGAGTCAACTTCTGCACATTTAGAGCTGACAATATGTTCATCTCCCCTCTTTATTGTAGCATCTAAAGTTCTCATTTGTGGAATTATTTTCCCGCTTCTTTCTCGTTTAGCAGTCAGTTCAAGAGACCGAGAAATCGTGGACCCAACATTGTCTTTGTCCCGAAACTTCAATCTTACTTGACATTTGATTGTATGACGCTAGCGATAGGAGAAAAGAATAATACATTGTTATGCACATCCAATGATGTAAAATTGCCCACCTTGGTACAGTTAATATCATGGATCCATGTTTTACCACGGTTGGTTTGAGGTGGAAAATCAGCAGTGGCTGCAAACCGTAAACACTCAATCAGAGTCGTTTTGCCGGCACCATTTGAGCCCAAAATAATTGTCAGCGGATAAAAAGCCAATTGTTCCGGTGCATCCGGATCAAAACTTCGAATGCCCTGTATCTGAAGCTTTTCCAGACAAGCCATCAGAGATCGATGATGAAAGTTGAGAAACCTAATTCGAAACTGTAACCCTTTTCACCGGTTGCTTAACACGTTTTTAAACAATGTTGATCAAGAATCACTCGAAACAAGGAGAAAAAAATGAGGCGATCGTTCAGTCAATCAGAACCCATCAGTCCCCATTAACAACTTACACCAACATTTAATGTCCATAAATTATCACAAATCACCAAGTGATTAATAGAAAACAATCACAATTAGCCTGACGAGATTTGAGTAAATGTACAGATGATGCAATTGCGCTTCTTTTTGACTCGAGAATATGTTGTGAGCGCTCACATCAAGTCAACTAACAGGTTCACTTGCTCCCTCTATGTTTTGATTTTACTTTGGGCTAGGCAAAGGCTTGGCTTGTGAATGATTTTTTTCAATAAACAGGCTTGAAGGCAAAAAAGGCTGATCTTTCTCTTTCTCTCTCTTTCTCTCTCTTTCTCTCTCTTTCTCTCTCTCTCTCTTCTTTACTAACAAGCAAATCTGCATTACACAAATGTTGTTTTATCTGGCCTTGACTTCAAAACGAATCAATTTTATCAAATACCTTATCTAGCACACTTTGTCTAGTTTACGATTACCTTTGCTCTCACGTTTTCTTGAACCATTTTTATTTGCTCCTACAGTGGCCACGACTCGGACAGATTGTGTCTCAGAATTCGGTGTAAATAAGCCTATTTATACGTGTCTCCACTAGTTTATTCTCTTCTATCCTCTCTTGGTCCACTCTGATCGTCTACAACACCAAGAGCTTGGACAAATCATTCCTTAATCATGCCAATAACGGAACCCGGGGAAATCACCAAAGAACCTAAGCCAGAAACTAGTAATAGTGATGGTAATTTCGAGTGCAATATATGTCTAGATACCGCTAAGGATGCAGTAGTCTCAATGTGTGGCCACTTGTTTTGCTGGCCTTGTCTCTACCAGTGGTTGGAAACCAAGCCTCAACGTCAAGTCTGTCCAGTGTGTAAAGCATCCATTTCACGGGACAAGGTTACTCCTATCTATGGTCGAGGCTCATCTCGACGAGATCCACGAGATTCGTTACCTCCTCGACCTCCTGGTCAACGTACAGAGCCGGAGCCTCATCCATCAACTTCCTTTCCCGGATTTGGTTTTGGTGATGGAGGCTTTCATATGTCCTTTGGTATTGGTGCTTTTCCATTTGGTTTTGTTTCATCAACAATCTTCAATTTCGGAGACGCTCGACCGGCTCCTCCACCAAACAATCCAGATTCTGCTGAAGACCAACTATTGAGCAAGGTTTTCTTTTTTATAGCTATGGTATTCCTCTTCTACTTATTGTTAGCCTAGAGTGTTCTTGTTAATGTCTTCCATCAAATGTAACATTTAATTCAATCATATTATCAAAATAAAACTATTATCAGGATTTGAATGTTAAAATGAAATAGTGAAGTTTCTCAGTGAATGGAGGAGATTTTACAAAAAAAAACGTAGATCAGATAAGTACAGGGTGGAATCATTTTGGAAGATGCTAGCCATTCAGGAAAGTTCAAAACCGGTGTTATTTGATATTGCATAACGCAATTTGTCCCTTAGAGTACTCTTACGTTGATAGTTGGGAAGTTTGAGGAGATTGAAGCAAGTTGACGATGTGGGTAACCTATTAACGGGATTTTTTCTTCTGATAGTGAAGAACCCTCTCAAAATGGACCCTACAGTGTCACCGACATCTTGATCTTCACTCACTTCAACACAGCGAATAGAAAATTGCGGTTTCAGATGAGCAAAGCCTAGGAGAGGAGGTTTTGAACAGCTTGTGACAAACTTGAGTAACAGTTTATGCTCTTCAGACTGAAAATCTTTCTCAAGAATATCCCAGAACCAATTGATAACTCTATGGTTGTTGTGAAAACCCCCATAATATTTGGTATTACGCCGCAAATCAGAGAGATCTATCGGAGTATTGTCTCCTGAGATTAAACGTTGGAACTCAGGGGTTGAAAACATATTCAGCCACTCAGGATTAACGATGCACCTAAATCCTCGTCTGAACTCAGCAGTTTGAGCATGAATCTGGCGATGAACTCGAAAATCAGCCATGAGATGTATGTAGTAGATTTTGTTCTCATTCGTAACTGGGATCATTCTACCGCCAGGTCTAAGCTCATGAGAGACAATTTTTCCCATACAATCCTCATCTAATGAAAAAGTCAACCCAAGCTCCGAGACGTCCCCTTCATAATGTTTGACATAAGTGAGATTTCTATAAAGTTCGGGGTCGAACGAAGACAGCTCATCAATCGAAGAATAAAGAACACTGGACGGTTGTCCTAACAACTGGCTCAGAAAGAATGAAGCAAAAGGGATATCCACAACAATCCCCTCATAAACAGCTTTTCCTAACATTTTACCCACAAACTCGAATAACTTGAGATGGTTTTCATGGATATAAGAGGTGGGAGATGGATATAGCCGCTGTTCACTGGTAGCTTTGAAAAGATTAAGAGATGGATCGAATACTCGTTTTATGGTTTCCTCCAAGAACTCTTTAAACACCCCGTCTTGATCGATTCCAGCTTCATCAAGTCCTTGTTCATTGATAAATTTGACCCTTATGACCCCTTTGAGTGCTTGCTGAGAAAGCTCTGTTAACTGACGATATCCATTTTCTACCAAACGAGATCTATGTACCGTTATGAGTGTTGATTTTGGAGACCCACAAGTTGACTCAGCGAGACCAAGGGCTGATTTCTCGTTCACTACGTGTTTACGAAAAAGAAGAACACGCTCCTTGTGAGGAATAATATGAGGAATTTTGGTCATCAAAAGTTGAGCTGCCTTCTTCCCAGTTTCCAAGTCTTTCATGAAACTACTAACTTTAAGTTCTCTGTGAAGAAGAGAGCCATGTAGAAAGTTTCAAAGATATGCCTGAGAACTTACTTTATCAGCCAATGATCCGCAGGTGCATATCTACGCCGACAATCTCTCTTGTATAGAACGATCAAAAGAGAGTGGAGAAGATTGAATAGATGATTTTCATTCAAATTTTCCAGGTCTAAGAGGAAATATTATATTAACTCATGTCTTGGTAAAAAGCATGGGACGAACCTATCAAGTTGTTGCTCCAAATCATTCGGAAGATAAAATTGTTGAGAAACGAAGAAATCGCAAGATAATCTTGGGGAGTGAATGGTTTTTGTTCCTCATAAAATTCTTTTTCGTCCAAAATACTATCGGAGAGACAATAAAGTGAATCATAGAACTCGCGAGAAATTTTTTCAACTCACGTTATCAAATAAGTAGCACATTCACAGAAGAGAAAAAGAGGCTGGAACTCTGAAGGATAACTCCTATTCAAGAAAAATTGAGATAAAAGGATAAAAGTCATAAGGTAGTTTGAAGGTAGTTATAGATTGAAAAAGATGATTTTCGAGAAAAATTTGTTGGATTTTTGATCAAATTGAACCCTTTTCCCAAATTCCCTGCCCAAAACACATGAATAATCGCTTGTCTCACCTTGTGATGAAGATATTCTGGCCTTTAGCGTGCTCCTTAGATAATGGAATCAAGTGGTCCAAGAAAGCTTGTAGGCCATTTTTGGGACCAAAATTCGATATAAATTGCCATAATTGGGGTAAAACAAGATCTTGATAACAGAGACCACTCAAAATGTCCATTTTGACTTGAGAAAGAGTGTTGATAGCATTTACATACATGGAGCATATCAATGAAACGACCGTAACTTCTGGTGACCCAAACTTTTGCCACGAACTGCTATTAGAGCTGTGGATAGGAATTTTAGAGCTTATAACTCTATTAACAGCTGTGGTGGTTTTTTCCACTGCTCTCTGTAAGAAATTTGAACGAGCAAGTAACGAAGAGCTGTGATTCTCTCCTGTTGTCGAAGACATGCTCAATTTTCTGTGATCAGAGACACTTTTACAAATATCGAACAGAGGTATAAACATGATGGTGACCATATCAGCACTCCAGAGCTGCTGAAGTTGCTTCTTAACATGAGAAAACGACTCATGGAGGCTTAAAAGAAAGAATTTAGAGGATTTCATATAAGCCAAGATCACCTTAGAAATCTCCATCAAAAACTCACCCAGAATCCACATCCTGAGCAAAAAACTTCAGGATAGGGTGCCAATGAGTCAAGTTTGATTGTTTACTAGATACATAACTTTGACATAGTTCTAAAAGACGGTCAATTATCACCTGTTCATGAGAAAAGAAATCATTGAGCTACTTTCCTCTCATCTTGACGGAGAACACTTACAACAAAATCGACAAAAAATTCTTTGATAACATTTTTGTCAATAACAGATGAATCTATAAGGTTGGCTAACAGACAAAGAGCATGATTTGCTTCGAGCGATTTCAGAAGATCATTCGATTGCTCATCACTCAGGAAATTGATGCTATGTTGAAAAATGTGATGTTCTCGAAGAACTTGGATGCTATTTGGTGAAAGGGTTCTTAGATGATGAATGAGTCCAGGCACTAGCAAAATGTGGGTAACAAAGTTCTTGATGGAATTATGGTTAAAATCCGAAATGAGAATGGGCCGCAATGCGAGGGTGATTACTGCAGTAAGAGCAGGCTTGTTGAGTGAAGGTACGGTTTTGGATAGTCCTTTGGTTAAGAGCAATTGTAGATTCACATAAAAATCCCTAGCGACTAGAGTATCAAGAATATTGGAACATAATTGATTCATCACAGTCTTTAAAGCTTTATTGTTTGAATGCCTGAAGATCTGCCATGAACTGGTGGAAGTAAAAATTACCATCATGTTGAGGAAAAGTAATATGCATTTGAAGTCGGAGAAATTCTCCGATTTGAGACGACCAATTGATGATGAACAGTGAAGAAGAATTTTCTTCATTTGATGAATGAAAATGACAGTATAATTCTTGTCAAGTGTTAATGCTGCATAACTTATGATCTTATTGGGTGCGGTTTCTTCATCCACAAACATGGTAGCCACTATATATCTACACATTTTCTCAAATGCTTTGAGATCTTTCTGGTCATCCATCACCCAGAGAAGCTGACGAAATATCCGAAAAGCTTCATGGGCGTCGATGAAGATGGGCTTATCATCACTATCATTCCACTCTGGTATAGATTCATTGAACTCTTGCAAAAACTTTTTTCGAAGACATCTTCTACTCAACCAGCCTCTGATATGTTTCTGGAGGTGCGAAAGAAAATTTCAATGCCATGTCCAACAAGAGCAATTAATCCAGATCTTACCTGTATGATGATAGAGTTCTGATGAGCCTTTTTCTCTCGCTCTCGCTCCAGTCGAGCAGCTTTGGCATGACCAATGAACTCCTCTTTTGGATTGACCATTCTCATTCAAGCCAAGACTTTTGGACAGAGAGCTCAGAAGATTTGTATCATGGAGAAAGATTCAACAAGATTGAGGAAGACCATGGAAACAGATCATCATTATTTCAATGAGCTCTTCCTCTCTCTTGTTTGGGAAAGATGCTCCATACACTCATCAATACTCTATGATTAAGAATACACCAGAGATGATGAACTCAAACCGATAAGCAAGAATCAGAAAGATTCTGGAGCAATTCAATCGTCATGAAGTTTTTGATATGAAACACTCACCACGGAAAGATATTGAGTTCATGGTTTCACTTTTATAATTTGTTGATATTACATGAATCAGAAAATTCAACTGATCGCAACAATTACTCTCTCTTCTTCTCTCTCTCTTCCTCTCTATTTTCCTCACTTTCATGCCCAGCTCGAAGTTGCAACTTGCATAGAGCTTGAGGAGCGAACTTTAAATCTCTACCAAAAACAATTGGTCTCACAATGTCAGGAAATTTTTGTCCTGACCTTCAACGTGTTGCTTTTTTGACCAACCAGACAGATGTAGGACACGAATATTTTGCTATTCTCTCTCATTTCACCTATTTTATCGACAAATACTCAGATACTGTTTTCCACCTCGAATCTTATATTGATTACAAATTGATGATATAAGTTTGCTGAGGAAAATTTTTGAAGCTTGAAGTTTCCGATCTGCATCTGTTATCGAATTTTTCATTGATTAATAATTTTATATTGCATTATTTATTATGCCATTGATAACAATTTTTTCATTAAAGTTTTAAAGTGTTTTCACTGAAAACTATTATCTCGTCCCCTCAAAATTAATGAAAGAACTAATAAAACCATCCAAGTCCTTCCAACAGTCTCATGGTGAATGGCTTGATACTCGTTTCTCACATGATAACTACTGATCAAGTTTGATAATAATTTTCTTCTCCGAAGAACAGGTCAAAAAATTCTATGATGAGAAATTTTTCCATCTCTGAAGCCGGTTGATGGTAAAATTTGATCGCATATTCAAATTTTAATTATCGAAGAATCTTTTCTCACCGGAAATAGTAAACTTCAAAAATGTTTTTACAGGCTCTTCTTAAAATTCAGGATAGAAAAGGGGAAAAACGATCATGTTTTATGTTCCCCTGGAATTGGTCCAGCAGTGAGTAAATTTTTCAGCCTGACTATTGGTCACAAAGCATCTATCCATTAGTGATCTTGTTAGATCTTGAAAACAGAAATCGAAATGATAAGGTCACATATTTATTGTATTTCCTGTGGTGAGCAGGAATAAGCGAGCATAGAAGAAGAAGCATTAACAAGTACAGTAAGTGTTGGCCGTTAGGGGAACATCTGTTTACATGTGTGTATACAGTTTAATTTGTGTCTGCGGTGGCAAGGTAAGAAGAGCGAGCAGTGATTGCATCTGATGTTTACTAATTTATTTGTTGATTCCTGTGACAAATGTGTGTCATAACATAGATTTTATAATCTCTGCTTTTGGGTGAGGAAAGGCAATCGCACACATTTGATTGAGTTTCTCATTCGCCTCTCTGAATGATTATTCAGCCGCTTGCCGCCTTTCAATGTGGGTGACGCATGATTCAACCAACAGTATGTCCAACGTTTATTTGTGATCATCAATCACCCACAATCGCGGTGATAGTTGTCTGATTAGTCTTGTCCTGATTTCCAGTTAATTTTATCTCAATAATAAGCTTTTAACTATTGCCCACAATTGAATATTTTCACTTCTCCACCACTGAATTATCAGAAACTGAAGCATATGTCGCTCAAAAGGTGATTTCTTCTGTGTCAATTTGAATTTGAAATGCTATTCGTTGAACATTCATTTGCCAAACGATGCTCATGATAAAATAACATTTCCCCACTTCCGATGAACTAAGGTATGAGATTCTTATTTAATCAGTTCTTTTCTCTTTTGCAATATATGATTTCATCTCTATATCTCTAATTCATGAATCTTTTCCAGAGAAATTCCTTCCTGTTTTCCGTTGCCTCCAGGACATTTTTGCCAATTCTGCCCACTGTTACTCCTCTCCAAAATGAGCGACTTACAGTCAGAGTCACAATCATATCAGCTCAAATGGGTCAAATGGAAAGGGTCTAATTCATCTGAGCAAGTTCGAGTTCCGATCGTCACCCAGAACCTCAATGGCCCCTGTCCATTGATAAGTATCATGAATGTTCTCCTCCTCCGGAACAGAATAACCCTCCCTTCAATGATGGAAACTATCACCGCCAGTCAACTTTTGGAGTATCTTGGGGACTGTATACTGGTTAGCTCACACTTTCTATAGCTTTCAATTCTCATTGTTCAAATAACGTCGACTGTGATCTAAACAGCTCTCTTTATCCTCAGGTTAATGTACCCAGCAATCTTCTCGAGGAGGAGCAACTGAATTACGAACAAAATATGAGCGATGCAATGGCAATATTGCCAAAACTGTCTACCGGATTGGATGTGAATGTAAAATTCAGTGGTCCAACCGATTTTGAGTATACTCCAGAGCTTATCTTTTTCGACTTACTTCGAATTCCTCTTTACCATGGATGGGTAGTTGATCCAAGCGATTTGAAAACTTCGAATGCTGTTGGTAATCATAGTTATAATCAATTAGTTGATAAAATTATAACCAATAGATCATCATCATCCCCTGAACTAGAAGAAGAAGGTGAGAGGAAGAAAACTTATTTCATGAATCTCATCTATATCATTTGTGTTTCAGCCAATATTTGCGAAAGATTTCTCGAACAAACAGCTTCTCAGCTCACCTACTATGGTCTATCTCAATTGACGAATACTTTGAAGCAAAATGAGATCTGTGTTTTTTTTCGGAACAATCACTTTGTTACTCTTCACAAGCATGATGTGAGTAAACCAAAGATTATTAACGAACCATTTTTTCTCAAAAAGACTTTCCTTCCAAAAGAGTAAACTCTATCAATTGGTGACGGATCAAGGATTCCTGAATGAATCTGCCGTTGTGTGGGAAACACTCAATAATATCGATAATGATGGAGAGTTTGTTGATGGTGACTTCCAGCCTGTCCCTCCAAAAGCCATGGCCCTATCCCCTGAAGAACGCCAACTTCAAGTTGATCATGATTATTTGATTGCTCTAAGTTTAGATGAAGAGCAGACAAGATTACAGATCGAATGGGATAAGATGAAGGAGGACAATCCTCTATCAGATGAAGAACTAGCTCGAAAATTGGAAGAAGAGGAGAGGAGAAAATTCGATGAGTACATCAGCTCACAGTAAGTTGCCGAGAGTTCCAAACTTTCTCTCTAAAGATTTTTCGTTGCTCCGCGAGAACATTTTTGTGGCACATTTTGCTGGGTTATTTTTCTACTTGATGTGGTGCTTTTTCATTGTCTCTATTCAAACTGACGCTTAATATATTTTTCACTTAAATAATGTTTGAAAAAATATCTTTCTCTATCCAGAGAAAAGCAGGCCCCTCAGTCCTTTAAGGTAATTCTCTCGTCACCTTTATGTCTCGAATCTTTATTTAGGATTTCTCTTTTTTTATCCAGGATCAGCTTTGCAGTCGTGCAAACAAGCCTCAAACCTCACTCGATGTGAGCTCTCAAAATGTGGAAAACGATTCCACTCACAAAAGAGGAACTCAACGAGGACCCATGAAGAAGAATAGTTCAAAATGTGAAGAAGGAGCCAAAAAGGTAAAAATATTTATCACCAATCAATCGCTATAAGAATTCTCTTTCCAAAATCAGTGCGTTCTGATGTGATAAAAAGAGGGAACATTCCTTTTGAAAAAGAGACCCCGCTCAAGAAATCACCCGCCTGGAGACCGTTTCTTTCAATTTTTCGCTTTACACACCATAAATTGGTCATCGAATCAGCATTATTTAATTGACGGTCATAAATATTGCCAAGTTCATGTGCCTTAGAACTACTGAATGTTTTTTTCAACAAAATTCGGAGCGACTTATGCATACTTGGAGTTGAGGATTAGATCTTTCGCTGAAACTTTCCTGAAATCCAAGTAAAAGCCTCTTGCAACCGAATTGTGAGAGTTTATCCAAGTTGTAAATAATCTACTTAATACTTAGCGATGACTCGATGAGTTATTTCTCATTATTGATAAAATTATTAAACGAAACTGAGGATTCAGTTCCATCATCTTGGTATTCTGACAGCCCAACTTATCATGGTCAGCGATGATATAGTTTTGAGAATTCCGCGATATGAGTTGAATTTGGGAGTCTCGGAGATCTGAGCAAAAAGATTGACAAGAATTATCACCATTTATCGTTTTCTAGTTCTCAGAAATTATTCACCAATTTATCAAGATTGAGAATATTCCAATCTTCATATGGCAAAGCGTGAGAATTTTCAAGACCTTTTTCGATGAAGCAATCGAATTTTTATTTTCGACTGTCTGGTGAGTGAGTGAGTGAGTGTGTGTGAGAGAGAGAAAGAGAGGAAAGTTTATCACCAGGAGAGTAGTATATACAACAACGCATACAGGAAACGAAGAATTTTCTTTCTGGTAAGTATATGTGAATGATTGTCAGCATTTACAAAGCATTGATAGAAAAAAAGCATTTTTACATAGCGAGGAGAAGCTCATAACGAAATTCTTCTCTCAAGTTTCTTGTATTTATGATGTGCATCCATTCAAGTATAATCACTAACAGTTAGAGTTCGATGGAACAGGGTCGAGGGTAGACGGTTGGGTTGGTTGGAGAACCAACATGTTGCTTCTTGCTTTCTGTCGAACACGCGCCTCAGCTAACTTGAGCTGTTCCATATGGAATTGCTGTCGTTCTTTTAACAATTGCTTGCGTTGGGCTTCAAGCTAGAAAAGAATCGAGAGAATATAATCATTTTCGGAATCACTACATTTTCGAAAAATTTACCGATTCTTTTTCTCGATCCAAAAATGTCTCCATATCTTCAAAATGTTTCAGCTTGATGTCCAATTTTTTCAATTGATTCTCGACAAGGACCGCAACGAAAGCTTTGATCTTCCTCTCTTCTACATCGGCTAAATGTTTTGCCTTACTAGCAGCAGCAGAGAGGGCTGCTGATGCAATGTTGGAAATATGAGTGTCTTTGAAAGATGATTTGATGGTTCCTGAAGTCTGAAAAAAGGATAGAATAGAATAGATCAATCATGAGCAATCTCATGTAGTGTTGATAGATCAAATTATTCGGAGTTTCTTTTCTAATGAAGAAGCAGGCTGTAGAAGACCTCCCAACTTACTTTTGTACATGTTTCATGATGGTTGAACTTATCTTTACTGGGCTCAGATTCGCTAGTCTCACCAGCAGAATCCTTAAGCTTTTCCTTCGAGAGGTCAGCATGCTTCTCATCTTTTGATTTCTGCTGGTCCTCATTGAAAAAGAATTGATTGGGAAAATCGTCAGAAGAATTGTTAAAAATGCCCAGCGGGGAAGATTCTTTGAAGTTTTTCGGTGATTTTGATTCACTTCTTGTTTGGTCACTAGATTCGGACTTCTTCTCATCAGATTTTGATGTACTTTCAGGTGCCCTGTGGTGAGATTCCTCTTTGAGTTTTGCGAATTCATTCATTGCAGCTTTAGCAGCAGCTGCAGCTACTCGAGGGTCCACAACACTGGCGAGGAAAGACATGGTCGTCATGATTGGATTAGGAGATTTGGAGAAAGGAATTGACGGGTTGGTCCAATCTTCAGGCAGACCAGGATCTTCAAGATAAGGATCTTCTATCGGTAACCTTAGGAATTGTAGGATACATTCGTCTTGAGAGCGATTATTACCAACATGTTCACTAACTTTGTTCCAATCATCTTGAAACATTTCGACAGCTTCTAGAAGAAGTAATAATTCTTGCTCATCCCATTCCTTAATGAAAGGTTCGGTTGCCTTGATTCGATTTCTTAATTCGTATTGATCAACATGCAGTCCGAATTCAGTGAGCCCTCGATGTAATTTTTTTCCATCACTCTTTGTTTTACTTGATTCTGATAGGGGATTCAATATTTCACTAGAAGCACTGCTGGAGTTGAAATTATTTCTCGAAGAACGAGTATGATTTAGAGCTTGAAGACCAGCAGGACTGTCGACAAAAACTGTGAAATGGCTTGTAGATGGAGGAGCCATGGGATTAGGACGAGAGCTGGGATCAACGTGATAATTTATCAAACCCCATTGTTCGAGAAAATTATGAACTCTGAAGATAGCAGAAACATCTCCAGCTAAATGTCGTCTACATGCTGTCAATGTGAGGTACTCTGTAGGATTCAATCTATAGGCATCAATCATGAAGTTTCGATAAGCTAAATACACATGAGGATTTTTAGAACGATTGGTGTTGTTGAAAAACTCAGGCAGAGCTCTTTGCTCTATTTGATGGATACACTTGTAGTCAAACCAAGATGCATAGCTAGGAGCAAGAATGTAATTAGGCATGTCGTTGTTGTCTTCAGTATCACCGACAAAGATCATCTGAACTTCGCCATTCTTTTGAGAATGCCTGTGCAAGTCAAATTCATTGCTAGATAATTTATCGGGATTGATTGTTTCTAATTCCACGAGAACACCTCCTTTGATGGGCAAGAGTTCGTTGTCTTTCGAAGTTCTGGACGATGAGATGGATTTTGGAAGATTAACTCTCTGAATCGCTGGACTGCCAGCACCAATACCAATTGTTTGATCCATGATCGGAACGTTTGATTTTTGAGCGCGCACAAAAAGTCAATGTTTTCACGCGGGAGTGATAATCAGCCAGATGTTACTTACTCTGATTGTAACTCAAGAGTACGAGTAGGATGTGGTGAAATGATGATCATTTGAATCACGATGTTACCATCAATGTTAACCAGTGAGGATTCATTGCGTGCCTGAACTGATGGCTTGCAAAGCTTGCTAAAACTGCAACAGCAGCCAAAACATCTGCAACACACTTTGAAGCGCCAATTTTGAGCTCTCTCTCCCAAAATGTAAACAGACAACATCGAGATTGTCGTGTCTTCATTTGTTTTGCTACTTTTACTTATTGGTATAGAAATGATCAGTGATCATCGATCATTGCTTTCCATCATTTAGAGACTTCATGTTCAGAAGAATCATAGTTCCTTGTGGCTTGTATTGTAGGCCGCAGTCTAACCATCAGTGTCACTGGTCACTATTGTTTTCAATTTTTTCTTGTGCCGTGATTCATGAGGAAAATATACTCAACGAACTATTTTTATTGAAGCAGAACATCATAGCATTTGAGTAAGATGATTTGGTCTTATCAATTGTAGGAAATTCCTCATTAATTTTCGAAAGCTTCAATCTTCTTGCAATATAACATACAATGGTGGGAGTAACTGACGCTGACCTCAACCGTAAAGTACGAAAAAGTGAGATTTTTGTTTTTCAATTGTTCTATCCTTCGTATGTTGACAAAAGTTCTTATATCTTCGCAGCATGTGAACGTATTTCAGAGAATCTCTATGTCATCGCGAATGAGCCAACGTTAGCTTGTTACCGCGTTGCAGAGCATCTGTACAAGAATGGTCCAGCAATTCAAGATCGTAAAGTAATTTAAGCTACTACGTTCCATTGAAGATCAATAACCAAGTATATACTATTTTATACCATTCTCACTATTCTAGTTTGAGATGAAAAGCCTCGAAACACAGTTGAGAGATTGCTGTTTTGGTCTGGAATACTCTTCGAATGCTCTGAGATCGATCGAACAGAGTCAACCTACATTCACCAGGATCAAAGATCTTCTCCGAGATACTCACTTCAATAAGCAACAAATTAATTATGATCGAAAGGTACACCAAAGAGTGGCAAGGATGTCACGAGAGAATTCCTCTTGATGCTCACTAACACAGTTGTCTCAATTACACCTGGAATCAGTATTCTTTGCTCAATTACGGATCAGCAACTATCAAGTTGAAAATCCATCGCTCTTTTGAAACTGACTTGTGAGCGAAAGATCTGGGGCAAAAGAATTGAGATTTCATCCATCTTTATCAATCTCATAGAATCTAATGGAGTCTAAAATGAAATAAACTGATCTTTTTGAGTGTTTATCAATCAAATAGAGTTCAGATCTCCCTTGTCCTACACGTCTCTTGTTCTCTTCTTCCCAGCAATGTTTGTTTGATATGATTTTAAGTGGAAAAGTTATGCTTTTATACCAGCTTCATACATTTTTCACTTTTTTTCGATGGACTGTTGTCGTACGCCACTCTTTAACGTGAGTTATCATAAAATCTTTCTTTGAATGCAATTGGACAATGAAAGGTTTACAATTGAGAAGTTCTGAGATTTTCTACCCGATAAACATCACAATAATGGCTGTTATCTGAGTGAATGGATGAACTTCTTTCATCCTTCAGATATAATGCATATCAAATAAGTGTAGGAATAAAGACGTAATTCATAATTCAAATTTTCTAGAGATAAGATCGTTCTCACGCTCATTCAAATGGCTTAAAAAATTTATTTAGGAATATATCAAGTTATCGCAAGGGCAAAAGATGCATCTGTATGGAAGTGTAGAGAATAGAAAATTCACGAAATATGTTTTTCATGCATGCAAAGCCTTCAGACATAAAGTCTCTGAAGCTGGGCACAGAATCTGATGAATTATTTCAAATGTCTTCATCGTACGAATTTTCGAACTTATTTTTAGTAATTCTAGTGGATAGTTAGCTAGGGTTGGATTCATAGAGAGGACGCATATGCTAGCAATCATAAAAAAGCTCGATTAAATTCTTGTGGTTACGTTTACCGTTTTTTTATGCTTTTGATGAAACATCAACCGAAAAGCTTGTATTTTTTCACCTGGAACTTTGTACTTAATCATACTCTTAATGAGTGATTATGAAATTCTTGAGGTGCATCTGAGATTCATTTTGTTCCATTTATCTTTCCCGAACCTTTCAATTATAGCGAATATCTGTTTCTTAAGAGCTGTACTACCTAAGATGAGCTGTACATTCACTACAAATTTCGGATTTTTGAACATGGTAAATGCTGTGAGAAACGTTGTGATCGAATTTTCATCTTCTATAACATTGAGATATATATTTCTATTACGACTGACTATCTTCCAATTTTCATTGATAGATTTGAGTTTCAGGCTTGAAAGGTCAATAGTAGTTATCCTAATGTTGATTGCATCGAGAATAAATTTTTTGATAGAGATGATGAGATTCTCAATTCCAATTCTGAAGCAGTCACACATGGAGTTCCTTTTGTGACATTTTACCCATTTTAACTCGGTAGATCTTCCAAGCTGAGTGAATGAATGATTACTTGCAATGACATCGAAATGACATTTACTTTACACATGCAGGGTGGGAAAATGACATGGTATGACAAATTCCAATTACGTGAACCTTATCTTTGGTTTTAAGATTTTTACGTTGATGATGATGATGATGATGATGATGATGATGATGATGATGATGATGATCAAATTCGACTCAATGCAGATGGCGCATGCATATGGGAAGCCAGTTTTAGGAGTTTTAAGAGATGTCTTGTGAATGAAAATTGCTCTTCAATTCATCGAATAAACAAAATACATGTCAGTCACCGAAAGTCTTGAAAGTTCATCGAAAAGTTTCTTCATCAGTCAATAAATCGGTGATTTTGAAGCTAATTTCTATTTAAATTCATTATGATATCTCGTGGAACATCCATGGAAGTTCTACCAACCTCTTTCTCGTCATCATCATCAAAATCTGGTAAGAAATTGTAATATTTTCTCATTTGAAAACTTTCTTCTGATGTTTAAACTGGCTCTTCGTTACTTGATTCAATTGTTCTAATCGCTCGCTATCTCTTCCTAAGAACTTTCAGTTGATCACGATTCTACCAGTTTGAGTAGTGATTCGAGCTGGCAGCCCGATTTGTCTCTCAGCTTATCTAGTTTGGATTCAACTGGAAGTGATCTGACGCTGACAAGCGGAAAAGCTTTGAAAGATGCAAGTGCTAGATACCAGACTGAGCGGTTTGGTTCTCTAGCAAACACATCTACGCGGAAGCAGGTTGAAAAGAGGAATCCCAAAAATCTCACCGACCTCAAATCTGTTTCGATTTCCTCGCCTAAACCAGAGCTCAGCTACGATAATTCACCTAAATCAAGGAGAATTGAAGATAGTGTTCGGGATATCGGCGTAATTTTACATGAAAAGAAGCATCTTCTCCAAACTTTGAAAGAGCAAACTTGTAATGATGAGCTCGAGCCTTGTACCTCCGATTTTAGTAGAATAAGTTTGAGAACAAAATTGGAAGATATTGAGAGTCAAATTGAAATGTGTTGTTCAAGCTTGGAGCAGCTTCTTCAACAGCTTCATCGTGAGTATTATCATAATCCTCTAAGTTTTAAAGTTTAAGTTTCATGCTCACTTTTCCAACTCTCTCACGCTTCTAGAATTGAATAGATTGAAAGAGTGTGAGATCAGATTGAAGGAAGAAGAGTTCAATCTCAAAAGACAAACGTCCCAGCGAATGGGCCGCTGTGCATGTAGCTGTTCACAAAAGAGAGAGAAATCTAAACTTGGAGGGAAAGAAAGCGATATCTCATTCACCATTCAAACCAGTCAACAAATTCAGCAAGATCAACAAGAGAAACGAGATCCAATCACCTGGGTTATCCCAATCGAATCGCCTAAGAGTCACGCTTCATCAGCACCCGCCACTGCCACTTTCTTCTCTGAAAAAAGTCAGGAAACATCTCTGAAGAAAGCATTCGAAACTAAATGTCGTGGTATTTATGAACGATTAGAGAATCGAGCCAGTAGAATAAGTGCAAGATCTTTGATAAGGCGTCGAACGGCGGAGATCAGGCAACAAAGAGCTATCCATGAATACTCATTGGTCAGACAAATCGAAAATGAGGACAAGCGTAACAGATATCAAGTTCAGTCTCTTCTTGAGCCTCGCAAAATTTTGACTGAAAAAGAAATGAAGCATCGATCAGCTCGAATATATTCTTCTTTGCCTGAGGTCGAATCTAGAAAAAAGCAGCAACAAAAGGAGAGTGAAGCAAGGAAGCATCGGATGATCTCACAAAATTTCAGCAAGAAACTAAAAAATCAAGCATTAAAAGGCCAAGTATCGCTGCCCATTGCCGATCGAGTCAAATTTTTGTGAACATTATTTCCAACCTTTTCGGTTTACAAGATAGTTTTGTATTAGTTGATCACAGCCACTGCCAAATAGTTTTTACTTGTATTTGAATTATACAATTCTTCATGATATGAAATAAACAAAAAAGCTTGAATCTATTCCAGAAATTGCCTCAAGTTTGTAAACTATTGAAGAGGATGTCCATTATCCAATTGTTCTACAAAACTTTCAATTGAATATCAATTTTTTGTAGCTGGAGAGATGGAGAGAAAAAGAGATTATTTTGAAGAGTCTATGAGAATAGTGGGCTTTTCCACAAGGTCTAATACAACGAACATCATGACCACCATCTTTTCCAGTGGTATTAAAGTATCAATCACGATGACTCCACAAAAAAGTCAGTAAAGATACAATCAGGATGCTTGTTTCTCGTGAGGATTCATTTCAAGTTTCCAGTAATGATGCGTCATCAGATCCCTCAGCCTCATCACAGTTACAAATTGTAGAGTCTACTTGTATCTTGATAAACTTTGATTAACCAGTTCTGGATGCCGTTGGAGGAATTCTTCTGAAGAGCTCACATAACTCTCTCAGAAACGATCAAATCAACTAGCTGGCAAACTGCATCCGAATTAATTATAATTGTACTCTCAGGCGAGAGCCGTCTGCTACAAGTAGGGCTGAAGATCAAGAGAATCGTGTGGCTGAATAATGCCTCCGGTGATGATATGATGATATTAATCTTGAGTCGCTGAATCTCTACTTGAATCCTAGTCATTTTTTATCGAGGTACACTCTTTTCTCCTTGGCAAAAGATCGCACTTGATGATAAGTATGTTCGGTTCAATTACTCCCTTCGCAAAGTGGATAGAGCAGCTTTGGTAATGGTCATATTGGGATAATCTTTCGGTGGAGCTCAATTTTTCTCACCATTCAGTCCACATTCCTAATTAGATCATTTGGAAGGTGTAATTTTTTCAACTCTTAGTGTATGCGCAAACAACTCTGTTGACAAAATTCTTGCCATCGGTACAAGAGCCATGATGACTACATTGACTATCCGCTTCAGATAAGCGATCTAGATGGGAGAGATGTTGACAATCTTTTTGTTTCCACATCATTATCTGTCTCAATAAAACGCCGAACTGTTCATCAGTGGAAGATTTTTTCCTCTCAACAATCAGTTTTTCATTGCTGCTATTCTCCAGCTGCTCGCTAAATTACTTTACAATGAATCGAATAAGAAGTGTTTATCCTAGTGTTCGATCGAATCTCGATCGATTTTCTAGTCTAACAAACAGTTCTACTAGCTCTTGCTCTTTCTCAGCTTCCACCTCCTCATCACCCAAAGCTTATCAGCCGACAATATCATCTGAGGAGCCCCTTGGAAAAATACCCAAAAAGGTTCTCCAGTTCGTGGAAGAGAAAGCGCGTCTCTGTGAACCCGACAGAATTCATATTTGCGATGGAAGTGAAGCAGAGAACAATCTGATCATCAATCAAATGGTAGAATCTGGTGTTCTCAAAAAATTAACTAAGTACAAAAATTGGTGAGTTTACTGAATCTGCTGTCTAGCTTGTTACAAAATTCTACTCAGGATTGTTGGAAATTTGTTTGCATCCAAGCTGAACCATGACCTACAGATATCACCTGAAACACCTTGATGAATGAGTGAGAATTTCATGAAAGAAGAAGAGTCTGACGTATCACTATCACCATTCATGCTAGTGGGATTCCTTTGCGATGCGCAACTTTCTAGGACATGCACACAATTTCATTCATTCATAAACTCCGCCAAAAAGTTTACCGCGCAAATCGTGATGCTAATCTGAGATCGTTCTGGTAGAATTGAAATCGTATTCAACCACTTTCAATGATGTTAGAAGTCATCCAATATGCTTCTGAAATCTGAAGATTAGATTTTTTGAAGCTACGAGCCGTATGTGATACCTTCATCTGATAAGATCGGATTAGATCTGATTATATCTGAAATCTAAACGATTGATATTACTAATCATGATGAAGAAGAGAAATTCTTCACTTCTACTAGATAACAGAAGCCCCTCTCAACTAACGTTGTGGTCAGTCAGCACGTCTCATGAGCAATATTTCTAACCACTCGGAGGACCATCCCAGGACATATGATGAAAACTTCTGATCTATGAATCAATTCATTATCTAATTTCTTTCTACAGCTGGCTATGTCGAACGGACCCAAAAGACGTTGCCAGAGTCGAATCAAAGACGGTCATTTCAACTCGTAACAAACGAGACACGATTCCCGAATGTGCTCCTGGTGCTACAGGATCGTTAGGTATGTGGCCAGCTGTTTCACTAAATTGAACTCCGAAAGAAGAGGAAGATTTTATGGGAATATTCTTATCAGTATATTTTTACAGGTAATTGGCTCTCTCCTGAGGACTTAGATCGAATTCTAGAAACTCGATTTAAAAAATGTATGACAGGTCGAACGATGTAAGCTCTTTAAACGTTCAATTTTATGAGCTAAAGCCACAATTATTTGCCACTTCTTCATTTTTGAAGGCTTAATTTCGTTACAATAACCGATTTTCAACTTTTTCCACAGGTTTGTCATTCCTTTTAGGTGAGTTCGAAAACATTACCTCTCGAAAACAAGTCGATCTCCCCTTCCGTGCTCATCTGATAGAGAAATATTGCCGATTTGATAATGATTGAACCGAACATTGGTGATAAGAACACTAGCCAATGCAGCGCTATTGCCAGTGTTTGACTCAATCACTATCAAATCGGCCGTATGATGATCTTATCTAATCAAAGATGAGATTTTCTGTTTGTGATCTAATCATGAAAGATTAACCCGTATGTTTTGAGGAGAGAAAGCAATTAGATTTACTGTACAAGATTATTCCGGTTGATCAAATATGATAAAAAGCTTCACTCACAGAAACAGTATATCAAACTTATCTCACCCAATAACTGCATTTCCCATTATGAGATGATATTTTCCATGAAAATAATTTTTAGTTTATGATTGATCATTACCGATCTTTATCTAATAGTATGGGGCCTATCGGAGGACCACTCTCGAAAATTGGGATTGAGTTAACCGATTCACCATATGTCGTGGCTTCAATGCGTATCATGACAAGGATCGGTATGACAGTTTTGAATGCTCTGAAAGAAGACGAGTTTGTCAAATGCTTGCATTCAGTTGGCCAACCGTTACCATCTTCACGTCCCATGGTAAATAATTGGCCCTGTAATCCAGAGCAAACTATCATCGCCCACAAACCTGAATCGAATGAGATCGCTTCTTTTGGTTCAGGTTATGGTGGAAATTCTCTTTTGGGCAAAAAATGTTTGGCCCTCCGTTTAGGATCCATAATAGCCAGAAGAGAGGGATGGTTAGCGGAGCATATGCTTATTCTAGGAATTACTAATCCACAAGGAGTTAGGAAGTATGTTGTTGCTGCATTTCCAAGCGCTTGTGGAAAAACAAACCTAGCCATGATGACACCCACATTACCTGGATACAAGGTTGAATGTGTGGGAGATGATATTGCATGGATGAAATTCGACAAGAATGGAGTTCTGAGAGCAATTAATCCAGAATATGGTTTCTTTGGTGTTGCTCCTGGTACCAACTCCAAAACTAACCCCAATGCGATGAAGACTATATCCCAAAATACAATTTTCACCAATGTTGCTGAAACTTCTGATGGTGAGTTGAAAATTTCAGCAACCATTTTCCATAAGTTCTCATCGAAAAGTATTATTTTTCAGGAGGAGTTTACTGGGAAGGTCTTGATGGAGTTGATCTAGCGAACACGAAGGTGAAAAGTTGGCTCAACAAAGACTGGCAACCTGGAAGTGATGAGCCAGCAGCTCATCCGAATTCGCGATTCTGTGCTCCTGCTGGCCAATGTCCAATTATTGATCCAGAATGGGAAAACCCCAAAGGAGTTCCGATATCTGCCATAATTTTTGGTGGTCGAAGACCTCAAGGTGTGCCTTTAGTCTACGAATCGTTTAATTGGGAACACGGTGTCTTTGTTGGAGCCTCCATGAGATCTGAGGCAACAGCAGCAGCTGAACACAAGGCCAAGGTGAAAATTTTTGAATCACTCATTTTAGACTTTATCAAGAATTCATCTGAATCCGAATCTCAACTTTGCCTCACAATTCATCTCTTACCATAGGTTGTAATGCACGATCCATTTGCTATGAGACCTTTCTTCGGCTACAACTTTGGTCACTATCTTGAACATTGGTTGAGCTTTGGTCAGAAAAAAGATCTGAAGAGGCCCAAAATATTCCATGTGAACTGGTTCCGTAAAGGGAACGATGGTAGCTTCCTTTGGCCTGGCTTCGGAGAGAACTGTCGAGTGATTGACTGGATTTGTCGTCGAGTAGACCAAGAGGATTGTGCTCTGGTAAGTTCATTTTTGAATTGCTCAGAATCATTTCAGTATCTCTATTTTCAATCAGGAAACTCCGATCGGTTACATTCCAAAACCAGGAACCCTAAAGCTGGATGGTTTGAAAGAAAAAATCAATTACGATGAGCTTTTTTCCGTCCCAAAAGATTTATGGCTGAAAGAATGCAAAGAAATTGGTCAATATTTCGACGAGCAAGTTGGTGATGACTTGCCTGAGCGAATGAGAGAGGAGTTGAAGAATTTGGAAAATCGTCTCAAAAAATAGATGTGAAGTTTTCGCAAGCTCAATTGTTGTTTCTCAAAAACTATATGGAATCTAAAAATTACGAGCTTGACACAAGAAAAGAGAATAATTTTGTTCTCATTGATTCTCATTGATTCTGATATTGAAGAGCTTTAGGTGTTACAGAATTTGCTCTCATCATTGTGATTATTATGAATTCTGTTTCAGAGTACTCGATAAACATATATTTTAATCAAACGAATTCGAAGGTCCAACAATATTGATCATTTCCTGAATTGAATTAAAAGATTCACCGTTACAGATGCATCTATTAAATTTTGCCTACGTTGCTCTTTGCATTGAGATTGAAATATCTTACCCGAGTTGATTTCTTTTCGATCTGATTGCTCCATAGTAATCCTCAAAGACTCTTTCAGCTATATGAGAGAAACCAGGAAAATCTTTGATTTGGTCTGTTTGTGGATTGTCAAAAACTGATTTGGTGATTGTTCTATCAAACTACATGAAATTATACAGAGGCGTTCAAGAATGAAAACACACATTGAATATAATTCTTGAGTTCTTTTGAGAAAAATTAGGATTAATCTAGCCTCCAGAATTTGATCCAACTGGTTTTCCTTCATCTTTCTATCTGAGGTGATATTCGTTTTTTGAAATTATTATACTCTTCAGATACGCTAGTACATTAATCTAAAAAACATGCTTCATTAACTTCGTTAGATATGACCTTTTAGTTTTAACATGACTAGGTTTTAAAAATGTGTTAAGTGGAGAAGAGAGAGAAAGAGAGAGAGAAAACTCATCTCCTAGCCCTCAAAGTTGATGCAAATTAGGGATCGTAAATTACTCTCTTGAATACTTCATCCTCCCTTTTGCATGTACACTGTGCTTAGAGGATTACTAGTAGTAGTTAGATCCACTTTAATCCAGCATAACTTTGGCAAGTTTCATCGGATTCATATAATAGATCTGGAGACTAACGGATAAGTTAGAGGAATCATAAATTTCGAAAGTTTAACCTCATGATTCAATTTCTGGAATGAAGTACAGGCATTCATTGAATATTTGATGATAATTTCTCCTGCTCTCCTTATTTTTTTCGATAAATGGCCCTTACACCTACCTCAACGAGTCAAGATCAGTAAGAGCTCTAGAAATTCTTCAACAACGGAGCTCCTCCAAATGCTCACCAGACGAAAAATATCTTTTTCAAATGATTTTTTTATTTATCTGGAGGACTCACAATTTTTGACAGGTAAATTTTTGCTGTGATCTTCGCAGCTATACAGACTTTGTTGTGATCATACAACTGAGAAGTGTTACACTCTACATGTTCTACATTTAAGTCTGAATGTCAATAGAGCTCAGTTAAGGTAAAAATCTTTTGATAATTGCAGGCTTCCTTTAGCTGAGATTATTGAGAAAGATGCTTCTTGTGTATACACTATTCAATATTTGTAGCCAATATTCTGATATTTGCTAGTCTTGAAAAAACTCCAGGATTTTCTATGTGATATGGAAATTTTGTGAAAGCAGCATTCTCTAATCTTCCGATTTGGATCATATTTCCTCAGGAAATTGATCATATTTTAATGAATTCTCTGAACATCGATTGATTTCCAGTTCAAAAGTTTATGCATCACTTGTAAAGAATGTTCCATCTCGGAAGTACTTTCTTTGCAAAATTTTTCGTCGGAGGGACTTTCGTCCCCTTATAATGAGATGAAAATATTTATTTCATGCGTAGCTGCCCTTTAAAGATGGAAAACTCTTTCTCAAGAGGGCCAAGACAAGCTGATGAAACTAATACACTAAATAACCATTGATCAATTAGATGCATGATATTCACCTAGAGTATGTTTCGTCAAAACTTTGGTGAAGATTTGAGTTCACATGTAGAGCCTGGCGAAAGACTATATGAGCATGTAAGCCATTGAGAATTGAGAAAAGTGAAGAAAGGTGAATAGAGGGGAAGAAAACTAGTAAAAAGACTGAGCTAATCACGAGCCCAGGTTGACGAAAAATATCAGACTCAAGTACCTTCTACTCTGAGCTCATATAACTAGTTGAGAATCTCTTGAACCAAAAAATCCTATCCTATTCCGAGCAAAATTAAAATCATCTTAATTCTCATTTTTCAAATGGAGAAGAACTCATAAGTAGAGTCTGGCAGATCAAGTTATGGAAATACTTTTTGTCTGAACTCCATACTGATTCGGCGACTATTCTTCGCGTCGACTCAAGCATTATGACCTCAGAATTCAAGTATTCGAGCTATGCTTGTTCACTCATTTAGCAAAATTTGAGGATGGCTACGAGCTTTATGGGGAAGAATAATACCGGAAATTCTCCTGATGAGAATCTCAGTTTTGTAAACGAATTCTAGTCAGTTTGTGTTCAACTCTCTAGCAACAGCTAGCATTTGACCTACCCTCATCAGGGGTGAGTAAAACTTTTCTGACAAGTTTCTTATGTTTTTCTCACCATGAAACTTAGTACAGGTACCCTTATGGGTAGTCTCTGATATATAGGAGATTGTGAGTGTATCTTCCTCGGAAACATGGTCTTTTTGCCTGTGTGAAAGTTTCTTTCTCTCTCTATCGAAAGTTCGCCCCATTCTACAGTTCAATATCATCTCAGGATTTATCTGACATTGTTGACAGGGAATAGAAATATAACATAGATAGATAGATCTCTTAGATCTTGAATTTTTGTTAATCAAAGCTAGACATATGACCACTGGTTAGGACTCAAAATATTTTTTCAATTGAAAAGTACCAGGTGAAGCTAAGTTTTCCTCACCTCTGTTACTTGCCTTCTGACACAAATGTCTTTTTTAGAGGAGTGTTGGATCTATTTCTCTCCAAGTTAATTCGCTTCATTTATCTCCGATTATAAATGAACTTACCCAAAGCTTTTTCAAGATTAATTAAAACTGAAGTGAGGTTCATTTGATTCTATCGATGCTCATACTTCTATATTAGCAATTTTATAGAGAAAGAAAGCAAGTTTCTCCCTCCAGTTCTCTTTCTTTCTTTCCTCTCTCCTCTTTTCTCTAGTGGAATTTTGATTTATTTTTATTCACATTCGAGAAAGGAATAGAGAAGGTTCTTTAATAGATTTATGGAGCTGTAAGCACAAACCCAATCAAAGAGTTATGAGAATGAATGAGCTCCTAGAGTAAATCTTGAGAAAAAGAGAAAAAATTCGTGTAAGTGATCTCAACTCAACTCTCAAAATTTATAAGAAGTTCTGAACATCCTTAATGATTCGTTCTTCATTCGATCCTTTCTGTTTTTCTCGTTTCATCTTATCTACTAAATATCCACCATCTTCTGAACGATATTTTCATAAGCAAGCAATCATGATAATCTGTTATCAGTCAAAGAGAGTATACAGTAATGTACTATGAACTTGACAGTCTTGATAATATTGAACACACTTTGTTCCATTCAAGTTTGACAATCATTGTTAACCTTTAAAACCAGATTAGCTACTTTAAGCTTGCTTTGACCAGAGAAGAATCTTTGTCTTCCTCAAAAATTTACTCACCACTAGGACTCTTTTTTCTCAAATCAACAGACCATTGTCAGACCACTGTTCATCTGGTAGATCGTAACTTGTGCCCGACCTCCAGTTATGCTCTGTAAAAAAGTCAAACTTTTCGATGATGTACTCATTTCATGGACACACATCAGTGTCCTATTACTTTGTGCATATCTTACCCTCTGCACTGGCTATGCTTCGTCAGCCCCTGGAGTGTATTTCGATGGAAACAGAAAGTCGCCTGCGATTGATTTTTATCGAGATTTGCGGTTCACTGGGTTCCTCAGCCATCCTAGAGAAACAGATTGGGATGATATCGCCGATTCGTCAGAGTCGAGGTGAGTCTAATTCAAGTGTTATCTGTTTTAGAGCAAATTGTTTGTATTTTATTTTCACCCAAAGCTAAATACTCATTTCTGAGTTATTTTTGCCAGTGGAGGGAAATTCTGATCAAGATTTCAAAGGTTCGATTTAGAGCTATATTGACATCCCTTGAAAAAGAGTTTCCTCTTGAAAGTGATCAGTTTTATATATTTGGGTTTTCAACTACTGTATTTGTCGGGGAAAAATTTTTAGTAAATTTACCTAATTTAGAAGAGAATATAGCTTACATAATATTGAAGCAATTGCAATGTTTAGGGAAGAGAAAGAGAAAGAGAAAGAGAAAGAGAAAGAGAAAGAGAAAGAGAAAGAGAAAGAGAAAGAGAAAGAGAAAGAGAAAATTGAATGTGTTTTTTCATCAACTCTAGTACTTTTTGTGACTTACCACTTTTCGTGTGAAACGACATGTATGTTTGAGTCAAGAGTACCATTGCTTGTGCTTTCGAATCATTAAGAATTGCCTAGGAAGTGATGAATCAGGTGAAAAAGAATATTGAACTGAGCAATGAGCTGATTTTTCGACGTAGTTTTCTTTAACCTTTGGTTTTGCTCTTTTCATTTGTACTCTATTTGTTTTGATATTATCATATTTTATCACATTATCCTATTTTCTTGAGAGTTCCAGTAAAGAGCTCACTAAAAATTTGCATAAACTGGGCTTTATGCTCATTTAAAAGGCGAAATTCGCAAGCATGAACAATTCAGCTCTCTAAGATGCTCTCCAAGATGCTCTCTTCTGAGCGACTCTCTTACTTATGCTGGCCTATTGAATTATGATAAATTTAATTCGATTTTCCTCTGCACCGAAGAGTTGAGAAGGCATTAACTCGAACAGCTTAAAGCAAGCCATCTCGAAATAGCTTGAAAAAAAACGGCAAAGGTCTTTTCATCAATCATGACGGATAATTCACTCTTCAAAACAAAGCCAAACTTCGAATACGACATTCTGCTTGTTTTTCATACCAAATTTACTAACAAGACTATTAGATTGGAGGGGAAAATGAGCGATAGGACTGAGCACGAAATAATCAGAGGCAAAAAATATCGAATTCGATGCTTTTCATTCATTCATAAGCATGAATTAAATATTAAATATTTGAAAGGGATCGATAATGAAGTATGATGAAATTTCTTCTCTCTTACACTTGTACTTAGGATCAAACGTAGCGGAATTGCTGATCAAAGGTTAGCAGAAATGGAAGCGAAGGCAGCCCTAAGGGAGCTCAAAGGTAAACCGGAAGTGGGATTTGGTCAGTTCGACTTTGATAGAATGTAAGTGTCCAAGCTATTGCTTATTGGGATAGTTGAACTGACCAGACTTAATTTACAGAGGTAAAAGGAAACGGAGAGAGAAGATCACTGGATTTTCATACTGATCGAGAGAGAAATTTTATGTAAGTATCTAGCTTTTCACAGTTTTTGAAAAATCATTTTCAGTTGATTAACTTAATTTACTGTCATGTTGAAATTCTTCGATTGATCAGGCAAAATTGTGTTTGGCTCTAGAGGTAATAAAAGCGCTATCAACAATCGCTGACGACTGAACGTGTCTCTCTTAAGCCTCATTGCCTGGATTTGGTTTTGCTTCTTAATTTAATCATGTTCCACAAGATACTTCTGCTTCGTTCCATTAAATTAACCCATTGTTCTTCTTATCTGCTTGATTTAATTGAATTCGTTAAAACAAATAAATTGAATCATTAATTTATTCACCATTTTCTCGTTTACACTCCAAATAACTATTTCAAATGAATGCTGAATGGGAGCCTTTTATCCCGATGCTCTCAATGATTCTACCAATTTCGAGTGAATGTTTTACGATAAAACAATCAAGTTCTTGCTTTTCTCTTTTTTCGGATCAAAATACGTTTCATAAGCTAATTAGAATGGACGTTCTACTTTGAATGATCGATATGGATTTTCTTCTCCACCACCACCACACTAGACATTCCTCACTGGTGTGATCATCGGCTGTCCAAACTGTGGTATTTATCTGATGGAATGTGAAGGTAGACAGATGGAAGAGAATCGAACTAAATTGAATCGGAATCGTAATCGAAATCGGATTGGAATTGGATCGGAAACGGTTAACCTGACCACCAGGTTCTAATAGATCGGAATGGAAGTGTGTGAATGAATGGATACTGACGACTCGTCAATGACGAGTGACAAGTGATGAGTGACGAGTGACGATAAGAGATGGAGCAACGAAGAGTGTATACAGTGGCGCCACCAATACTGGCGCGTAGAAGATATTGGAATGGGCGGAGCTTATTGATGGTGTCTTTGTGAAGACTGAGGCGCCATCAGCAGAAAGAGGAGCAGCCATTTTGCAATGCAATTGCGGCTAGAATTGAGTTGAGAGAGTATAATTCAAATTTTGGTGGCTAATTTGATCCAGTTTAATTAGTGTTTTGCCTCTTTCGATCGACTGGCAACAATAGGTAACAATGAAAACAGTAAGTATGGATGTTTGCAATGATGTTTGGGAGTTGCAATCAATTGTCTCCTTTCGCTTTTGCTCTCGCTGTCCGTGTGCCACTGCGTCTTCACTCCCCCGCTGCCCTACCAACTACTACCAACTACTACCAACTACTACTAACACTAACAGCTATCACCTCTTGGTGAGCCCGTTGCATGCATGGATCTTCTCTCTTCCTCCTCTCATGTTTCACCAACCACGATCTTTTCCGCTGTGCTTACCATGTCCGATGATAATCTCTCTTCTTCCCAGGAAACCATCGGATCCAAGTTCAACATTGGTGACCTGGTATGGGCCAAGATGAAAGGATTCAGCCCATGGCCTGGCAAAGTAGTGCCACCACACGAAAACATGAAGCGGCCGCCCGGTAATTACAAGAACAAGCCTATCCAGTGTGTTTACTTCTTCGGATCTAACAATTATGCGTGGATACAAGAGGATGCTATCAAACCCTATTCTGATATGAAGGAAGCGTACAGTAAACTGAATAAAAGCAATGCGTTCAAGGAAGCTCTCGACAAAATAGAAGAATATATTAAGTCTGGTGGAACCGATCCAATCCCACCTCAACGCATCGGTTTGAGTGATAGTTTCAAAGAGAAATCCCCAGAGAAAGTTCATCACCGAGAAGATAAGAATGAGAAGAATGATGAACGAAAAGATGACAAAGATAGAAAGGATAAAGGGGATAACGATGAAAGAAATAAGCTTGATGGTAAAGATTCAGAAGATCGTGACTCAAAGAAAGAAAAGAATTCTAGTTCTGCTCAAAAAGATTACAGTCGAACTCCTTTCAAGTCTAAGCCGAAGAAGCCCTCCACTTCATTTAATGATGAGATTGTGTCTACACCCACTCCAGCTAAGAGAAGTAGGACTAGTACAAGCGCTGTTGAAGACTCATCTTCATCGGTTACCACAAAATCATCCGTATCATCTCCATCAACCACTTCTGCATCATCTCCGACCAAAGGTGCCCGTAACATCTTAGCTAGAACATCCAACTATCTACTGGATAATACAAACTCAGTAAATAATCAAACCGATCTCGATATTGGTTCCGTATCTGCCAAATCAAAAACAATCACCCCATCCACTCTGAAATTTGGCTTCATCGGCCTCGGACTTATGGGTCAGCGGTTGTTGAAAAACTTACTGAATTCAGGCCATTCAGTCACTATTTGGAATCGCACCCCTAGCAAATGCAAAGATTTCACCAAAGCAGGTGCCACCAAGGCAACCACTCCTGCTGATGTGATCGCTGCCGCCGATGTAACCTTTTCCTGCTTGGCTGACCCTCATGCCGTGCGTGAAATTGTGTTCGGTAATTGTGGTGTTCTAGCGGAGATGAAAGCAGGTAAAGGTTTCGTTGAGATGACATCTATCGGCCCGGATACATCGAATGACATTTGCGAGGCCATCATTTCTAGAGGCGGTCGCTATTTGGAAGCACCTATCATAGGAGGTGGCAAGCAACAGGCTGAAGAGGGTAACCTCACCATATTGGTGGCAGGAGATAAATCACTTTTTGAAGATTGTAATTCATGCTTCCAAGCAATCAGCAAACATTCTTTTTATTTGGGTGGTCAAGTTGGTGATGCCTCTAAAATGGGCCTTGTTGTGTCCATGTTGATGGGTAACCTTATTGGATCATTGGCAGAGAGTATGGCACTTGCTGATCGTACTGGTCTCTCCCAGAAGGACCTACTCGAAATACTTTCTCTCTCGCCTTTGAATTGTCATACGCTCGTCTCCAAAGGAAAAGGAATGATTGAAGGAGGCTTCGCCACTCAAATGCCACTGACCCATATGCAAAAAGATTTACGGTTAGCCCTCGAATTGGCTGAGGTATTTGAGCATCCAATTCCTATAACTGCTTCTACCAACGAAGTGTTTAAGCATGCTAAACATCTTGGCTACAGTGACCATGATGTCGCAGCGGTATATATCAGGTCTAGATTCTAATGATCATCACTATCGGTGGATTTAAGCTCACCGACTATGATTCCCTTTCAAGTTGCACGCACTGACAGTGCTTCATTTCTCTGTATTTGGTCAACATCTCCAAATTTTCATCGTGCGGCCAAGTTCAGTTCTTTAGGCATATAATTATTTCTCATTTAAAATTCCACTCTACTCTCATTTGAGATGAAGAAAGCGTACTCGTTGACAGCATCCATTGACTGAGATACCTCTATAGTTGCTTGATCGAAGCATCATGAATACCGATAAAGAAGACCCAGAAGCTCATTTTTAATTTTCATCCAGTGGAAGGTCTTTCTAACTTTTTTCCTCCTTGCCCTGTCTTAAAAAAATGAAATAAAATTGTAAATTATAGCGAAGACAATCCAATTGTGGGGTTAATTTTCTCTCGGCAAATGCCTTCTCTCCTCTTGGAGCTACACAGTGTCCACAATATGAATGTGAATGAGAGAGAATCCGTTCATGCAGATGTCGCTACTTGCGTGTCGCTGTTGTCTCTTGGTGAAGGAAATCATTTCCGTTTCCATCTCTTCATTTTTCATCTTCACTATCGAAGACTGTCAAATAATTAAACTCAAATTTTGAGCTCGTTATTGATCCCGAATATCCATCCCATTGTTTTTGGTTAATTGATAAAAAGATTTTGGTTGTTGTTCCATCTGATTTCAACCTCTATTAAGCAATCGTTTTCTCCATTTTTCGGTTTGTGATTACGTGAATTTCGACAAGAACTACGGTAAGATAATTCTAACTAGCCAGTGATGTGCATTACATGGAGAGTTTTCTCATGTCTCGTAATCAATCTTCCCTCTAGATTCATGATGAGTGGACCAGGCCCCAACACAGGTGTGAATGTTAGTCGTCATCTCCTCTGGCTTGTTACCAAGAGCCACAACTGTCACATATACAAACAGACAAATGTTAAGCAACCCTTCACAAAGGACCCTCTCAACCCAAAGGGTATACAAACTTTTCGCTGGTCCGGCAGCATTCAACGTAAAACTCTCAGTGTTACCTCTAACCCAACTGGAAAAGGAGTTGTGATGCTTTACCGTAAGCGCAAACATCAGCAAAGACCAAAGAAAAGCTTGGAAAAAGTTCCTCTGGTCCGTAACAATCGGCGAACGTTTCTTCATATTCGCAAGTTTGTCAACAAAAACTTTTATCGAACCGACATTAAAATGGTATGTAATCTCATATGATTTCATTGCTCCACATATTGTTCATCTTCCCTGATTGGTCAATTATTTATCGTTAATTAATCCATTGCTATTGTTTTCTCTATCTCTAGGCTGTCATCCGTCGTGCAAGTGCTATATTGAGAAGTCAGCAACCTCGCATTCACAAGAAGAGAGATAAGCGAGCCAGAAAAACTGAATAGTTGGATAGAAGAATTTCCAGCTCAATAAATCTCTACAAAATATCATTAGTATTGAAGTTGCCGTAAGATCTCTCCGGTGCATGATACTGTACAAAGTAAGAGCGGAGCTTCTTACTAAGCTACTTGTTTCCAAGTTGTAAAGGACATGAGTACATTTTTTGATATTTTCCTTTCGGTTATTTGGTCCACTAGACGAGTAGGAATAGAAGCTCGCTCTATCGAGATGAGACTAAAAAAAATTGTTTCCTATCATATTCCTATGCGTGAATCAAGTTTATTCTTTGAGAAAAGCTTTATCAAACTCATCAATGAAGAGAGATAGATTCGCGTTTGAATAGTTCAAGAATTGGAATATTTTTGAATGATTTTATCGTGAAAAAATATCTAAAAAGAGGCTTTCTCAAAAGCTTGAAATCGAAGATTATAGTGTTAGTACTTGTGATTGAATGTATTTGGATATATTTTCAGATCGTGATAGATGAGTGGAAAAAAATGGTTAGGAAGATTGATAAATAGGTCAAGAAACAAGGTAATGTTGATGGAATAGAGTTGTAAGGTGAGTAGAGAGGGCTACAATCTGGGGGACAAATGACATTCTGCGTTTCGAAAAGCTCAATATAGCCCTTGACCGTTCCAAGCTTATTCGATGCTTGGCAAAAATAGCCTCCAAAATTTCTTTTCTCTATTCTTCTGACTCGTAAAATTGTGGTAGAAACGAATTCATTGTTTGTGGGAAAGATCGAGATGTTGTAGTTCTTATTATTACTGAGAGGCTGGGTAGGATCATCTTCTTTGTACCAAGCGATAGCAGCCGAAGGGAAAGACTCAACAGAGCAAACCAGGTCTTGATTATAGTTCAAAGCCTGTCCTACCCGATCTTTGATAACTCTGATACTAGGTGGATACTCCACTTCCACACTGATAGCGCGTCGATCTCCACCAACTCCATTGTCAGCCACACAGAAGTATGTTCCTTGATGATCTTTGGTGATGTTTCCGATCTTCAAAATATTTCCCAGTGAGAAAGCTCGTTTGTTTGGTAAAAGTTTGTGCTTCTCTCGACGCCAAGAAATGCGAGGCTCAGGATGACCGGTTGCATTACACTTGAGAATGATTTCGGAGGCATTCACCGAAGTAACGACATGTCTACTACTGTCATCAGTGATAACAGGAGGAATCCTAACGGTAACATTTACCGCTGCTTCGACTGCTGTCGTTGAAGGCATCTGAATACGGCAGAGATATTTACCCTTATCATTTTCAACAATCTTATCTATTCTCAATTCAAATTTCTCATTGATTTTGTTGAGAGAGATCCTAGGATCTGGGATGGAAATTGAATTGCCTGTTGAAAGTAACGTTAGTCCTCCTTCGGTGGCTTTGATCCATTGGACACTGTAACCACTCGCATAGGCCGTTTCACAAATTAATTCAATACTCTCCCCGAGACTCGCGACCTTTTCTTTACTAATGAAAGAAATTGTTGGCTCTTGCTGTCCATTCACCAGATCAGTAAAGAGAGAAATTAGAGGGCAAAAAATAAAAAAATAAACGCTTTTGCCTGCCATGATGCAGACAACTCCCTGAAATTATTATTGAAAAAACATCTGACTGAGTTAGAAAATTTGAGCATTGAAAGTTTCAAAACTTTCAGTTTTCCTTAAAGTTTGCTCAAAAATAAATAAATAAAGGCTCACAGATGTCACTCTCACAGCTATCCTCAATATTAATATCGATACTTCCTCATGTATCTGGTAGCAGTTAAAATTTCTGCCGGGCTTCAATTTCAAGCCTTTTATTTCGGCGAATCAATTTTGTTCTCAAAACGTGTTCCTCATTAATATTTTTCACCATTCTAATTTAAAATATTATCATCATCAATTCTTTGATAATTACACACATCTCATCCCAGCTCAATTTGAGAAATGTCTCTATCAGGGGTAAGTTTAGATTAGATGATTGTCAGCCTCTTTTATCCACTCTCTTTTGCGACTTGTTTTCACTGCTCACAGATCACTCGTCAAGCTTCCGAAATGAGCGAACTCACGAGAGTAGATCGAATCGGAACACATTCTCATATTCGAGGACTTGGTCTCAATGAATTGTTGCAACCCAAGCCGGTAAGTTGTCTCTGAATTAAACTTTACTTTTTCATCCATCATCTCTCAAATTCTGTAGGTTTGTGAAGGAATGGTTGGCCAACTGACAGCTCGTCGAGCAGCTGGACTCATTCTCCAAATGATCAAGGAAGGTAGAATTTGTGGTAGAGCTGTGCTGATTGCAGGAGAACCGGGAACTGGAAAAACTGCGATTGCGACAGCATTATCTAAAGCACTTGGCCGTAAGACACCATTCACTCAAATTTCCGGCTCAGAAATTTTCAGTCTCGAAATGAGTAAGTCGGAGGCTTTGATGCAGGCTCTTAGACGCTCGATCGCCATAAAAGTTAAAGAAGAGACCGAAATTATTGAAGGAGAGGTCGTCGAGATAGAGGTTGATCGGCCAGGCACAGGAACTGGTAATAAGCAAGGAAAGCTAACAATTAAGACTACCGATATGGAAACTGTTTATGATCTAGGACAGAAAATGATTGACTCTTTGACAAAAGAAAAAGTTACTGCTGGAGATGTGATTATTATCGATAAAGCTACCGGTAAAATTACTCGAATAGGTCGGAGCTTCACTCGAGCGCGTGATTATGATGCCATGGGTCCACAATCGAAGTTTGTTCAATGTCCTGCTGGGGAACTTCAGAAACGTAAAGAAGTTGTCCATACAGTATCGCTCCATGAAATCGACGTGATCAATAGCCGAACACAAGGTTTCCTAGCACTATTTTCTGGTGATACTGGTGAAATTAAGCCTGAAGTCAGACAACAAATTGATGAAAAAGTTTTTGAATGGAAAGAAGAAGGCAAAGCAGATATAGTTCCAGGAGTTTTGTTCATTGATGAAGTCCATATGCTAGATATCGAATGTTTCTCCTTCTTAAATCGAGCCATTGAATCACCTCTTTCACCAATTTTAATTGTTGCTAGCAATCGTGGCATAACACGTATAAGAGGTACAAACTATCAATCTCCTCATGGCATTCCTCTTGATCTCTTGGATCGAATGATAATCATATCAACTGTTCCTTACGCTGAAGAGGAAATCAAGCAAATTTTGAAAATAAGATGTGAGGAAGAGGACGTATCTTTGGACGAAGATGCGATGATACTCCTGACGAGAATCAGTGCTGAAACAAGCTTACGGTATGGCATGCAACTAATAACTGCTTCAAATGTTGTAGCAATGCAGAGAAAATCTCCTGTGGTTACTGTGACTGATCTTCGCAAAGTTTATTCAATTTTCTTGGATGAAAAACGATCAAGTGATTTCCTCGATCAATTTCAACAACAATTCTTATTCCATCATCCAGAGAATACAGTATCCGATGGTAACGGAAAAATGAATTGATGAAAAACTGTAAAATCATCTTTTTCTCTCTTCATTTCCTTGATACAAATAAATTCTCTAAGCTCAAACAAGCAACAACGGTACAGTTTTTTCTACAGTACTATCTGGTATGTGAAGGCAATAAGATTTTAGATCGTGTTCTTCATCATGACATTATGAGTTAATCGATTGATCATCTGATTCAGGGGGTAGAGTCGATGATCAAAAATTACCCGAAAGCGTAAATTGATGAAATCTCATCATGATAAAACATTTTATGAATGAACGAAAGTTTTACAAAGTGAGTTCTGTTTGACAACATGGGTAGAAATCCATCAGATTTGAACTATCTTACTTACTTGTATTCTTATTAAGGGTTTTAGATAATGATAGCAAATGCTTGATGGCCTCTTGCTCTTGGCTCAAATATGCCTTAACTTCTTTGATGAGAGAATCATCAACAGTGAAAGATGTAACCATCGATTGATTTTGCATCTCTCTTAGTTTACTCATTAAATCATTGAGCTTACCCTTTAATTTGCTCGAATCATTCAATTCTGCCTGTAAACCTTCCAGTTTGGCTCGAAGTTGATCTTCATGCGCCTGGACGGGATAAATTCTTTGCCGCCTGATCACTTGCCATACCATCACAGAGAGAACTCGATTTCCGAGAACCACATTTTTTCTCTTGCATTCATCAACTTTTGTTCGCATCACTGCCACAGCACGTTCCAAGTTTTCGATATCACCAATGATCAGTCTAAGTCGTTGTCTTTGCTGCTGAGTTTCCTGTTCTTGAAGTTTAAATCTTTCATTGAGAGCTTGAAAACCAATCAAAGGTACCGGTATGAATTTTTTTGGATCTGGATTATTTAACTTGGCTTGATTCCATAAAAGCTCGTCGATACCTTGTGGTACAACTTTGAGATACTCATCTATTTCCTCTTTAGAAGGTGGATGAAGAGGGACGAGTTGAATAAATTTATTAACAAAAACTTGACTCAATTGCATCTTGACATTTGGCTGATTTAGGTAGAGAACGAGATGGCGAGCAGGTAATTTAATGTTGGTGGTAGAATCTATAACAGACACTGTGAGTAATGCCTTATTATCTGGAAGTATCTTGGTAGAATCAACTTTTGGATTGTAGTTGACACCGAATAAACTTTTCAAATTTGTTTCATATTGTAAAACTTGAGAATTAAGCTGACTCTCATTCCCTTCAACCGAAACAAGAACACCAAATTTATTCTCATTTCCCTCTTCACTTTTTATCTCTGAATATCCAATGGATTTGAACCGATGATTCGGCTGATGTTGATTCAGTTCAACTGGAGCTTGATTTTGAGTATAATACGCTCTCCCGGTGCCCCAATATGCTTGTAACTTGTTTAAGAGACCCAAAATTTGATCTCGCTCGTCATTGAACAACTTTGGATTGAAAGGGCTTGGCTGGTTAGGATCCATGGATAAAGATGACTAAAACAACCAATAAATTGGGAAAATATTGAGAAAAATCGAAAAAACAATCATGAAAGATTCAATTTCAACGGCAAAATCTTCACTCCACAAGCACAAGCAGTTGTCAGCTCAAGTCAAAGTTTGCCTAAAATAATGGCTCACAGATGTCACTCGTACACATATGCTTAATATTAATATCGATACTTTCTCATGTATCTGGTAGTAGTAAAAAGGTTTCTGCCGGGCTTTAATTTCAATTTCAAGCCTTCAAGAGACTCCTCTGCCGTCGAAGAGAAGACATCGTCCGAATTTTGTCCCTATGAGTAAAAATTTTTGCCTTTGGTGAATCTGTGTAGAAGATTGTATCTACTAAAATTGTACACCTGAATCCTGATTTTTGAATTGTGAGGTGAAATAAAATGAAAATTGTAATAGTATTCGTCTGATTGAACGAGTGCCTCAAATCCGTGCTCTGACTGGGAGATCGTTCTCTGCGTTCTCTGTATCGAGTTCCCCTTTCGCGAAAAGTTCGACTGAGACGGGAGGTTTGATCGGTCAAATTCTTTCCGAGAAAACAAATCTGGTAAGGCTCGAAGGTGAGTGACCTGAGTTTTATTATCGAGGATTGAATGATACCAGAGAGAAGAGAAAAAGTTATCATCATAAAAGTGAGAAATTGGAAGTGGACCAACAGAAGAAATCTCAGAGTAACAAGAGCGAGAGACATAAGAGAAAAAAGAGCTAGGATAGGCCGGGTGAAGATTAACACCTTCAAGAAAGGCCAGCTAGTTAAACTGTGGGTTTATTTTAGATAGACGAATGTACTTGAATAGGACTACACTTTTGAACATTTGGGAAAGTGTGAAGGAGAAGATAGACCTCAGTGAGAGAAAAATAATTGCGAATGTTCTAAGAGAGAATTCTGAAGATAGAGTTTCAATCGAAGGTAGTAATTTCTCCATTCCAAACTACGTTAGAAGTGTAAACTTCACACCACTCAACGGTGAGAGAATACTGATATTCTTTGATAAGTACATCTATTCGTGCTGGTTTTATAAATTGCACGAAAGATACGAATTTGGTGGGGAAAAGTTCCACATCTGTAAAGTTTGTGGATCAGCCTTTAATAATTCAGTAAGCTTCAAAATTCACTTTTACTCGATTCAGTGTTGCTCTATTGTTCCTTATGTGAATATCAATACGACAATCGGTCTAATAACATACAAGTGGAGCCAGGTAGTGAAAGGAATAGATGAGAGGGAGCATAGTTGAGAAGGGAATCTTACTCATTTACGGCCTAAGGATAGAGAAAGGATACCCAGAAGACAGGCTAAATAAAGTTCACGAGTTGTTAAGAAAGAGAGCAATAGCTAAGGCAAGCATTATCAAGTTAACTAGCATTGGCGATATTCTGAAGGAATACAACATCGTGAGATTAGATCGTCGAAAGATAGCCCTATTCTTGCCGAACAAAATCTACCTGATTAAAATCAGAGCCTTGGTTACCGATCACTTTCTGATAGGACTGAAGTATAAGAAGTTTAGATGTATCATCTGTAGAAATTTCTTCTATTCATTTGATTCGTTTGTCAGGCACTTCTACAGAGCTAGATGTCTTGCTATCACTCCATACATGAATGAGAGACTCTGTAACGAACTTGTGTCCCCCATGATTCTGAAAGGAAATGGATATTGACCCAATTCTTGTCTTGCTCATAATCGTTCTAGTTAATGAGATTGCGATACTAATAGCATTAACATATATTCTGAGTAAGGAGCTATAGATGAGTTTTCTGGGACCTGAAACTCTTGTCACCTTCTGTGACAGAATAAATGAGATACTGTCAGACGGAACTTTTGATAGATGCCTAAGAATACTCGAGAAGACTACTCTGTATGAAACAGACATCGAAGGCCTCGATAAAGACGGTTTAATTCAATGTGTGAGAGCGTGGAGAGAGTGGAATACAAGATACATCCCAGTAATTTTTGACCAGAGTTTATGGATTCTCGATCCGAATAGCACATTTGAAGACAGAAAAAGAACAGTGAGACCTATTCTGTGCCCTCTATGCTTGAAATCGTATTCGACCATCAAGTTGGCAAGGCGACATATCATTGAGGCTAGATGTATGGTTATCACTCCCTACGGTAATAAAGCCACGATCAGTAGAGTCGAAAAAATCAACAACCATGAAATGTCTGAGGAGATTAGATCTCACTTCGTATAACAGCAAAACAGCACCGTACACCTCGATCGAAGCAGGCAGAAGGATAAATTCCATTTTGTTAGAGAATAGCTTTAGTAGATTATGCGTATGTCGAGGCACCCAGAAGATCAAGACTTATCTGAAGAATCATAGAATTTCTAGGAGAAATCTGAATAGAGTGGCGGTCTTCTTTAACAACTACATATATCTATGCGAGACGAAGAATCTACTGGGAAAATACCACACAGTCACGAAAAAAGGACCGAAGGAAGCGATCTGCTGTCGAATTTGCGGTAACACAGAGAACGATGGTTTCAAAATTGCGAAGCATTTTTACAAAGGAGAATGTGTAGTGATCACACCGATATACAGCCCTGAAATAGTGCTTGAATTGATTAGTCCGAAGATAATCCATCAGTACCCGATTCAACTGAACGTGAGGAGATCGGAATCGACCAGTCAGAGACGCCCAGAGCGAGCGGATAGAGTAGAGCCCATCGCTTCGACTAGTGCAGACAGATCAGTGGGAATAAACATGAACCTTCCTCCACCACCATCATAATGATTCCATATAGTTGTGAACTGTTGATCCGGTTATCTAATATACATTATAGAATTATTGGTGATCGGACCAGTAGAATATACAAAGCTAAACTATATAATCTAAGCAGTAGAAATTTCGAAGTGAATATAGGTGACGATGAGGAAATCCAGGAGTTACTAAGACATTTTGCAACGACTCCTCAACCTGAAAACTGGATTCCAATATATTTTGACTATAATATTTGGATCTGTCACCTCCCAAGCCTTTTTGACTGGGAAGAAAACCCTCATAGGAGGTGGGAAACCAAGACAATTAAGACTGCAAAATGTGTGCTGTGTAATGCCAAATTCAAAACTCTTCAACAAATAAGAGATCACTTCACAAACTATGAGTGTTTAGTGCCGACAATTTACTGCTGTTACAACACTGATGAGGAGATCGCTAATGAGGAGAGGTTTGTAGATGGACTCGATGAGAGACCAGTATGGAATGATGATGAATTAGATTGGTGAACGATGACTTATCGTCCATCTGTGAAGGTGATACAAACCAATGTACAGAAAAGTAGTGACGCTATTATTAGTGCTCTAATCAAGACTAAAAGTGAAGAGTTGTGGGTGATCAGTGTGTGTGAATCACCGGACTCGATCAACTTAATCACTAGAGAATTTGATCCAAAGATTAAATGTATCACCAATGGTGAGACATCGATCATCGCCAGCTCCGAATGGACAATTGCGGCTCAACCCACAGGAATCCCGATGGTAGCTATGAGATGTGTACTAAAAGGGAAACAGGTAGGTTTTGTGGCCCTACATTGGAGATATTGGAAGGATCCACATGGTGAAATGTTCGAGAAGTTGGAAAATATACTCCGAAAAGAGCTATATGGACATGATACAATAATTGCCGGAGACTTCAACACAGAGCACCCGCTCTGGAGCCTGAGTGCACCTAGATTGAATGCTCAATTTGTAGTGGAAATTATCGGCAAATTTAATCTTAAGAATTTCACAGAACCTACGGAGGATACATGGACACGGGAAAAAGGAAAGAAGAGGTATTGGTTGGATACGATCCTGATTAGCCAGCGTAGAGAGTGTATGAGATTCTCGATCGACTGGCCAAAGGGCACTGATCATCGCTCAATTGAGGCCGAAATCAGGCTGGAAAGTGTCAAAGAGAAGGCTCAACTGACAGGATGTAACTGGGCATTGGTTGAAGAATGTTTGAAAAACAGCGTTTACAAATTCGCTCCCCCATACACTGTTCCGGTTTCGGAGGACTGGTTGCTCCAGGAACACAGGGAAATTATTGCCATTCTATCAACAACCCTCTGCGAATGTGCCCTGGATTCCAAAGGTAGAGGCGTGAGACAAATGGACAAGCTTATACGCAAAAGGAAAGCAGTTAAAGGTAAATTGAATCGTCTGAAGAAGAGCCTCAGCTCTCTAGAACAGGTCATCAGTCTGTCACGACAATTGGACGATATTAATTCAAGTATCAAGTCCTTGGGAACAAAGAAAGTAGATGCTATTTATGAGAGTCTGAGAAAAGAAAAAGCAAATGCATGGGACATATGCAGAGAAGTTCTAGGCCCTGACTGGACGAAATTGAGACCGGAAAGCTTCATACAAAACGTTGAGAGCCTCAGCAAAGAGCGTAATAAATTTCTTGGGCTCTTTGGAGGAATTCAGGGTCCTAGGGCTTCACCTAAACCACAGTACTATGATATTGCTGGTTTCACCGAAAAAGAATGGCGAAAAATATGTAGAACAGTAGGCAAGAAAAGATGTCTCTTTGAAAGATTCCTGGATAGCAAAGGCATGGCCATCATGCTTAAAGTAATGCCGAAGGCAAGAACCTTCATTGAGCTAAGTATAGCCCACTCATATGTTCCCCTTGCCTGCTTAGAAAGTAGAATACAGCTAATTGAAAAGAGTGATGGACTTAAGGTTAGGCCTATAGCGATCCAGAACCCTGTAGCCAGAGTGTTCGATGCCTGTTTCGCTTGTTTGGTAGATAGATACTACCGGGGAGAGATTCCGAGACAATTCGGGTTTGTTAAAGAAAAAAGTGTGGATGAATTGTTTCTCAGATGGTCGGACATAATTGAAAAAGCAGCCCAGAAGAAGAATAGCTACTGCTTGATGTGGAACTTTGACTACTCAAATGCATTCGAGGATTTTGGTTGGGACCACACGATGAGAGAATTGAGAGAAAACAGTAGGGCTCCAGAAGGGCTCATAAATCTTTTTTCATTTTGCCTGAAACATCGAATCAGTTTTGTGAAAGAAAACGATTCGATTTGGACTCGAGAACATAGAACAGGTAGCTGGCAAGGAGGCATATCCTCTCCAAAAAATTTCGCGATGGCGACCAAAAATCTAATTATAAACGAAGCCGGAGGAGTCAAGGTTCATACACTCAAATTCGCCGACGATATTATCATCATCAGTGATCCCATCCCCATGGCTCATTGGCGAACACGTCTGAGGATGTTTAATTGGACAAAAAACAGACTCACAATCGACATCATAAGACAACTGAAAGAGCGATCGAGTAGAACAGGACTGAGCCTAAACGAAGAGAAGACCAAATGTATCGCCTTCGCAAATGATTGGTGTCTCAGTAAAAAGATAGCCGGCTCTGGATCCATGAAATTTATGGGCATAGAGTTAAATTCTGGGAAATTTCCGCGAACTTTTCCATTCATCAACAAGAGACTGGAACTGATCAAATCCTTGTTTAGAAGAAGATTCTCTCAACTCGACCAGCTACCGACCAAAGCTTTGGGCTTTGTGTACGATGGACTAGTAAACTCGATTCTCCGCTACTTCGCTTGCTTTTGTTACAGGTTTAATGAAAAATGGAGTAAGAAAGACTTCTTGAGAACCGCCGAGATCCTATGTGGTATACGAGGATCTCCAGTTATCTTCGAGCTGCTAAATGCTAAGGAACCAGAGACATGCATGAGAGATCACTTCGTTAATCAGAGCCTGAGATGGGGAGCAGAAAGCACGATTTTAGAAGACCTAGGGATCCAACACTTGTGTATTAGATCTGAGCAAAAAGAAATTCGAATTTATCGAGTTAGCGAAACACTCATTTCAAGACTAGGAAGATTAGAACAATTTTTTGAGGCCAAAATTGAATACTTTGCCGCTACCGGATGGTGTGTGTCGAGTGGTAGATACTCGATGGACATCACTTACGGAACTGGTGTTCTGAGCCCGCTCAGAATATCAAAGAGGTGTGTTCTGAACCAAGATGTGGTGGGTGATGATATCGAGGCTGTCGGACAATGGTGTGTCAACTCAGCGATTAAATACGCAGCTGAGTGCGAGGAGGATGTGATCTTCCACATTTTGAAAATCCCGGAAAGTTGGCTGGATCATTACAATCAAGTGGCTTGTAATATCAGAAATGCAATGGCGCGAAGAAGAGGTATCTGGCTGTTCATGGATAGCAGAGATTCGGGGCTGATTGAAAAAAGAATAGGCTGTCCAGTTAATGTGTCCATCTGTGAGGCCAAAAGACTGACCCATCGCCTCAATTCTTCAGTGAAAAGTGACCTAAATTTTTGGGGTACCCAAAAATATAGGTGGAAAGAAATCCTATGCGCCAGCGGCTCATGGCATCAAATGAATCTTTTGGGGAGAAAAAGATGCAGATGCGGTGGTCCATTGACTGGTAGACACTTTATTAACAACTGTTTAATGATCAATCAATGTAAAGCTGAATGGTTAAGAGGGATAAGTAAATTTAATCTGCCGGTACAGGAAATCATGAGGAGAGCGGACAGTTTTGAAAAAATAAGCGATGTCTACAATATAACGAGGATCGCTTTACGCTTCAACGGAGTCAAGCTGATACAATGGAATGACCCTAGAAATATCCTGGATAAAGTGTCTATTCGACTGAAGAAAAGTTATGTCCATCGTAGATACCCGGGACAGCAGCTACAAGAGTAATAAGGCACATTCGATCGGGATCGGTCTGCTGATAGTGACTAACCAAATCCTCGTCCCGATTTCCGGTGAGATCCTGACGACAAAGCCGACAAGTTTGAAGACGAGTGGCAGTCACAGCATATTGTCGCAAGTGATCAAGATGGATGAAGGTAAAATCATCAGCTAGAAAAGCCATCCTGTAATAATTGCGAACATACTTTGCTTGACTGAGTGGCTTGACGGTAGGATCGGCTTGAATTCGAGCGATGATCCCATCAAGATCGGCCACCTCGGAGGTGCTCAAGGAATAGCGTTGAATGACTCGCCGGCGAGCTCTAAGGTATCGGCTCTGGAAGATGGCAAAATCATTGTACTCAATCTCACCTAAAAGAACAAAGAAATCAATCTCACTATGAAAACAGAGCGCAACTAATGTACTTACGGGCCATTATATAAGGGCCAGAGGGACGATTTTTAGAAGTATTTTTTGAATCCGAAGACATGACGGAAGGATAGCTCAGTATGAGAATGGCTCACTAGGAGAGAAGAAAGAGGGTAATAAAACACAATGAATTGTTGGAATGATGATCCTAAATGACGAGCGTCAAAACAACGATGAATGGTGTAATAACGGTGTTCGAACTTTTCTGACTAATATGAGTCATAAAGTAGCTTCTTTTCCAGAGGGCGTTGAGATGAAACTCAAGCTACAAGCCACGAAAGTTTGGATCCATGGCACATGTGAACGATCAAAATTTGTCTTCCACTGTTGTGAGGATGAATTGGTGACCAAACCAAACCCATGGATTGACTACTGTGAAGAATTGCTTGAAGTTTACATCTGTGATATCACTGAAGAAGTTCACATACTGTGTGGTCAACTTGGTAGTAGGAGCGTTAGAGAGGTAAGCTGTCTATTAACAAAAGGGTGGTTATTGTGCAGGGACATTGACAGGATAGCAAAGGCATTGGAATTTTTTGGTTTCAAATGTAAATTCACCAGAAACAACTGCTCTGAAACAGCAACAATCATTAGACAAGTTGGTAAGAAAAAGTTTACAGGCGCCGTTCTTGGTCCAGAGTGCTTCATCTGTTCGCCAGTAAAGTCTGATTGTATCATGGAATCAGTGGCAGATATAAATGGTACCAAATCAGATCGGAGAGAGGAGATATACGTGGATGTTGACAACAAGTGTCCCTGCTGGAACAAGATCAAAGATGATCTCTCGAAAGAGATCCTGAAAGCTAAGAATCTGGATGACTGTCCCCCAACAATCAAGGAATCAAAAGCAGCCGAGCTCAAGCCACTCATCTCTAATTCAGAAGATGCCAGATTGAATGGATTGGTGACTGAAGAAGAGAAGAGTGTTGGTCCACTATTACATGAGATCGAAGGAGTAGCAAGCTTATCGGAAAGAGAAAAGAAGCAGATAATGTTCTCCTTGAAAAACAATCTGCTGCCATTTGTAACTCTTCACAATTTGAGTGCTATCTTCACAATTTGCCCAACAACAGGTCCGAACGGCTCAAGCAAACATCTATGTATTCTATGCTCGAAATGGTACAACAACAGGATCTCTCTCCTTTCCCATATTCAGAACAAACACACTGGTTTCTGGCACCGCTGTAATCAATGTTGGAAATTCTTCAGTGATGAGAGATGTATCAAAAAACATTACAGGGTGAATCATGAGACTAGAGTTTCAAGTGTGTACAACGTATGCTGTCTCGCTAAGCCATCATATTCAAAAGAAAGCATCAGCATCGGTAAATCGTTTCATGGATGAGAATTCATCGGGAAACATGGATAAACAAAAGACACCTAAAGTCTATCACCCACCTTCAGGATAGTGTGCGAATACCTCATCTCGATTTCATCAATCATCTTTTAATACGCCGAATGTCTCTCTTCCGTAAATTCGAAACTTCCATTAATTTTCTTCCATTAATTTTTCTCCCATTAATTTTTTCCTTAATTTCTTTTTACATACACACAGTAATCATTTTTCCTAGATATTTGATAATCTAACTTTTTGTATCAAGAAACAAGCCGAAGCTCATCAGATAAGTAAATAGTTGGTAAAGTAATAATTAATTATACGGGTGCTCATTTTACATCGGTTTATCGAGGCCTATGGCGAAGAAATATACCGAAGAGTGGACCTCTCACGAAGGCTAGGCTGACGTGTGAGCTCTTCTTGGGCCATAGCCCATCACTCCTGTGAAATTAGTACAAAAGAGACTGCTTTTTGACTTGTGTTTCGGCGAATTAATTTTGTTCTCAAAAAAGTGTTTCCAATTAATATTTTTGGCCATTCTTATTTAAAATATTTAGAATAGAAGTAAAATAAGAAATAAAATTATCGGTGTGTATATCGGTTAAAGTCACATGATAGGAGCGCTAATGTCGAATGTGCATGTTGTGACTTAAGCGATTCCAAATAAATAAAAAAATAAATGCTCATTTGAACCGGCTTTTCACCCCGTACTTGTTCCATTTTTCTCCTTTTTGGCCATGTGAACGATTGTGAAATTTTTGCCTCTATTGTGTCCATTTTTCCTACACTTTATCCTGTCTGTGATATAAATTCCAAGTAGTGACAATGCTGCGAGAGTGTGAACACGGAGAGGAAGAACTTTCCTTCTGTGAAAATATGGTAACTCATAGCGTTTCTGATGGAAAGTGTGCCCGAAAACTAATTAGAAATTTTACTCTCCAATCAACGGTCATTCAAGCAGTTTGGTGCACTTTCCATGATCTCGAAGAAGATAAATCCATGGAAGCTATCTGTGCAATCGATTCTTCTCGTTTGGAAATCTTTTCCAATGAAGGAGATAACTTTCCAACCGGCTTGCCATTTAAAGTAAGTGAAACTCTAGCGATAGAATGTTTTGTAATCCATATTTTATCCTCTTAATCATTCTTTCAGGTGTCGAAAATTATTGGTACTAAACTAGGATTACTCCTTGAGCGTGCACCCCAACCTTGTGAAGCGATAAATCTGCCTATTCTTTTCTTCTTAAGTTATCCTCATAGAGATATTGGCCCAGTGATCGTCAAGCCAGTTCCAAAAGATGAATCACTTGGTTATCTTACAATTGCCAATAAGCTAGAGTTAGTTTTCTTTGATAAGCAGACCAATTTTTGCCTCTTCTATCATAAAATTGATGGAACTCATAGTGTATGGAGGCTTCGACGAGCCAATGAAAAAGAAATAGAACTGATAACCTCTAATAATAATCCAAAGATTAACAACGAATCACGAGTTTCAATCCTAGATTCACCCCTAGTGAACACTTTGAGGCACTCTCCCTGCCAAACTAGCTTCTCTGGTGCCAATCTCAACTCTCCTTTCAGAAGCTCAAATAGACAAGCCTCAACAGCGATGATAGCATCTCCAATATTCAAGGAAGACCGTGGATCTCCTCGTTCCCCTCATTTTCTCTCTCCTCTACGGACAGGCCGACTTGCACCCTCTCCAGCATCTCCACTACTCCGTAATTTTACTACTCCTCAGAACAGAGAGATGAAAACTCCCGTCCAAGGATCAGCTCTGAGAAAGGAGATCTTCGCTTATTCCTCTGGAGATCGATTGGCGACTCCACTTCGTTCAGCTTTCATCGTCGATCCATTTGATGAGGTTGATGCTCCACTCCTATTGGAAGTATGTATCGAGCATGTTTGGAATGAGCCAGCTCACGGGTTGACTGGAAAAACTCGCAAAGCTTTTGTTACACAAGATTGTATGGGTCAGAATTATATGGCTTATCTGCTAGGTCAGCAGCAGCAACTGAAACTTATAAGATTTGATCCATGCAATGATGGAAAAAAAATTATCTTTGGACCTCTCAATCTGATCACAGCTAAGGACGCTGAGCCTATTGAAAGTTTATCCATGATGTGTGTGCTTGATCACTCAAATAATATCATCCTATATAGTGGTATAAACAAAGTTAGTACGGTTCATGTTGCCTCCTTGCTTCCAACTTCGACTCTCATTAGTTCCTCTTCGAACAAATCGTATCCAATGCAATCCCCTGTACTTCGTAGGGGAAATTTAGCATCTTCTACCCGCCAAACTAGCTCTCAAGGACATCAATCCAGATTTTCCTCTGAAACCGAACTACCCTCAGTTTTGCACGACCAGAGCCAAAGTTCTGTGTATGATCCAGAGTCCAATATCAGTTCATTCGCCTACAAGTCAATTGCAAATATATTATCCATCAAAGACAATGTCCGCGATCGCATCACAATTGAAACAAATGCTTCGAATTTCCGCATATCGATTCCTCCTCTTGCCACCTCTGGGGTAGTCAAGATGTGCCTAGAGGCTCTCAAGACTGTTCTTCCCCGTGAAGTTGGCATTCATCTTATAATAAGATGGTACTCTCTTCGAAATCCTCCGGGTTTACATGATTATACTCCTGAAAAAGAACTAGATTCCTTCAAATACTGTCTGCTCTCCTTGATCGGATATGAACTTGACACTAACGCTTTCGACATGGAATACTATCCCAATATATCACCGTCGGTGGGGAAAAAACTGAATTCTGAGAGTGATGAGAAAGGCTCTGATGATGACTGGCTTTGGTTAATCTCGAATTCTCCCTCTTCTGCGAAAAGAACTCTGGTTCGACGCTCATCTAATGAGATCTCACGGACAATAAGCCCCTCCAACCCTCTCTTTCCATACTTGCCCTCGATTCTGTTCACTCTCCATCTCATCCATGAAGAGCTTCTACTGCATCTTCTCATGAAGGACTATGCTCCTCAGTTGTGTGATATAATCTACATGATAGCGAGTGATTTGAAACGAATATCATACCAGGACTACTATTGGAGAATGGCCCCCAATATTTGCTCAACTCTCAATAATCCTCCACGGATCTCTAAGAAAGATTTCAAATTACTCAATCACCCTAGTTTTCTCACAGATTCACCTCCAATTGTTTATAATCATCTTCAATCGCTGGTAGTCAGCAATGGATCACCTTTTCCCTCGATTCCTAAAATAACCCAGCAGATTCGGCGTTTGGTTCTCTTATTTACATGTTTCCAGAATTCATCATTCACGGAAAGTGATGTTCTAACCCCAATCGGTCATTCGAAATTGGACTTTGGGGACGAAATTGAGATATGCTCTGGCTCACCTCATGAGAAGATCGTTCTCTGTTTGAATAAGTTGGAAATGACTCTCAACGATCTCAAGTGTCTTCCTCCAGGTCTTGTACTTCCTATTTGGAATGCAATATTCAATTGCAAACCTGATCCGCCTATCATATGGACTAGTGAATGTTACACACTTATCGGACGAGAAGATCTTGCTATCCTCAGTGGATCTAGAGTTCCTAAATATCCTATCCAAGTTGATAAAGTTTTGGAGTTTGACAACGATGATGACGGACTAAGTAGTTTGAATCGAGAGGCTTTGAGTTTATTGTTTCCAAATGACAGACGAGTTGACGAGTCTTATGAGCTTCTACAATCATCAAAGCCGGTAATTGTCGCCATTGAACAGAAACCGGGAGTCTCAGATCATGATTTCATTGAGGATCAAGAACGTCATTTGTACACGATGAACATTCGAACGTGTGCTCTTCCAGTCGGACGTGGGATGCTGAGTCTTCGAACTTTTCGACCTGTGGTTGCGAAGAATTTTCCGATCCCTCGCTTGTGTCTCTCAGGTCGTGTTCCACCGAGAAATACTACTGTCGAGGTTTCTCACATCGAAACACCTCAAAACATGAATACATGGCCGCTATTTCATAATGGAGTGGCAGCAGGACTCAAAATTTGTCCAAATTCTGATGCAATAGATTCACACTGGATCGTCTATAACAAGAACAAAGTAGAATCTCTCTCTAATGCATCAAATGCCGCTGATGCTGCCAATGAACACGCAGGATTTCTTCTAGCTCTTGGTTTGAATGGATATCTGCCTCGACTATCTTGGATGAATATTCATGACTATTTCAATAAAGGCAATGAACTTGCTCGAGTAGCGATTATTATTGGACTAGCCGCTGCAAAAAGGGGCACTATGGATATAAATGTGGAAAAAATGCTAAGCATACACGCGGAGGCTTTCCTTCCTCCATCTTCCATCGAAATGGATATCGCGCCCATCGTAGAAGTTGCTGCAGTGCTTGGAATTGGTCTACTTTATCAGGGGTCTGTACAAAGGCACATCGCGAAGATGCTTTTAGCTGAAATTGGAAGACCTCCTGGGCCTGAAATGGAACACTACATTGATCGCGAAAGTTATGCGCTTTCTGCTGGCCTTGCACTTGGACTAGTCACTCTCGGGAGAGGAAATGAGCTCATATCAACTGTATCCTCCTCTGATTGCGTCTCAATGGCAGATGAGCTGTGTAACTATATGATAGGTGGTCATAAGAGACCACTAACTGCAGGACAAAGAGAGAAATATAAGACTCCTAGTTATCAAATAAGAGAAGGAGATTGTGTCAATTCTGATGTCACTAGTCCTGGAGCCACGCTAGCATTAGGAATGATGTTCTTCAATACCAACAACGAAGCTATTGCAAAGTGGGTGACTGCTCCAGATACTCAGTATTTGTTAGAATCTGTTCGTCCAGACTTTCTTCTGCAGCGCACATTAAGCAAAGGTATGATAATGTGGGATTCAATAAGACCAACCGAAGCATGGATCAAATCTCATTTGCCAACTATTGTGGCAGAGAATGCTCTCAAGAAAGTTGACACTCCAAACCCTCGAATAGATTACGAAACCATGAGTCAAGCATATTGCAATATAATTGCTGGCGCTTGCATGGCTATGGGTCTCAAATATGCTGGATCCGCTAATCAGGATGCATTTGACTCTATCCATGCCTTCGTTAACATCTTCATGAATCTCCCAAATGAGCAAGTATTGGCTGAGCAAGCTGGACGAAGTACCATTGAATCGTGCCTCAATGTACTTATCATCTCCTTAGCTATGATAATGGCTGGAACTGGTAACGAGGAAGTTATGCGGATCTGTCGCTATCTTAGATCTCGAATATCCCAAGTTAATGTTGTGCTATATGGGTCTCATATGGCCACTCACATGGCTCTGGGCCTCCTCTTTTTAGGTGGATGCAGATATACCCTGAGCTCCTCACCGGAAGCGGTCGCTGCCTTGATTTGTGCTTTTTTCCCTAAATATCCAATTCATAGTAATGATAATCGGTATCACCTTCAAGCGTTTCGTCATCTTTATGTTTTGGCGGCTGAGCCTCGGCTTGTCCTTCCCCGTGATATTGATACCGGCAAATTAGTATATGCTCCACTTGTCGTCAAGAAAAAAAGTGGTGAATATTTGAACATTCGAGCTCCTTGTTTCCTTCCTCAGCTAGATCTCATCGAAGAAGTAATCCTAGAAAACGATAGATATTGGAAAATTTCCTTTAACATTCATCTCAATTGGAAAAATTTGCTGTGAGTATTCGTACTTGTAAGTTAGTTCGTGCTTCTCTAATTTGGGCTTTTTTCAGATCTATGCTCGAGCGTGATGGAATCTTGTACATTAAACAGAAAGTTGGTTGTCTACCCTTCAAAGAGGATCCCAAAGGTTACAAGAGCATTCATGCACAATGTATCATGAAAGATGCAGTAAGGGGGTGGAATTTGAAGCCCGATATGTTGACGTCTTTCTCAAGCAGTCCTCTAGTCCTAAACTACGCTCGTCATCTACTTACTCCCAAATCTCCCATTGCGAGTGAAGCTGTTTTTCAGAGCAACTTGGCTCTTGTTTTGTTTCATTGTGCATCTAATGAAACTGTAGATTGTCTTCCTTCCATAATGCACTTTTTGAAAATGCTGAATGAATGTGAACGAATCACTCCCTTCGATCTCATTCAAGTAAGGCTACTCGAGCACTGTCAATCAAAATGTGATTTCGTGAAAATGGATTTTCTCAAGCCATTAAGGGCTCTCATTGAGAACAACATGAAAGGTAATTCAAGCCATACTATCTTAATAAATGTAACATTTCAGAGTTTTTGATTTTTTGATTCTTAGGCATGGACAAGACTTCCTTGGTGAGCTATCTAAGAGGTGAAAAACATCTGTCAGAAATGGATGTACAGATCAATCTAGCACTCATTTATTATCAACTTCCTCCTTACGCCTCTCTATCACCCCTCAAAGGTAATCATTTACCTAAGAAAAAACTGAGCCCTTAATTTCTTTTTGCAATCATTTTTCAGGTAAAATCTCTTTCACTGATGTCATGCTGAATTTGCGCCACTTCAATTTACCAACGACTTCGCTGCTAATGCTTTCTGAGATTTTCTCTGAATGATTGATTCCCATTGCATGTAATAGATTGCTTATTCTTAGAATTTTTATTCATTGGAAATCTCGTTTCAATAAATCAATTTTTTTTATCTCGAAACTAATACTGATACTTGAGTTTTGCTCATCACTTTCGATCATGAATGGGAGATAAGTGCAGTTGAGTTATCACAGAATGCTTTTTTCAAAACGAATACACGCAAAGTCTTTACCAGATCTATTAATTTGACTTATCCTTTTCTTCCTGATCGAACTGATCCTCTTTCGAATTGATGATTGCTACAGGCAATAGATCTGAATCGACCCGATTTGCCGCAATGTCTGCCCTCAATTTTTCAGGGAACAATTGAGAAGATCCAGGGCCGAGATATCCTTTTTCTGCTTGCATCAAAACAATAGACTCGAGACTAGGGTTGGGAAAATAAACACTTGTGACACTAATTAGGCTATGAGAACTTGGGGAGTTTTTATTTGATTCAGAGAAAACGGGCTGAGAAAATGTCTCACGATCCCGAACTATCTCTTTTTTCTCCCGACCATCATCATTAGATTTTGTCTTAAGTTCATCCTTCTTTGTACCTTTATTTTTAGACATCTCAAACGACTACATTTAACAACTGGATACCATGATTTCATTCATCGAAGAGAGATTCTCGAATTTATTATTCGTTATCCCAATGAGTTAATTGTGAAGCAATCAGATGTGTCTGGATTCCTCAGAAACATTAAAACATTGATAAATCAATTTTAATCAAAATAATCTCTAAATCGATATTTCGAGAAATCAAAATTCTCTGGATGCTACCGGAAATTCCAGGCTGGAATGCGTACTGAATGATGCAACCAACAAGCTGGCCAATTAGCTATTGGCGCGCCATACTCGTACTACTACATTATGATTGGCTGTTATCCAGATTTTAAATTTTAACCGCCAATCATAGGTAATAGCTTTACACTGTAGTGTGAGTGTGCAAACTTAACAGAGTGTACCAAAAGTTGAAAAACGGCAAAAATCTGAATCATCACAATGTGAATTCATGATTTAATGATCACTGTTTATTGAATCTAAAGTTTCAATTTAAATTCATCACCAGTATTGCGTTCACATTTCAACTCAATTTCAACTTATTCGAAACTCTAATGACAAGTTTAATTCAAGGTATGTCTGCTCTGTCTGAGCTATTCTCTGAGTTTTAGTTTATTGTACATCTCAAATACTGTCAACAAAGAAGTTGCAAACTTTCCACGACTCCATTTTGATTTCTCAACTTTTTATTAGTTTGTACTAATCAACATTTCCTTCATCTCAGGCCGCTTGAAGGTTTCCTCTTGCTTGCTGGTTTGTGGAGCGGGGGCCTACTTTCTTTACTATTTTGTATGGCGCTCACGCCGTGGAGTTCACAAATTTTGCATTTCCGAATCGAAGAATGGCGATGTTCTCTATCCTTCGAATACAGACCAGTCACCTCCACAAAATCTTCCAAATTCATCAGATAATGTAGAAAACAGTGAATCGACGAGAAGCGATGCTGTCCTTCAACTCGAAAATGCTAAGATCTCCAATGAGGAGGAATCACCATGTCTGCAACAAGATTCTGCTGTTCCATACTTACCGGAAGCCAAAGAACACAAGATGGATAGTGAGCATGAGTCTAAACACGAGATAACAGATCTAATCGAAAACACGATGGATTTCAGCTGTCCAATTTCCATGACCTCCTCTTCTTCAGAGCTTGGAGGCTCTACAATGGCTAAGCTAGATCAAATTCTGGAGCAAGCCAAGTATTTGAGGAAATCAGTTAGTGAGATAAACGCTGATTTTGTAAACGTTCGTCGAGGTACTCGTTTCCCAGGAGCTGATTCTAGTATTCTTTCATTAACAAGTAGCAATTTTTCCCCCGAACATCGTAATCTGGAAGATTCGAACATTTCTGTTGATGAGCGATTTTTCAGTCCAAGCTTGGAATGGGATAGTAATGGCTATTCACAGCTCTCTTTTTCTGAAAACTCGAACACTGAATCGAGCATAAACTCTGTAGAAGAGAAATCTATCAACTTGGAACAGTCCGAGTTGAGTTTTGGTCTCAGATCTGATGACTCTGGTACATCCTCAAATTCTACTGTCGAAGAACATTACACAGGTCAGTCTGCTAACACCACGAAAAGTAGGAGAAAATTCAAGCGATATGAGCCAAGAGATGTTTCATCGTTTAATTTAACTGAAAACTCTTTCAATTTGACCACGTCTAGCCAGAGCTTCATTTAAGGTATCAGATCTTCTGAAATGGACTAAAAACTAGAAATTAGCATCCATATGTGTAAATGGGTGAAACTATTTTACATAACAACAAATTTTTCTATGCTATGACACGGTGACAATATCCCCCTCTTAAGAAGGACATCTTCTAAATAAAATACTGAACAACATCAAGCAACTTTCTTTTCATGTTCATCAGTGACTTTCCGGTCCAAATGTGCCCTGTTCTCCTGCCTTTCAATCTCTGCTTTCTTCTTCTGTTTCAACAAAAGCTTCATAAGATTGAGTGATGGAGCTTCGAAAAGAAGATAAACCAAGCAACCAAGCAATGAACATCCAATGAAAAGATAGATGATCCGCATTGTCTGAATGATAAAGAGGTTTATCAGAACAAAAGTATCCATTTCGTTTGCTTGATTGCTTACCATATTATAACCATCTATTGGAAAATACTGATGAGAATTGGTGAGATCGTACCAAATAAAGAGCATCTCAGACATGGATATGGAAAAAGTTAAGCGACTGAAGGGTACAAATATTTTTGAGCCCATATTTTTTTGCATAACACCTAGGAAAAGAAAAATATTTTTCGAATTTTAACGAAAATTTTTTACGAGGTAAGAGCAAGACTTACCTCCTTTTCCAAAAGAAAAAGCATAAAAAATCCATGCATAAGCAATGCTGAAGAGAACTTTTTGTATGCTTATGAAAAAAATTTCTTCCCATTTGTCGGGACGGTTATCAACATAGTATTGAGCACCAACAAATGTTCCAATCCAACAAGCAATTGATACAATATAACCAAGGGCCACAAATAACTAAAGGAAGTGAGAGGGAGTTTTTGAAAATCGTCATTCGAAAGAAGACAGATTTTTTCACTTACTCTGTTTTCGATCCTCTTTCTTGAAACAACGAGATAACCGACTAACATTCCCAGATAATAGGGAGCAGAATGAGTATAAGTTCGAAAATGCTCGGCAAACATCTCCTCATGGTCATAATCTAAGGAACAGCAGACTAAGAGAGGAGTTTTCTTGATGAGAGTGACGAGAGCTGTTATCAAAGGACCCAATGAAATTAAGATGAGAAGAGAATAAACGCCTCTGTTTGGCTGAGTGACGAGCCACTTCATTGGTAAGTAGCTTAGACAGTAGAGTTGGAAGTCAATACTAACTGTCCACCAATTAACATAGCACTTGAAAGAAGAAAGCAGAAACTGTTAAAACAATCTGTAAACTCTGAGAAGATGAGAATTTTACCATTTCATAAGGCCTAACCCAATTGCTTAAATAGAAAATGTTCATCCACCATCCTTTTAAACAATTCCCAACAACCAGATCACTGAGTTTAAGAAAGATGGGACCGGATCCAATGCTGGAAAACACGAATATAAGGAGGAGAATTCCAATAAAGAGAGGAGTGGATCTGAAATTCAGAAGAGATTATTATCATTTGCATAGTTAGGAATTTTTGAGGAGTTTCTAACCTGAAGTATCGGACTAAAGCATATTGAGTGAAGGAAACTTTAGCACCACTCTTCATTGTTGGATACCAGGAATATACAACCAAGAATCCACTAGAAAACATTTGTATGAAAAGTTGGTTGAAATCATCCCACCGGAAAGGACTCACCTCATCAAGAAAAAAATTTCGATGAATATAAACATGTTCCTAAACATTTCATGAGCTAGCCAATTCTTTGGCAATGTGTAAGAAAAAATAGCTGTGATCGTAAAACATTGAAAGAAGAAAATAATGCGGATGAGAACTTGGTCTGAGATAAAGGTCTCCAACTCACGGAATGTATGTGGAAGAATGCCTAATGTGAGAAAGATGTGTCCAAGTAGACCAAAAGCTCGCATCATGAAACGCAGACCATGCATATACTGAAGACCATGATTTGATCCATCTTTGGAATCTTCAATGAGCTTCTTTCCATTTTCAATGGCAGAGAAGGCTGCTATATAAGGAGAGACGTTTCCGCTGTAGTAATGAGTGATTAGAGTGGAACAGAGTACCATGAGGACGAGTATAGATAACAGAGTAAAAGCTGTCTGTTGATATCGAGGCAAACGTGGAAATTCGCTGGGCTCGAATTTAACACAAGAAGATATCTCAGAGGTGAGTCCACTTCCATGGAGAAGCTTTTGAGTGACCGTATCCAAATCTTTCGGTGTGCAAGCTGTAGGTATGCAAAATCCGAAAGAGAATGTGTTGTTGTAGAAAAAGTTTATTTCTTTGGCAAATATGTTGAAATAAGTATCTTTGAGCTGCGTTCCATCAAGATTGAGCTGTATATCATCAAACTTGGAATCGGATGGCTTTGATGGAAGGGGAAAATGGATTTGGACCAAACAGTATTGGCCTTTAAACTCAGGAGAGTTGGCCGCTTGATGAGATATGGAAATACACTCTCGATAATTGCCCAGATCACTGACATAGCCTTGCAGAAATCCTGGTTTTGTTCCAGCTGATGACTCAATAACTGAATGGAAAAAAGAGAGAAAGAGAGAGGAAGAGATAGTGAGATAGAAAAGTCAGATTTCCAACAAATCATGAGTGTGATTGATTTAAGAGAGCAAATTAATCCTGTTCAAATTTGCAGCCATTGTTTTTGATTAGTTTGCGGAGAAAAGTGGGAAAGCTACAAAGATAAAATCTCTTGATAAATTGGGTCTCTGATGCAATTCCATCTCGTGAGGCGCGGGTTAAATGTGTATGACTGATATATGTGTATATACTACCGGAGAAGCAGGTGAAACAGATTTATGAAAGTTGTAAAGTTGTAAAGTTTTCTCACATTTAAGAGCCCAAATGCGACGACCTCTAATGCCGGCAGCAATAACGCGTAAGCTGCTTCTGCAAGTCTGAGAAATTGGCACACTTTGAGAGCTGGTAAGATTGTCGATAAGATTTAGTAAAGGTTCACTTTGAGGCCACAGTAATTTGTCGAAAGTGGCCGCCGATTTGGCCCAGCTTTGGACAATTCGAGGCTCATTAACAACAGTGGTGGCCAAGACGTTGGAAGAGAAGGCTGCAAAGGCAAGATAGAGGACGTATGCACCCAGAGTACTTGCAAAATTCATTCCAAAGCTTGCCCTCAGGAATGGACCGAAAGGCACAGTATACAAGATAAGCAATCAACTTGAGGAAACACTTTCTTAAATACACAAGTAACAGGAAAAGTGTTATCAAAAACCCCTCTATTGGCACCTTCCGATCACCATCAAGCTCGCCGAGCTGTGGTATCGATGGAGAAACATGATCATAACAATATTTTTTGAAAAAAATGAATTTAATTGTGAAGATGATTACAATTAACGAGCCTCACCCGCGTCGCTCAGAAGACCTGTTCAGGCTCCAGCTCCTGGTGGAGAATCCAACAGAATCAGCATCTCGCCTGGAGCCGGAGAGAGAAGAGAGAGAAGAGAGAGGAGCGAGAGGAGGAAAAAAAGAGGAGAGAAGGAGGAGGAGAAGAGGGATGAGAGAGAGAGAGAGAAGAGAGAGATCCACGTGAGAGAGGGAAAAAATTTGTTTGTCACACAACACACACACATTAGTTTGAGCAACTTTCAATCTTATCAAGTTTCAGAACTCTATTCCTTCACATCTTCACATCTTTACAGTGGTGAATTTGAGTTCCTCATCAAATTTCTTTCTTGTGTACCATGGAAAAAGTGATTGGCAGACAGGATGACTTCACTAATGTCACCAGAACCCTTCAAGCAGTGGGCAAGTTTTAAAGAGATAGGGAAAAAGAGAAGCTCCATTAAGAATGGACGTTCAGATCAGTTGATTGCCTTGCTGAAAATCTAAACAGTTGATTGATTAGCAAAGAAAATTTTTTTCTTTAACTATCGATAATAATTGACTTCAAATTCTTGAGGAATAGATTAGAATACTTTTTGTTGCTCACGAAAAGAGAAGTTGTAATACAGATGGTATGGTCGAGTTTATACCTGAATAGATTCTATGGTATTTCAGGGGTTCTACTTCATCATTTCTTCTTTTTTGCAACTTTTTCTGATTGATTGAAGGCACAAAATTTTTTCATTTGGACCAACAAACTCTATTAGGCTGTATCAAGTCTGATTTTCAGCCCATAATTCATGATGGAAACATGAGAATCTAAAATCTCAGAACATTGTTTATTTATATTATTCCTCGTTATTCGGAATTATTCGGTATTATTCGGAACCTCGTTATTAGGACTCATTATATTCGTTCTCTTGTCCTCAAACTTTTCTCCATCCCTTGAATTTGAGATCCCCAGACATATCGCATCTTTTCGTGGCCCAGAAACCCTACTCTTGCTCAAAAGTTTTCTGCAAAACGACAAGCGTGATGAGAGCCCCGGTATCAATGAGCTCCAGAAATTTGACACTCAGCATGATTTCGGACAACACATCTCTCATGTTCCAGTAATTTTGTTCCACTACAACACCACAATACTCAAGCAACTTGGTAAGATTCTCCACTCACTCCTTGTCCCATCAACTACTAAATTTTTCTCTTTCCCAAAGAAATGATAAGAAATGAAAAGAATCGTCGAAAGAAACGTCAAGGATTTCGAAAGCATGCTTTCAATGTACTCATCAGTGATCAAATTGGTCCTCATCGGAGCATTCCTGACACCCTTTTTCCCCTCTTTAAACACAAAACTTACTCTCCAATGAATTCTTTGCCAAAAAGTTCCATAATCATCTGTTTCTGCAATGAAGAATCTCCAGGCCCAGAAGAATGATCGTTAGCATACTGAACAATTAGCTTACTTGGAAAAAAATCTGACTGTGCAAAACTTATCCCTTCTCCAAAGATGGCTGGGGGACTTCTCACTATGGATGGGAAATATTCCCATGAGCTTGGGGAGGAAAGAACCTGGAAATATCGTTTTGAGTTTGGATGTGTGGTGGTTCATTGGAAATCATTCTAGGCTCAAGAGTTGGTCATGTCCTTGCCATGGTTTGGGCAAATATCAAGAATCACTCAGGAAAGACATTGAGTAGAAAATCATCCAATGTATTCCTAACTGAGAGTTTTTTCATCAATCTAGAAGGACTCACCTCTCTACAACTTGGCAGCAGGCCTCTGTCTTGTTTCTTTGCGTCCACAGACCGATGACCCAATGATCATGGCCATTTGTAGAGATAGGAGATCCAGAAAATGGAATATTATCTCTGATTCTAGCAAAAGTTTATGACGGAGTTTATGATGAAAACCCAAAAACTCATAAAGATCAGAAAACCCTTGGATATTGATGAATGCTGATCGTAAGCTGTTGTAAATCTCACCCGATCCTCCGATAAACGGATTCATTAATCGAAAATTACGGTTCAGTATACTTTTCCCGTGAATAGTATGCCTTATATTCGTTGAACGATATTGATTTTTTACAAAAAGATTGGATAATAGGAAATTACAAAAAAAGAAAGAATAATTTTTGCTCTGCTTAACATGCAACAATTTTTACATATTTACTCCCTCATAGATATGATCTCATAAATTCCATCAGTAAGTATATGCTGCCTTCATGCATATTCACAAACATGCCCACATCCTGATGGACAATGACGATCAATCTCGAACCATTCTTTAATGTGATTCAAATGACCTCCATGGGAGCATGTCTGACACCAAACATAAAGCCCTTTAACTATTTCATGACTAGAAAAGAGAGAGAAAGATATAATCATGAGAATTTTTCCGATGGAAGACTTACCAGATAGCACATTGCGATGGGAGGGCCTTACATCTATCACATAACCAACCGACTTTACCGATGGAGGCACGTTGACATTTCCCACAACTGGTGTAGACAGTAGTAGAAGTCTGGTTTATGCAATTGATATTAGGAACGGTACAAGCACGAATTATCTGGTTAACTATATTCCAAAGTTGGAATCGACTTAGAAGTTCTTTATGACAAACGAGATGAAGAAAATAGTATGAGTAATGAGATTAGAATAAAGTGAAACGGGTCATACCGAGGTAGGAATGAATCCAGTACTCTTGGAGAGATTCATCGATGAAGTTTTTGAAACGGTCTCCGAGTACGATCAAAATGGACGCTGTTGTCTGGATGTCTCCTTGATCAGCATAATATTGAAGAACTTCGAAGACAAGATCTGAAAATTTCCATGGAGGTACTGGAGGTAGGTTGGATGGTGTCGACTTGAGAATTTGATCGTTTTCATCATGAGTGATGATGCCTACTTTTGTACCTGCCAAAACGTTCCGTTTAAGTGAAAAAATCAATCGAATGAATGAGGCTTACTTTGATCGGAGAAAACATCAATTTCTGATAGAAGATAGCTGTCATCGATAGGATTCCGAAGAAAAGAGTCAGTGAACATTTTAGTCTCATCCAATTCATCTGACAAAGCTTCAGTTGGTGTGATTTCAAAATCAGTTGTGAAGTTGGCAGCTGATGCATTCTCCTCTTCCCCGGAAAAAAACCCACTTTGATTATCGAAAGACCCAACTAAGGTTGTAGGATCAGGTCTCTCGACGTCGAAACTATCGTTCAGTTCACTGACATCACCCGAATGATATCTAGTCCCCGTCCAAAGAGAATTAAGACTCGTTACAGAAGGAAGCCTTGCTTCACCTCTTGGTTCTGATGCACCTTTGCTCACATGTCTGGATCTTGATTCACCAGTGTCTGTATTCCGTTCATCAAATGAGCCACCATTTGGTTTATTGGATGTAAATAAATGCCTTATTATTTGCCAAGTTCTTGAAATCTGAGGTCGACCTAATTTCAGTGCAACACTTGCATTATGGTCACATAGTTCAGGAAAGTTTTTCCCAACCAGCTTATATTGATAGGCGAAATCCACAAACCAATCCATGGACAAGCTATTTTCTCTAGTTTTGTTGTAAAATATATGCATCGAGCTAGTAGTACATTTGAAGCGTTCGGCCAAATCTGATGATTTCTTGAAAGGATTTATCTTATCCGCATAGAATTGACTAGAGCTTGCAATGTTCATTGTTAATCCATACCCATTGCTGTTGGAAGAAGTGTTGGAACGAAGAGAATAGTCACTTATGGCCGAACAAACATCTCCTTTGTTGTTAATATTTAGGCCATGATTATTGGCATGATTGGCTGGGCGATGAGCGTCTTCAAAGACATGCTGATATAAGGTTGCATCTTTTCCCGCTGAAATCAGAGTTTGAGAATCATTTCGCCAAACAAATGTGGTTACCAGATCAAGATGCTCCATGAAGGCAGCAAAAGGCACAAATGGTCGATCTACATCCCAGACATAGATGCTGAAGTCAACGACAAGAGAGCTACCTAAAGAACAGAAGAACACAGATAAGTTTTTTCCCTGAGCAAACACATCGTGCATCTGAATGATACAATTGAGATTTGGGCGAAATTTTTCAGTGATCTTCTTCGAAGTCTTCTACTTACTGGCAATGTTGTTCTTTCTCTGAGGACGCCAACGAACTTGAGCAACAGGTGCAATCGTACTGATACAATAGCTACAATCAGGTAATTTGTACAAATCCCAAACTTTTATAGTTTTATCTCTACCCCCAGTGGCAAGTTGCTTTCTATCGTCGGGATGCCAATCGCAAGAAAAAACTGGACCACTATGAGCAGTGAATTGTTTCTCAGGTTGCTCAGTTTTTCTGAGATCCCAAAGTTGTACACTACCGTTCTCTTGAACAGCAGAGAAAACTGAATCACGATGGGGTGAAAATTGAATGTCTCTCACACTTTCAGAGAGTCCGAAGAAAGTGTTGACTGCCTCTTTCTTTCGAAGATCGAATAATTTCATAGTCCCATCTTGAGAGCCACTGAGGAGGAGATGGGCTTCAGTTGGATGGAAACAAACTTTATTCACTGTTCGACGATGGTCTAAGAAAGTTTGATCAAATTTATTTCGAGAATTTCTTTCCAAATTCCAAATGACAACAGCACCATTAGTAGCGGCAGTCGCCAGAATGCTCTCATCAAGATGATTCCATGCTACATCGTTAGTACTGTAGTTGAGATTAAGATTTTTCCCAAACCTAAGATTACACTTCTCCACAAAGGCACCCATATCATCTCGTATTTCATAAACTTTAAGGACATTACGCCCAGCAGCAACAACCAAGTTGGCATCTTTATTAAGAGCCACCGCATTTATGCAACCATCAACAACGGAGTAGAAAGTTTTCCGTCCCATTGAATAGAGACGATAATCAACACAAATCTAGCAGCGAAATTGGTGGGAATGAATTATTGAGAGAGATGATGAGTGGAAAATATTGAGTTCACTTCAGTCTAAAATACGAGAAATCAGACAGAATCAAGTGAAAGCAACCACATTTCTTCATCTTAATACAACCGTGCACAGAAATTCGAATGGTTGATATATAGTAGTAGAAGTCATCATCTTTCATTATGTCAAGAGCTCATTCAAGGGAGTCATATCTGAAGCTCACAATCTTTCACACGCTGAGAAATTTGCATTTCACACAGGCAAGGAAGATGGAATAATTGGAATAATTGGAACAAATTGATTTGATTAATGATCAGAGGCGATTCATCTTCATCAATCGATTTCACTGCAGTTTGTTTGTCAACAAACTGATTGCCGTGCGACAAGAACTCCTCTGATGGGCAACATTGAAAACAGTTTTTCAAGAATTGCCTTAAAATATATGATTCAGTCAGCCAGTGAAGAAGATGATTTCTGGCCAATCCATGAACCTAATTATTCTTGATGAGCTCAATCAATAGTACCACCAGTGAAGCCCTCAACAGTTCCCTTATTTCATCGCCAGATGATTGGGTTTGCACAAAGTGTACACTCATCAATGAATCAAAGGAAAATCTTTGTTGTGCCTGTGGCAGTTCGAAAGCCAGCTCTATTGATGAAACTCTTCTCCAAAATCTATCGATTTCGCGAGAAGTCGACACTTGGACTTGTCCCCGCTGCACGCTCCAGAATGATGGATCTGACGTGAGATGTAGCCTATGTGGATCCATGGCATCTGAAAATCAAGATGTGAGTGAAAATTTTGCCATCATTGTCTAAAACATCGAGCCTAATCAACTCGTCCAACTTTTACTCGAATCATGTACCAGTATGATCATTTCTTCACCCGTTTCATTCGATGAGCTCGAACAAATTTCCACATGAAGATCCCTAACATAAATCAGTTAGCTTTATGGAATGTTTATTGTAGTTTTATTTTTTTCCACGTTGTTTGATAAACTTTGGAATGAATAAAAAGTGTGTGAGAAAAATAGCAGATTGGTTGAAGACCATCAGGAGAGTGAGGTGCATTTTGTTTTCCCTCTTCAAATTCAATGAAGTACTGAGTTTAATTATTTAGTTCAATTTCGAAACAAGATTGTTCTATTATTTTTTTGATTGGATTGTCTGGGAAACTTGTCCCTTTATCGATACCATTTTCTATCTCTATTCATTTAGTCATCCAACTCGGAAACGAAAGAGATTTCTAGCGTCTTTGATGTCGAAACTAGTGCTGCGGAACGCAACTCTTCCTCTTGGGAATGCTCAGCTTGCACTTTTCACAATTCTAACGACCAATCTAGCTGTGAAATGTGCCACCAATCTCGAAGTTTCCTAACAATGCGACCCAAGATAGCACGAGATCATAAATATTCCACACGTACTATCAAACCAGATGGTACTTTATGTAGAGGTGAGAGTGAACTAATGGAAGATCTCCGGGCAATCGAAGAAAGCGAAGCACGAGACAGATGGTCACTCATCGTTCGATTTTGTGAACAATCACGCATAAGTTTTGTGGATGATTCATTTCCACCCTCAGACAAATCTCTCTATTATCATTGGGAAGATAGAGGTAATTCCAAGACTGTCACTCAGTGGCTGCGTTTCAGTGATATCAGATGTGAACCTGAGATGAGTAGTGTGAAATGGACCGTTTTTCGAGCCCCAATGCCATCTGATATTTCGCAAGGAATTCTGGGTAATTGTTGGTTCTTGAGCGCCTTAGCTGTACTCGCCGAAAGACCAGAGCTGGTAAAAAAAGTCATGATTACTAGAGAAATATGTCCTCAAGGAGCATATCAGGTGACTTGTCTTCCCATTAAAATGAATCTTGTTTAAACGTATCACAGCAAATTTGAATAACAATTTTTGTTATCCTAAAATAATTGTCTTCTTTTCATGAATGATTTCTCTCCTTCAGATTAGGCTTTGCAAGGATGGAAAATGGACTACCGTTCTTGTAGATGACTTACTACCATGTGATACTCGAGGCCATCTAGTCTATTCACAAGCCAAGCGTAAACAACTTTGGGTACCTTTGATAGAGAAAGCCGTTGCTAAACTTCATGGGTGCTATGAGGCTCTCATTTCTGGTCGAGCAATCGAAGGTTTATCGACTCTTACAGGAGCTCCTTGTGAAAGTATTTCCCTACAGCCTGGTACAAATGGTGGACAAGAGGAGAGAATCGATGAGGATCTCATTTGGGCTAAGTTGTTGAGCTCTCGTTCTGCCGGCTTTCTGATGGGTGCCAGCTGCGGTGGTGGAAATATGCAAGTGAATGATTCAGATTTTAATAGGATTGGTCTACGTCCACGCCATGCTTACTCAGTTCTTGACGTTCAAGATATCGAAGACAAAAGGCTTGTCCATCTTCGCAATCCATGGGGTCGTTTCTCATGGAAAGGTGATTGGTCTGAAAACAGTGTATTATGGACAGTTTCTTTGCGGGAGCGATTGATGCCCCATGGTGCTGATGAAGGCCTATTTTGGATTTCATTTAATGATATGTTGAAGTATTTTGATTCCATCGATGTGTGTAAAGTTCGTGGTGATTGGAATGAAATAAGAATTGAAGGCGTTCTTCCACCGTTCGCTGACAAGGAAACAATGGATCTCATTATTCTCACTGTGTTCGAAGCCACTGAGGTTGAGTTCAATCTATTCCAGGAAAGTCAGCGAAATTTGAGGAACTCGCCTAAGTCTCAGCTAGATTTGTGCATTCTAATTTTTCAAGCATCCAATTCGTCCTTCAATTACATAGGAAATTTGATCAAGCTCAGTAGGAGACAAGTACGAGGCTTCGTAGGCTGTCAAGCTATGCTTGAACCTGGAGTATATACCGTAGTTTGCTTAGCTTTCAACCACTGGCATACAGGTAAGTTCCATACTATATTATCTCACTGAGACTTCATCACTGAGTTTTCTTCTAGTATTGATGACTCCCGAAGAGTATCCAAAGTTTTTGCTCTCGATTCATAGCTCAAAAAAACTTCTGGTCGAAACCATCCCTCCTCCTTCATTTATTTTGGCTGATGCTATCATAAATCTTACCCTATCCAAAGGTCAACGCCATGAGGTAGAGATATCTTTTCTATTTTCATCTCATACCAAATTTTTCTGAACTACTGACATGATTTTCAACATTATCAATTCTCAGGGGAGAGAGGGCATGACAGCATTCTATGTAACAAAAGGCTGGGCGGGATTGGTGGTGGTCATCGAAAATCGGCTTGTCGATCGTCGAATACAAGTTATATGTAACTGTTCTGAAAGCGTGAATGTGGTTTCCACTCGTGGAACATTGAAAACAGTCGACAGTATTCCTCCCATGCACAGGTGAAGCCTAAAATTTATGATATTTCTCAACTAAAAATTTTTTCAAGCAAAAAAAATATTCACAATTGTTTTTTCTCAATTCAAATTGAATTTTAGACAAGTCATCATCATTTTAACTCAATTAGAGGGAACTGGGGGCTTCTCAATTGCTCACAAACTAACCCACCGAGTCTCATCTAAGTCAGGATTGAATGACTGGGGACCACCTAAGACTAATCATTTTCCTCCCTTGGATTCCCAAATCTTTGGATTACATATTCCACGTCCAATATGATCATTAGATTCATTTATTCCAAGAAAATTATGGTAATTTTTTCTGTATGATTCGTATTTTTCGATTTTTTGATCTACCCAAGATATGTTGTGCCATAAATAATATTTTTAATACCTCGAATTCTTCAAATTATGATGTAAAATTTTTTAGTTGATAATCAGATCACCACAAATTTAGAACAGCCTTACCAAAAACTTCAACTTCAACTGGCCAGTGAAAAAAGCTCATTAGATTATTGATGTAGCGCTACCATGTGAGTCATCGAGTGTAAAACTTCACTCAAGGTTCAGAACTGGACTCGAGGCGATTGGTCACCTGAGCCGATAGATGGTAGTTGCACTTGTGGAAAACTTTCCCACGATTCTGAAGTCTGGAAAAGTTTGGAGAGCATTCAGGTGGAACAGGACTCTCCGTCTAACAATCAGCAACATAATGTGATTCACATTACCTTCTTCCCATCGAACTTGTGCCTGCATTTATATATGTCATCATCTCAAAACGGTGTACAGTGCAATTTTTGTGATTTTATTTTCAAGTGATGATTCTTGGGTGACTTGTATTTGCTGAATTTTGCACTCGTAGAGTTTTATGAATCTCTGTTATCTTTGTATCTGAAGAGTGGATGAAAATTATTTCCGTGATCTTTGATGCACCTGTATCTATAATCGGAAATGAAATGTTTCGGAAATCATGACAAAGGACGTAAATTTCACTGTAAAATTGTGCTATTAGATGAAACAGAACTGATTCAAGAGTTTTATGAGAAATCAAATGGACAAGATTTATTGGACATTGTCCATAGGCATCTCAATCTTCTTGAGACTGCCTACTTTGGTCTCAGGTTCATTGATAGTTCTGACCAAAACCGTTGGTTAGATTCTGACAAAAGTATCGTTCGACAAACACGCAACCTAGCACAATTGACTTTCTATTTCGCAGTCAAATTTTATGCCTCTGATCCGAGTAAATTGCTGGAAGAGATCACTCGCTATCAATTTTTTCTTCAAATCAAACAAGATATTCTTCAGTCGCGCCTTCCTGTTCCACATGATTGGCTTGCTCAACTTTTTGCCTATGCTGTGCAATCGGAACTCGGTGATTATGATCCTCGAAGACATCACTCCGGCTATGTGTCGGAATTTAGTTTCGTACCTAATCAAACTCCTCAATTAGAGGCTGAAGTGGCCGAGCTACATAAATCATTGGCTGGCCAAGCTCCAGCAACCGCTGAACTCAACTTTCTGGAGAAAGTAAAATGGATAGACTTGTACGGAGCAGATCTACATCCAGTTTTGGTAAGACTCGCCCACCTCGGCAATCCTCTCAGTGGTCAATGTCCTTCAATCCACCATCTAACATTACCTCACCTCACTCGTTTCACATTTAGCCGCTAATTTGTTTTTTACTCCACTCTTCCTCACGCAATCATGCCTTCGAATTCTGACAAAGCAATTGAATGATAACTTTTTGATTCATCTCTCAATCAAGGGGGAAGACACCATCGAATATTTTCTGGCTCTTACTCCGACTGGTATTCTGGTTCTCCGCAGCAAATCTAAAGTTGCCAGTTACTTTTGGCCTAGAATCGTGAAGATGCATCGAAAAGACAAATACTTCATGATCCGAGTTGCAGAAAAAAGTGTGAGTAACCTTAGTGTTTCTCTCCAGTCTCTTTGGACAATCATCTGTTTCTAGCTGCATCAAGATGATTACAACAATTGTTAAGCCTTCGGATCAGTTAACTGCACACACCTTTTCATGCAATCAGATTTATTTGGATAATTAGATCTTAACTTCCATACCAATGCTCTCTCTCCCCTTGAAATTGACTGCTTCGTGCGAATTTTTCACTCAATCGTGGTGTGCTTTTCATCAAATCAAGATAGTCTGATCAGATAAGCTTCTCAATCAAAACTCTAACTACTATTAAATTCACAATTCTTTAGACACACCTGATATTCAGATTGCATGCAAATCCTTCGAATTCAGAAATTTTCCCAGTTCTCGAACATTGAATCGGGGGTGACTGATCGAATTTATCAAATTAGTGGCAACATATTATAATTATCAGGGCTCTCTTGAAAGTAATTAAGAAAGGCAATCAAAATGGAGCAATGGAAAACTGATTATTCATTGATTTCATCACTCCTTGGGATTCAAAGAGCTCGTCATGGATGTTTATGCCGGTGCTAAAGAAATTATTTGTAAAAAAGATCTGACCCGGTTACAAGTCAATCTCGGAATTACCTTTGAGCATAACCATCCAGATAGTTTGACAAATTCGTGACAATTTAATAGGGATAAGGAATTAATTGATTTCTCGTCAAGACAACCTGAACATTAACACCCTATCAATACTTTGATTGCATTATCTCTAGTTTGGTATATTTTACTCTTTTCTGGACTATTGGAGGTAGCCCCGGTTTTTTATTACAGTTTCATGCTCCCGGAGCCCCGAATATCACCAAAAGTTTTAGTTTTTACTCTAATTGTTCCATTTGATTTTTCACAGAATGAAAGTAATACATATGGCTTTGAGCTCCCGAGTAAACAAGCCTGTAAACATCTATGGAAATGTTGCACCGAGCATCATGCATTCTTCAAACTGACTCAGAACAATCAAACTCATTATCGATTTGGAGGTTTCGCATCTCAGTTCAGATATAGTGGTCGTAAAGGTTCTTTCAGGAAAAATTCCTTCAACCGTGGATACAGTGGACCAAGAGATCGGCCTCCATCTGCAATCGTTCGAGTGTCTAGTCGAAGATTCCAGCGTTCAACAGAAACTTTCTCTTCCGAAGGTGAGGCAAATTTCTCTTCGAAAACTCGCTAAACCAAGCATTGAGGGACAATCACAACTACAATTCCTGTTAATATTTCTTTCCCATGAGTGTCTAACAAATTCAAGTTATCGTTCTCCATTTCAGCTGCGGATCATAAAGATTTTGTTCATCAAAAAGACCAGTATGCCAAAAACACCTCTCAAATTATTTTACCTTCTCGACGACATGTTTCCCAGTCTCTTTTAGGCCGATCGACATCAGTTCCGAGTGCAATCACAGTTGCTGATTCTCCAAAAAGTGCGCGATCTGCACCATGGGACAATCCTTATCAAAAGTAAGAGAAAATTCTTCTCTAATAACAACATTTCAGTTCTTCAACATTTTCAGCTACCTGAGAGTTTTGATAAGCACTTGAAAATCTTCAAAGAGATCAACACTACGATCATGATGATGACAGAGGATAGGAGAAGATTGATTATTAAACTATATCTTTTTTACAGGGGTCTCTTCTCCAGCTGTGGAAACGTTTCACCTAGGTCCATACTGGAAACTGATGCTATGATCTACCGATCGTCTCAAGCTGTTCCAGAAAATAATTCATCTATGAGTAGAGGAAGAAATTCTTCTTGTTCCAATCATCGAAGTTCGAGACAATATCGCTCTTCTGATAATGAAAGCGAAGTCAGTAGATGTTCGAGATCTTCTCGTCACTCTCACCGCTCTGTTCGTAGCTTCAATTCACGCCATCATAGATCCCATCATCATAGATGTAAATCAAAAAGATCAGGGGATGAAAGTGAATCAGAATCTATATCATCCGCTGGAAGACATCGTCGGAGAAGAAATCATTGCTCGTCGAAGATGAATTACGCAATGGTTGATTCTGAGCAGCAATGGAAACAGATTCAACAACAGCAGAGGCTGGACGCTGAAACACTGTCCACCAACATTCGAAGTGGTGTGGCCCACACTACGAATACTACTCAATACAACCAAAGGTTGACATCTGGTTACGTGAATCCCATCATTCAAGATAATGATGATATTGGTCGATTCCAAGGCAATGAACATCAAGTAAAGCAATGTCTAGAGAATAGTAGACGTGGGCTCGTTTCACAAGATATCGAAAAACACATCGATTTCAACCTGGTACCTCCTCCTGATAAAGAGGATAAACACATTATTAAATACACCAAAGTGGAGTGAGTTCTCATTTTTGTGATATCAATCGATTTAACTAACAATTTCATGGTTTTTTAGGAGCGAAAACTCGAGATTGTTTAAGATAAGATATTCTCCTGACTCTGGACGGGCACTTTATAAGATTGAAAAGCCCTCTCAAATGTAAGATGATCAGTGGAAATTGAAATGACATCCTACTAATTATCCGAATTTGTTCATTTTTTTCTTATAGACAAAGGCAAAGAAATGACTTCACAAACACAGATAGCAAAAAGATTATTGATTGTTCCTCAATTACAATCAATCAATCATCTAACGGAGCCATAATGAGCCAACCATTCTATGAAAATCATTTTGAAGCTATAAATCATTACTCAACTTATCCCGATCAAAACTCAGGCTATTTTTTGCCAAATAATCATTCGATGCTACCTCGATCTAGGTAAGTTGGATAAACTTCCATCGCTTCAAGGAAAAAATCAGGTGAAATTTCCTCAGGTTTCTAATTACACTTTTCAAACGTTTTATTTAAACTAGAGATGAAAAATCATTTAAAACCAATTCAGAAAATGATGATTATTTGGAGCCAAAACTTTCAGATGCAAACAGACACCCATATTTTAATGGAGCATCTTACGGCACCTCTGCTAATGTACAATCTGAAAAAAATGATGCAGATGCTTCTGTTGGGTAAGCTGATTAATTTCACAATGAGAATTCTCACTCAAAATTCTGGCCCGGTTTCCTTAGGACACAAGCTGCAAACCCTTTAGATAAAATACTGTCCTCTGCAACGCTGAACAGTCAAAATTTCTCCAAAACGGTGCCAATACTAGGTACAGACGTGAGTATTATTCATTGATCTATTTTTTTGGTTCACTGATTGCCTTTTTCGTTTTTTCTCAGCCAAGAAAGATGGTCGATTGTGACACTGGCTTTTCTTCGAGAATCAAGATGCAACTCTATGAAATGAGTACTGAACTATGAAAACTATTGATCTTGCTCCAGCCTGTTCTACGATATGATAAGAGCTCGCTATCTTCTCGCTGATTTTGACGAGACTGGAAATCTTGAGAAGTGAAAAGTAGGTGAAGTTTTTCAAGAATAATTTCGAAATTTTTCATGTTCTCCTGTGGAGGCCCACCGACTTCATCCTAGGATTCAGTTCACACTCCACATGTGTGATGTTAGTCTGATTCTTTCATCATAGGCAGGAGTTCGATATTTGATTGTCCAACTCAAATCACGAGATTCCATTGAGAATGGATTAGGAGATTGAGTGCGAGGAGAAAACGAAATAGCTAGTTTTCAAACTACATGTTTGTCACAAATTTGCTTATTTCTCGAAAGAAGTGTTTTGGACATTTTTTTCAACTTCATGCTCCAAATTGCTTTATGGAACAATTCGGAGACTAGTAGAATTATTGTTTGCTTTTATCTAAGGCCATCTTTAGTCTTTCTTTTTGAGCAGCTGAGCTCAAGAGGTAATCAATAAAGTGTAATTTCAAACAAATGTTGGCACGCAATAAAACAGATCCTATGAAATCTTTATGAAACGCTAAATTTTTAATCGCGAAGAACCTTTACTCTTCCAGTTGAGAAATAGATTGTCTATTTCAGCTAAATCTATTTCTTCATCTGACTCTTGTTGAATACAATCATTAGCAACTTTGACTTTAATCTCATCAGCATTTTTCTGGAGCTGATCAACTTTTTCCCAGCATTTCAACTGTGTCTCCACTTCATCCAGATCGCGATCCTTCTGAACCTCCAAGAGTTCTTCTTCGAGAGCATTTTCAACCTTGGTAGTTTCGGTACGAATCTCTTGATAAAACTTGGGAACTTCAGACTCTATAGTCACATCTCTTTGTGACTTTATCTCATCTTGAGTTTGGTCAAAAAAACCTTGAGGCAATTTTTTAATGACACTTTCATCTACATTCGTGTCCACAATCGAACTGGATGTTGTAGCAATTGCACTTGCACGACGTCTTTTACGTGGCCTCTCATCGAGTTGATCACTCATTGGAAAAACACACTTGGTCACCTATAGTGAGAATGAACAATCAAAGAACTGTACATTAAGATGGTAAAAAGTGATGAAAAGGTGATTAGTTGATTGATAATGATTAAGTTTAAAGCAACACAGCTCTCACACAGCTTGTGAGTGATAAAGTTTGGTGAGGATCCAAATAAAGTATCGATATAGGCGGTATGGACTTGATAGAAGAGTCTGTGTGTTGATGAAGAAGCAAGTGAGCAGACCGGACTATTTTTTAGGTGTAAATTGCTTTAATCTTTTCTTCATCTTTACTAATTCTGGTAATTGTGTCTTTAATCATCTCATGAGAAGACATTGTCTGACTGTGTAGTATAGAGAGATTACATTCTATCTTCTTCATTTATAAGTTCCTTCGTTTGGTGCAATTCCTTGTTTCCATTGGCTTCCCTTTGTCCTGATCATTTGTCAAAATCCTCTCTCTTTTTCTCTCTCTTTGGTGGAATCATTGATAGTGCTCACATTGAAAGAAGGGACAGAGTGGCTCACAGAGTAGCCAAAGAGGTTGTGGAATAAAGGACTGAGTTAACTTTCCAAGCCATGAGTCAATCACTGGAATCAGATCTTCTTAAAGAAGGGGTCGTGGAGGTCCTTGGAGATAATGGAGCCTTCTATAAGAGTTACATAATAGATGTCAGTGAAAGTGGTTCCACTCTATCCGGCGATGGTGAATATTTACATGCTTACATGCTTACCATTTACGCTTTCGCTTTCTCATCCCTTCCTCACCGAACGCCCAATTCATGCTTCCATGCTTGCTAAATGTTTGGTTGTCGTTTTCTTATCTAAACAATTAGTGGATTTTTCCATATTCTATTCGCTAATTCTGGATAAAAGGCTCATGATAGGCTTGTTATGACTCAATGGCATGCTCTTGCACGTTTAAGTTGCTATTTGAACCTTTTTCTTCTGGGCAAACTGTGTTTTGGTCGCTTTTCAACATGTTTCCCGTCACAAGCATGTTTTTATTTAACTTCTCATTATGTTAGGAAATTGTCTCCTAGTCTTCTCTAGTCTTGATCTACAACTATACAAAAAGAATTTCTCCGATGACCCTCTTCCTCGCTTTCTCTCGCTTCTTTCTTTTTCTCTCTCTCCCCTCTCCTCTCTTTCTCTCGATCACGTTTTCTCGCAAGATTTCATTGAACTTGACTTCAGTTACAAACAAACTACATTAACGAGCCGTTTTGTTGTTATTTTAACGGATGCAAATTGTCATCGAAAAAGCTCCATATTTTTTTCACCTCAGTTCTCTTGGTGATAGAAGGTCATTAGTATTGTTTCTTAGTCGTGAGAAGCCATGACACTTTGACAAGAAGTCATATTTTTGAGATAAGTTTCTTCGAACTGATAACACGATTTATCTCTTGAGATTTGTTCTCCCTCGCCCGTTTGATCGATTTCGTCATTTTTTTCTCTGACTATTTGAAATATCTCTCAAGTTTGATTCTTGCTCCAACTTCTAACTTTTCTCATCCATTTCAGAAAATAAGAGCAGCTCCTCGACAAACGTAGCGACCATAACTGTAGCTTTTGAGAACAACTGGCAACCTCAAAGCGAGTTCCCCATTAATCGGATAAGACTGCCGCCTCCCAATACTTACTTGGACAATGGATCCAATGAAAGTGAGAATGGGTCTGGTTTACCTCCCATCACCGAAAATATGGAGGTAGAAGTATATACTAGTAATAATGATGCAGAACAATGTGGCTGGTGGCGAGCCGTCGTGAAAATGATAAAAGGTGACTTCCATGTTGTTGAGTACCAGTCAATCAGCAGCAACTCCTCTAACAACTGTGAGCCCGGGAGTCATTCTCATGGAGGATCCTTCTCAGAGATTGTTCCCTCTGAACGACTCAGGCATAAAAATCCTAATCCATGCTTAACAAGTAACCCGTTCTTCAAAATTGAGATACCCATCCCCGATGAACTTAAAGCTACAACCCATAATTATACCTGGATAAATAGACCTGACGCTCATAAGTACTTCAAACAATCAATAGAGGCCATTGTAGTTCGATTTGATGAGAGCAAACAAGTTCTGGTTGCAATTGGTTATGCTCCAAAAGACAAGATACTCGCCATAATGACCATGAAGAAAAAGGCGGCTATGCTTAGTGAAATGCATTTCCGTAATCTAAAGCAAAAAATGATCATCATCGCTCGAAAAGAAGAAGCAGCAAAACAGCTAGAATCTACAAAAGGAGTTGGTTACAGCTCGAGCTACGGCTCTTCTGGATTTCAATTCACCTCTGGTCAGTCCAATCATTATGAAGATGAGTTCACTGTAGCCAATCACCTCATGGGACTAGCGATCGGTAGCCATGGAGTTAACATCCAGAATGCGCGGAAAGTTGATGACATACTCTCGATAGAACTGAATGAAGAAAGCGGCACTTTCAAGTAAGTTATTTTTCACCATTCTTTTGTTTACATCTTCTCCCTCCATTTTCGTGATCATTCTTGTAAATCGTTCACATTGCTTTCCAAGGTGTTGAAATGTTATCGTTTAAAATCAGGCAATGATTGTTCTCGTATTCCTCCTACTAATTTTTTATGTTCCAGGATTAGAGGAACCTCCACAGAAGCTTGTAGGCGAGCTCGAAACATTTTGGAATATGCGGAATTGCCCATCGAAGTACCAAGAAGTTTGGTTGGAAAAGTCATCGGCAAAAGTGGACGTATCATCCAAGACATTGTGGATAAATCTGGAGTTGTAAGAGTAAAAGTTGAGGGTGATAGCGAGAACGAAGCTCCTAGAGAGAATGTTCCATTCGTTTTTGTCGGTACTACGGAATCAATTCAAAATGCAAGAATACTTCTGGAATACCATATTCAACATCTCCAAGAAATGGAAAAATATAGAAAAGAGAAATTAGAAATAGTCCACCAATTGCGTAACCGTGATATGCCGCATAGTGTTTCGAACACTGCCTCCTCTCAGACTCAGATCATGGGGCCGAGTCATTTAAACAGGAGCGGTGGAGATGTTACATCATACAGTACGGAGCGCTTCAACTCCAACAAAGATTACACAAACGTATGATGAAAACTTCTTTTGAATGCGCCACTTCTTTAACTTTTTTATCTTATGCTTTAGGAGAGAGGGAATAGATTCAGCGATCAAGGAAATTACAAGGGTAAGGATCACATTCATTTTGAAATCTCCTCTTCATATGATAAAGTTAGGTTGCAAATTTTGTTCAAATGAATTCTCGTAAAGGCTTTCCAACAGTTTTTTCCCACCCGGTAAAGGTCAATTTTCATATATCAGGAATCTTCAGTATCCCTGTAGATTTTGAGCGTCGCTGAATTCTCTCGGAAATGAACTCTTTCAGGGCTCAATACCTCTTTCCCCCATCTACTCACACATTTCCTCTATCTCAATCATGATGGGATACGAATGATGCACACTCTCATTGGCTGAGGTTTTTTAGGTTCTAGAGGCCAGCGAACCAGTGGTTCAGGTCGTGGAAGTGGCTCTGCAAATTCTGGCCCCACAATTTCTAGCAATGGTAATGGTGATCGTGGGCCGCGTAATCAGAGATCTCGTGGTGGTCCTGGTGGTCGAAGGTTCTCAGGAAATAATACAAGAAGGTCACAGCCTCGCGATAGCATCGGGAATGTCGCGCCAAGGAGCTTAAACAACAACAACACCAACAACAACAACAACAAATCTCGATTCTCCCACAAAGAAGCGACTCCTTCGAGTGGGGCAAATCATACCTCGGACTCTGCGAAACCCAAGCCAGAAGTGCAGGGATCGCCAAAAAAAGAACCTGAAAGCTCCAAGAGTGTCACTAATTGATAACTAAAGAACTTTCTCAAACTTGTACTGAATAATTTCTGAGCTTTTCTCAAAAGTAACGCTTTCAGAAAAATATTCTTCTGGTAAATTATGGAGAGCGCTCAAGCTCAAGCTTTGAGCATTTTTGTGGGCAAGAAATTGCACCTTTTTGAAAATGTGAATTCTTACCGTGATATCATGAGTATGATAAAGATTGGCACGGCTCATATTAAATAGGAAGTCAAAAAATTCTCAAGTTGCTTCGTTTGATTGCTTATGAGGGATACACTTGATGGATGCTATCAAAGGACTTGTCAATCTCAGAAACTGCCTTTTGACAATTGATCAAAACGTTTTAATGGTAAGAAATTTCAAAAAAATGTACAAACTATCTTCTTCATATTCATTGCTAGATTGTCAAGACCGAGAACTTCAACAACTATGAATTCTCTGCACCATCGTGATCTCGTGTTTTAAACTGTTAAAGAAGCCTACCTCTTATGAACTCTCGCTCGTCAGAGAGATGAGCTTGGCGAATAAACATTTTACAAAACAACAGTGGGTTCGATTTTGATAGAAATGTCCGAGATCGTGAATCAAAATTCATCGAGGAAATCCAAGCAAGATTCCAGAGGGAAACCTTCACTTTTCATCTTCAGTCGCTCTTGCTTGGCTGTGATTTCACTTTGTTGTAGATCTAAAATCTCTTCAGCAGGAACTTTTGTCAGAGGTGAATGAATTTCTTTCTCAAGATCCTGTAGAATAAAATGAGATAAAATTATTGATTGTTAGGTAAATAATCAGGTGAGCTGGTTTTCTTACAATCTCTCCACAGAGAACAACATTTTCACCTCTGATTAAGATCAAACCGATATCGATATCTCCATATTTGTCTTTCACATGAATACGCTCAATTGTTCGATGCATCACAAGGTTTGCTACATCGATGATGGAAATCGTAAAAATTAGTCGAGGAGAATCAGAGAATGTAAGATAAATTCTAATGGTTTCACAATTTATCGCTTGGTTGCTGTTTACTTACCAAACTGATCGACACTGCGTAAAAAGCCGATGAGAGTTCGTCCATCTCTCAGCAAAACCATCATTTTTTCTGATGATAAGAACGTCTTTTAAGGTGTTTGAACTTTGAGAGGTTATGAAAATACTCACTGTCGACATCATTTATTAAACTAGTTGCCCCTGTGAGATAAGTATCCATGCTTCAAATCTATGCAAATACGATGACAAATATGATAGTTTATTGCTGATGAAATAAAAACAAGGAGATAGAAAAATCATTTCCTCTGAGTCAAGCGAAAAAAGGTATCAAAAAGTTCTCTCAATTCAAATGCTGTCAACGCTGTAATCATCATAATCGTGACTCCCTGATTGGAGAGGACAACCCATTCGAACGAGAATCAATTCATCTCTGATTACCAATGACAGTGTTGATTGTGAGGATTACTTACTCAGAAGTGGAAAAGATTTTCAATCATAAGCTAAAGGTTAGTTAGGTTAAAGGATAAGGGCTCAATATTTGTGACTGAAAATTTTGCCAGAGAATTCTCACTTTCTCAACTTGAGTAAATAGAGCTTATCACTAGATAAGGTTTTCCAGTATCAGAACGAAGAAAACATGTGACAGATCGAAAAACTCATGAAACTGGTTCATTGGCTGGAGTTAGGTTAATTAAACACAATTAAACTTGACCCATCTTATTAATTTATTCAATTTGAGAATTAAAATAGGTTTCACTCGATCATATGCACCTTGAACACGAAAAATTCACGTTTTGATGAATCGCAAAAAAAGAGAGACATCTCACGGACCAGCACTTGTTGTGAGCAACTTAGCAAATCAACAGGACACAAGCAAGCAAGCAAGTATCCTCCATCTGATAATTTGGTGGATCAATCTATTACATTCAATCTGATGTGTACCAACTCTCCATCTAAACAACATAGTGAATTGTGAGCCATCCTTTTCTGGAATGCTAGGTGAGTTTGCTGTGATTCTTTTTAATTGGAAATTTTGATCACTATTCTTTTATCCTATCATCTTCCTTTCTGCATGTAGGCTCTAATTGCTTGCAAGAATTTGTTGCAATGAATTGTCAGGAAGCCAATGCAAACTTTCCACCCGTCTACGACACTTACCTTGAATCATCGCCAATTGTATGGATCTTAGGAAATCGATACAATTCACTGGAAGATGAAGAGACTCTAGAGGACATCAAATCGAGAATCTGGATTTCATATCGTAAAGGTTTCCCTCGAATTGGAGGCTCTGGACCTACTAGTGATTACGGATGGGGGTGTATGTTACGTTGTGGCCAGATGGTTGTTGCCCAAGCCCTCATCAATAAACACTTTGGCCGTGAATGGAGATACAAGTCCAAGAAAGAGATGATCAAGAGGAATGAATATCGGACATATCTGAAAATTTTGAGCCTCTTCCTGGATCAGAAAGGAGCTCCTTACTCTATTCATCAGATAGCTCAAATGGGAGCTTCTGAGGGTAAACCAGTTGGCAATTGGTTTGGCCCTAATACAGTTGCCCAAACGCTGAAAAAGCTAGCTGAATATGACAATTGGAATCATTTAAGGGTCCATATTGCATTGGACAACCTAGTTATCATTGATGACATCAAAGCCTGTAAATTTTCTCATCCCCAAAAAAACATCTCTGATCTGTCTCTCACTGACACCGAGAACTCAGGTAGTTCTTCAACTGAGAAAAAGTGGACAGATTTATTGCTCTTCATTCCGTTGAGACTTGGCCTTTCCGAATTGAACTTACTCTACCATGAGCCATTGAAGAAAACTTTTCACATTAAACAATCACTAGGTATTATCGGTGGAAGACCTAACCATGCTCTCTACTTTGTTGGCTACGTTGGAGAGGAACTTATTTACTTAGATCCACACACAACTCAGCCTACTATTGATTTGGACCTAGAAAGTCTTCTCAAGAATCCCCAGGTCAACTTGGCTGATATCGATTTTGACGATTCCTCCTACCACGTAGAAAACGCTCAACGAATGCCATTCAATCAATTGGATCCTTCAATAGCCCTGTGCTTTCACTTTCCCACGGAAGAGGATTTTGACTCATGGTGTTCAGAGGCCCGAGACCTGCTGATCAACGATTGTCAACCTCCATTCGAACTGTTCAAGGAGCGCCCTTTTCACACGAAACCTATTTCTATAGCTGCTGATTCGAGACAAGCTCCTGCCGAGTACGATATTGGAAACTGTACACCTGACCATCTTATTCCAAATTTTTGTGAAGTTGAAAAGAGTGTCCTTAGTACGAGTTCAGATGATGAATTCGAAATTCTAACCACAGATTGTTAAAGCCAAGAGAAAGCCAATAATATTTATATCCATGTGATAAACAAATGATTACGTAAGAAATCGATACTAGGTGAGCGATGAAAAACAAGTAGACAAAAAATAACAGGAGAGGCTCGATAAGAAGTTAAGACGGTGAGAAGAAAAGGGAAAAGAAATTGTTATGTTGAGTACATCTGTTTTATGACGACGATGAAGTAGATGTAGATGATTGTGAGGCTAAATCGACGCGTATGAATTGCTTCAATCTTTCCAAATATTGGCCATATAATTCGACATCATTGTGACCAGCACCTTCAAGCCATAGAGGTTCTACAGCTTTCGGACAGCGTTCGTACATAGCTAAACCGTGCGAAAAGTCGATTATTTCGTCCTCAGTTCCATGTATCACAAGAACTGGTGAGGTGATCTTTGGTACTTTTTCAATACTACAAGGAAAGCAATATTGAGAACAAAACATTAGACAAGAAAGTTATTACGAAAAAAGTAACCCACTTAGGGTGATAGTCAAGGGGAAGAGTAACAGAGGGAAGGTGAAAATGAATTTTGATGAGTAAAGTATCTCACCTTGGGAATGCGTCAAAAAACCAAGTTCTCTTAATATTAGAGAAAGCGACCCTCATACCAGACATCAATGGTGAGTGTAGAATCACAGCCCCAACTTCGTATCTTGAGGCTAAATCCACGGTAGGTACAGTTCCGATGGATTGGCCATAGAGTATTACTTTCTCTGGGCTGATGCCATAGTGGGATCGCAGCGCCTGCCAGGCAGCATCAATGTCTGCATAAAGATTTTTCTCTGAAGGCTTGCCACTGGAAACACCATATCCAGAGTAATCATAGCTGAAAATATTACAGTTTATTTTTGAGCCTAAGCCAAGGTAGAAGCTAGACATGTGTCCAAGATCAACTGCGTTTCCATGGCTGAATAAAATGGTGAATTCTGGATCCGGGCAAGCTCGGACATACATACAGGCAATTCGGTTACCTCGGGATGACCTGGTGAAAAACACATCAATTTGTTCCAACTCACGGGCATAATACTGCCACTCAGCTTCGGTGGCAAGAACTAAATTGAATTTTGAGCTCTTCTCGTCCAAAACAAACGAATAGGTCGGCTCAGGAGGTAAGAATGCCAGTTTAGCCGCAATGCGACCAGGAAGAGGAGGACAGCAGAAAAGACAACAGAACTCACTTAATGAGAAGCCGTTCATGTTGCGACACTATTAATGATATCACTGATTGTTAATTGTTTACAATTAGTGAAGGATTGAGTTCTCTTGATAGCAAAATAATAGAAGAAAATCCATTAGATGATGATGATGATGCTCACTTGGAAATGATTGTATTAAACCCAGCAAATCACTGTCCAGCTAAGCTGGTGAAGCCCTCAGCCCTCAACGCACACAAACCACCGGTCCTTGGATCACTTCTTTTTTCACTTCACTGGGTGTAGGTGAATTGAATAAATTCACCTTGCAAAATACACCAATCACTATCAACATTAAACAATGGCAATAATCATGCTGATGATCAGAAAAAAAGGAAAAGCTTCCTCCCTTTGTTTCCTCCTGATTTCTCAAAATGATGGCAAAAATGAAACACACACAAAAATGATGAAAGCTTTCTCAAACCAGTGGCGCTCGCAGCAAGCTTCACTTCTCGAGAAGTGAATGAGATCTCATTCACTTCACGAGTCACTGCAGTCTACTGTACTGTGGAGTGTAAAAGAAAGAGCAGCGATTGCCTTCATCACTTCATCTCTTCACTGCAACAGACAAGCAGCGTTGATAACTCAACACTCAACTTAGAACTCATGTATTGGTGGACTAAAATGACTAAAATGGCTGCACAACGATTATATTGACCGAAAAATGGGTTTTTCAAATTTTATTGATTGAAATTCTATCCCCAAAAGAGTGTAAAAATTTTTCTCTACATGCATTTGACATGATCACTTCCACTAATAGATAGTTTGCATCATCTTCATCAGGGGTCATGGTGATAATTTTCGAGTCTTTGTACAATCGAGAGAGCTCTTCACCACCATTTGGAACTCTAAATATGATTGAATTTCGTCCAGTGGATTTTGATAGTCTTCCGTCAATTTCCTTGACCACAGTATCAATATTGGTGAGCTCTGTTGCAGAGCATCGGATATGATCAGGACGCACAAGCTCTCCCAATTCATCAGGTAGTGTTTCGATCAGATCAACTTTGTTAGCGACATTTATCATGGAATCAACCAATTTTACAGGTATTTCTAAATCTTTCAATGTTTTTTGGACTGTGTTTAACTGATTTTTTAAATCAGGATGACTAATATCATATACATGGAGAAGAAGGTCTGAACTAGCAACGTCTTTGAAAGTAGTATTGAACGAAGTTATCAAACTAGGAGGAATATTGGCAATAAAACCTATCGAATCTAACAAGGCTACATTCTTGAAGGATGGGAAACTGCAAAGATGAGCAGATACATCGAGAGTAGCGAAAAGGCGATCTTCTGGTTCTAGTTCGTCTTTGTTTGTGATAGCTTTTATCAGACTAGTTTTTCCACTGTTCGTATAGCCAATCACGGCGAGTGAAGGAATATCTCGCTTCAATCGATGCTGGAAAATCTGAGTCCGATGTCTTTCGATTCTGTCCAAAGCGTTCCTTATCTTTTTCGCTCTTTCATCAAGATATCTCTTGTATTTCCTTGCCGGATCATCTGATTGGCCAGTCCCACCTCTACCATATCGCAGAGGAGCTTTTCTTTCACTGTTTGAATGATACTCTCTAATCCTCGACATGAGATAGGGAATCTCAGCGAGCTGAATTTGCAGCATGGCTTCACCAGTTTGTGCATGAGAACGAAATATCTCCAAAATCACAGAAAATCTGTCGATAACCGGCACTGATAAGGCCTTTTCAAGTGCCGACTGCTGATAGCCCAACAGTCTATCCACAGCTACGAACAAAGTATCCATCAATGGGTTTCCAACGATAATATCATTCAGCCTTGATATAATTTTTTCAGAAAAAAAAGAAGGTGATTGGAATCCTGGCACGGGAAACAGACCTCCATCGACTACTCTCCAATTCGGAACACTTCGAACGAGGGACATTGCTTCCTGGAAACGCAAATCTGGTGTACTGAGGAGATCATCTTTAAATCTCACAAAGGGTTGTGCTACAAAAACACCAGTTCTCTTAACTAATTTTCTCTTGTATTGTTCACAAATTTCGATGAAAACTTTATCCTCGTTGAGTTCTCTTGCCAGTCTCAGATCATAATCACCGTCCCAAGGCACGTGACGACAATAAAATCTCACAAAAGGCTGAATCGTTCGAGGAATGAGTTGTCGACAAATATTCATGGCAAGATGAGGACTTTTTGTTCCTCTTTAAATCATCATGTTGGACACACAATTAAAGAAGCAAGTGATCGTAATCGTGATGCAACAACAATGTTTACGTCTGGAGGCATGTTTTGACTGTGATGAAGCGCCGCCTCCCCATCAACAGCCAGATGAGGCGCGCTTCCTCGATCTTGTTCGATCTTCATGCCAAGTTGGTTGCATCCTCTCATCATCATGTCCAAAATCAAAACTAAATAAAATATTGATTGGATGCATCATGATCAGATTGCAGACAAGTGTCCAAAACAACTGAGTAGTTGTCCCTTGTAAATCACAAACTTTGAAATAAGTTTGTACGAACTGTACTTCCTGGATCGAGAAGCTCTATTTCAGCTCAAATTCAATGATGGGAAGAACTCTAGATTCTCATCATTTCCTTCGGTTTACTGAAATGTTTGGAAGCTCTCTGTCTAAGTTTGCCTTGGTGGGACAATTTTTTTATTCGGATGGTGAAAATCTTCGTTATTATACGGTCCATCAAGCGATTGATAAAATAATCTTGAAAAAAATTGCTCGAGAATTTTTCATCACACCAATTTTTTTCTTTTTTCTATGAGAATTTTCATCAACCCATCATCAACGAAAAAGAGTGGCTCGCTTAAATATTCTCAGAAAATTTAATATTTCTAATTCTTGAGCACAATTTAGCCTTTTTGTCAGACTTCTAGCGTAATCAAATTTGAAGTATATTAATTTGAGAGCTTGTAATTAGGGTATACACTTGGCCTAGGTGATTGGACACATTACGATGAATTTCAATGGATGTCGCCAGCAGGATAAGAGAAAAATCTTTTTGATGTAGTTTTTCAGCGCTTCAGCTCTTTGCGGCTCTTAGCAGCTCAAGCTTGTTAGAGACACATTTCGTCACAAGAATCCGGTTTGTTAGATCTGATCAGGCAAAGAATCAGGCGAAGACATCGGAGAAAATAAATCATTTGATTAATGTGGTGATATTTTTCTCTCTCATCTTTTGAGGAGCTCAAAGCTTATAGTTCCTATTGCAATCAACCATCTCTGTCGTACAACCTTTTTCTCCGTTTTTCGTTGCAAAAACTTCCCGATCGCATGACCAATGTAAATCATACTGACCTGAGTGAGAAAGGGAACTCAAGGATAAGAAATGCTTGTTAATAACTTACTACTTGTGAATTTTGTGATTTTACTCTCTTTAACGTGCTTTCAGTGGTAAGTTTTTTTTTGAATCCATTTAAACACATTTCAAATTAGATAACTTTCGATTTTACAATCGCTCAATTATTGAGAGTCAGTTTTGATTGATTTTTGCCGTTCTTCGACAAACCCATTCAAAAGTGACATTGATACTTCCGTGAATCACTTTCATCCTAGTAATGAAGAAATTTTTCGGCCAAAGAACTTTGTCTCAGCAGTTCACACTAGCATTTTATTTAGTAGTGAGAACGCGCCTGGTCGATGGCTCATGAAAACTCGAGGAAACACTTGACGTTCTTAGCCACTCGTTAGTCAGTGTTTACCATTCACTTTCTCAGTAAGCTCTCATCTTTCGAGATACAAAACGGAGAGAATATTTTTGACTGATATGGATAGGCAATAGCAAGTTATTATATCAACTTAGAAAAACTTTTCTTACTCTTGATTCTTGTTCACTTTTAAAGGTCATTGAAATAGGGAGATTATTATTTAGTCAAGTAACGGGTTTAATAGCCGGACTAGTTGCATTTCAACCAGTTGCTAAAACTGTCATGTGAATCCTGGTTGAAGTCAGTGCTATCTCTCCGAGATACTCCATCCTCATCTCTTCTCTAGATTTCTAACCGCTCTATATTGGTTTCCAGCGAAATTCATGTTCATGTGTATCTATTATATGATGAGGAAGCTCTGTTTAAGCCCCAGGACAAAGTGAGGAATTTTTCATAGAGAAAGGGGTCGGAATTTTCAGGGACTTGAACTGGCTCACAATGGTTGTGGGCTTTCCTCCCAATCTCGCTGAGGAGAAAAATTTGCCTCTTTCTTTCATCGCTGTTACATGGGAAAGCGTGCTGGATGATTCCAGAAGAACTTGTCCATCTACAAGCTGTTTGATTGCTATTGCTATTGCTAATCAAAAAAGCAATTCGATGAAGCGCTCTCTCGGCCTCGTAAGAAGCTATGGCTAAAAAGCGATCAGTTAGTCAAGGCTACGACTTGCTGCGTGGATCCAGCCATTATAGGATTCATTTTTCCTCTCTTTGCCTCTACCTTCCAGGTTCATTGATGAACATCCTCTTTCACCGTACAAAAACCTTTCCCATTCTCTGTCACTCAGGCTCAGACTTCTCATCTAATTCACTGAACTTTGAGAAAATGAGATGTAGGTAACAAACTTCTTAAAAAATATACACTTTATCGCTCCATCTAGATTGCTGATCAGATCTGCTAGCTTTTCTTTTCTCAGGATAAAGTCAATTTTTTGAGTATTGATTGTGAGTGGATTTAGTCGCAGAATTTTCTCAATATTCCAGTGAATTCTGCTAGTTTTTCCACCAACATGAGCCAATGTCTTACATTGACTGATAAGGAATCAAATTGTCAATCTAGTTCAGTGAAGCAATTTTCTAATGAAACTTAGATAGCCAATCAAATTTAATCGCACATGTTTATGTCCCGCGAGAACGAGCAAAAGCACTTCAAATCGATGACGATGATCTCAATATAAAGCGTTAGACAAATAAAAGATAAGACAAATCAGCGTGTGCAGTAGTTCAAGTTTGACTCTAGTAAGATGGATAGATTGAGCATTGCATCAGACATAATATCAGATGGAATGAATAAACACTTAGAAAGCATCTTTTCTATTTTCTCATCTCTCATCTTTTGAGGAAAGTTAACCAAGAGCTTCCTTAACTAGTAACCAATAGGCATTGCTTATACTGATCGTCATGGAAGTCAGACACTTCACGCGATCAGATAAGCCATCATGATCTCATCCATCCACTCAACGAAGCGAACGTTTATCACATTGATTCTTCGAATTCGCTGCAAATAGGGAAGCAGTACTGCAGGAATGGCCTGACGTTTGCCACTCACCGAGAAGAGCTCAACATAAAACTGAGTTTTTATCTAAATAAATATGAACAGTGGATAAAATTGTGTTATTAGTATACTTTTAATGAAGAGTTCTCATTCTCTGCCATTGGTCCAGTGGATGGATGAATGAATGAATGAATTCACTGAAGACCTCCATTAGAAGAAAGCATATAAATGATAAGAATCAGAATGAATACAATAACTGAGCCAGTGAATGTGGACCAAGCAGAGGTACAGAGCGATGGAAGTTCATTAATGAACAAAATGAACCCTTGATATTGGTTGAGATAATCAGGTGATCCAACTAGATGTGAACTGTATTCATGGTCAAAAATGAATCAACATAACGAAATCAGGAGGAAAAATCAGACGATTGGGATCAGTGGGAGGCCACTCACTCTAGCCATAAACATTTTCATCACTGTAGGCAATATACAAGAAATAGTCTTCCTCATGATGCTCCTGATACAGCGATCCCATGGTAGCAGAAGATGGTGGAATGACATTGTTTACGAAGAAATAAAGGGCTGTCTCAGGTTTCAGATGAATTCGCTTCCTTATCAACCCGTAGAATTGTCCAACAGCTAAATCCGAGGGTACTAGATATTTTTTCTTGTCAAGATCGCCAATTCGACATTTAGGAGCTTTTTCCACAATGACCTGGACATTGACATGCAGAGGAAAGAGAAGAAGAGGAAGAAAAAAAACAAGGAGAAATGATTATTTTCACTGACCCTGAGAGTGGCTACAATGAGTCAACAAAATCACAAAAATACTCACAGGTACTCGATCTGGATACTTTCGTCGAATTTTTTCACCTTCAGCTTTCCTCTTCTCGAAAGGATGTTCCTCTTTGTATTGAAAACGCATCGTAAATTTAGAATTATCAAAGTGAATTAAATTGATCAGAAAGGAAAACAAAAAGCTGACAAAAATAAGCAAGTATGATGATGGAAGCTCGCAACTCAAGGCTCTATCTTTGCTAGTCTTTGCTAGTCTCTCTCTTTTTTCTCTGTTTTGTCTGCTTCACGCAACAGCAAATAAAACATAAGCCAAACTTTTCTCGGCGCCACCTTCGAATATGCACACAACTCTATACACTTTGTTCATGAACATCATCATGAACATGATAAACCAGAATTTCCCGATATTTTTTCTACTTATCCAGCTTCAACTCTACTTCTTGTACATATTTTTCCCTTCACACCTGTCAGACTGATTTTTCCAATGTCTATTGGTAACTTTTTGACTACTGATCATTTTTTCCATCTTACATAACTCATATTTGCTTGAGGCTTTTATCGTCCTGCCTAGCATCTACAGGAAGTTCACTCTCTCTCTCTCTTTAATTTTTATACATTTTTTTGATTTTTGCTTTTTATGTTTTTCAAGTATGACGGCTCATCTTGATCGGGAAAATTTTTGGGAATTAACGTTCACTTATGCACGAACGAAATGCATTTATAAATTTGAGGGAACTTTTATTCCGATTTCTAGTTTTTTTCGAGATTTATTGTTTTTATTCCAACATTTTCTTGCGAAAACCACTTCCTAACGATTGTTCTCTCTTCCTTCTTGATACAGTCAAATAGATAGAGGACGATGGTATTCCTCGAATAATGATGATGATGAAAATCGAATGCGATCTCCTAGTCCAGAAGAGACCTCGCGAAACAGAGGTTCTGACACTCGATCTGAACATCATTCAGAAAGTGAGTATAAAAGTGAAAAATTTTTTTTCTTAAAACAATTCACTCTCTAGGAACGACAACACCGAAACCTCGATCCTCATCATCCTCCCATAGTAGCGAGAGAGGTTCCAATTCTGAAAGTCGTGACTCACATTCACCAAAAATACTCGCCGAAAATGATTCCTCGGAGTCAGTGACGCAATCACCAATATTTTCTGGGGAAATCGCTTCCTCTCGCCCACCTTCTTCATCATCGAACAAGACAAGAAAAAGTTCTCGTCCTACCCGAGTTCCTTCACCTCAAAGTACAACTCTTCGAGCTCCTACTCAACAATCATCCACATCTTCATCGCCATACTTTAATACACCAGCCCCATCATCTTCTTACAATGAGGACTCTTCGATGACACACAGCCGTCCTCCTAAGCAGCAATCATCACCTCAAAGACCTGAATGTGGTGGCCTGATCAATGTGACTTCACTTCCCACCTTAATCAAATCACCTGGCTGGGAAAGAGGGGAAAAATATCCTCGAAATATGAAATGTATATGGAAATTGACCACAGGAGTTCATTCACCTCGACAGCCGACGATAAAAATAAAAATAAAGCAAATGGAGTTGGAGCAAGATGTTCCAGATTGTCCATTCGATAAACTAGAAATTAGGGGCCATAAACCTTTGTGCGGTTTTATCCAGAACAAAGAATTCGAGGTTAATAGTTCAACAGTAGCCATTATATTCTCTACGGATAACAATTTCGAAGGTCGAGGCTTTGAATTAGAAGTTTTCACTCAGGAAATGAATTGCCCAAAAGAAATCATGGCCTCAAGTCATGGAGAAGTGATGTCTCCGATGTTTCCTGACCCATATCCAAACGGTTTCGAGTGCTGGAGCCTATTGAACGCAAATGCGTTTAGCGGAGGCGAGCGCAACGTTACCGTTTCATTGACACTTGAATTTTTAGAAATGGAAGAAGATACAAAATGCGAATTCGATTTTGTGGAATTTTTTGAAGCCGATACTCGAACTAGAAATGCCTCGAGGCCATTAGGTAGATTTTGTGATAAAAATTCGATCAATCGATTCTCCGAATTCTCACCCGACCCACGAACAACATCCTCATCTCTCCAGGGAAGCAATTCAACTAATGGAGAGGCTAAAGCAATTTTGAGGGCCAATGGTCCCTATGTTCTAATCCATTTCAAGTCTGACCAGCTTCTGAATTTCCGAGGTTTCAAAGTATCTTACAAAGTAGATGCCTCTCTCTCCCGCTCAAGTGCCTCTAATTGTGATTGGACGTATGATGAGCGAATGAAGAAAATCACCAGTCCAAACTTTCCTAACTCTTATCCTCCTAACAAAGATTGCAGCATGATTTTAGAGGCTCCTGGGCCACACTATAGAATAGCTCTCATCTTCGAGTCCTTTGAAATGGAGCCTGATGGAAATTGTACTTTTGATGTTCTTGAGATAACTGATCTCCCCAACGCAAATGAGGAAGATGAAACAATAGCAGAAAACGCTCGCATCTATGCAAGACCACAGAGAACATCAGCTGCAAACTCTTTCTCTACTCAGAACAGTTATCAAACAGTTTCGAGTCCCAAGAGATATTGTGGTTTGAAATCGAAGGCTTTCAAGCATGTATCAAGTGGCTCTCGGATTTTACTTAGATTCGTTTCTGATCAATTGAGTGAATATGCTGGATTTTCTGCTACCTATAAATTTCTTCAAGCTACCTCAGAATCATCCAATGATCAAGGTGGACGATTCAAAGATTTCGAAGAGAAACCATCGAATTCATCAGTTTTGCCGGGAGCTTCCCACCTTTTGACTTGCATACCAGGCAATTATCTTCGTGATTTGAATAAAGAAAATGCACGAGAAAGGCCTATGGTCCAATGGCTTAGATCAGATCAACAAATAGCTGAAGGCATCTCTGAGAATGGTACCAAATTGCTGATAAAAGAATTCACGTCTTCTAACGTTGGACGATACACATGCAAGTATGGTAATCTTCAGCATGATGTGTGGTTGTCAATGAGAAGGAATTCTGGATGCCGAATCATTTTTAGTGAGCGTCCACAAGACATGATTCTGTCTGAAGGTGATACCAAGATTCTTAGATGTAGAGCTGTTTCATCGACGAACTCAGGAGCTCGACTAATCATCACCTGGCTTCGTGATGAGAAGAAAATTATTTACGATTCTAGAATCAGTAAACTTGATAATGATTTCCTGGTCATCACTGGAGCTCTGCCAAATCATACAGGACATTATCAATGCATTGTTCGACAAGAAGAGGAGCCTGATTGTATTTCCAGATCAATTGCTAGGGTTGATGTGATAGCACGAGCTAATATTGAAGACATTTGCGGCAAACCAACGAAAGCTCATCCTACCAACCAAAAGCCTAACTTAGATTCGAATGGCAAAATTGTTGGTGGAGTTAATGCTCAAAAAGGAGCTTTTCCATGGCAAGTAATGTTTTGGGATTCTCAACGAAAATCATTCTGTGGTGGGGCTCTTCTCAACGAGCGATGGGTTGCGACCGCAGCCCATTGTTTCAGCCGGAATTCTCCCCATGCTCCTATTCCACCGCCTCAGGATAGAATTCGAGTTAAACTTGGAAAGCATGATCAACAGGAACAAGAGTCGCAAGAAATCGAAACCAGTATTACTCAAGTGGTGAAGCATCCGTATTACAACTATGAAACTTTTGATAACGATATAGCTCTTGTCCAAGTAAATGACCACGTAAAATTCAATGATTTTATCAAGCCTATTTGCATTGGATCTGATAGGAGCTTCATGGAAGATTCTTTCTTCAATGGACGTTCCCTCAAGATGGGTCATGTAACAGGATGGGGACAGCTCAAGGAAAACGGCCCTCAACCTAGATATCTACAAGAGCTGAGAATGCCTATCGTTGATCACAGAACTTGCAAAAATTCCACAGCCTACTCTGTTTCGCAAAATATGTTCTGTGCCGGATACAGTCAAGTAAGTTTAGCACAATTTTGACCATTGATGATGATAGAAATTGAATTTCCTATCGGTGATTTAAATTATTCATCAAACGCAGGAGGTCATTGGAGATGCGTGCAAAGGAGACAGTGGTGGACCATTCGTAGGACAGTCCAACGATCGATGGTACCTTCTCGGCATAGTTTCTTGGGGCGAAGGATGTGGACGAGCAGGAAAGTATGGTTTTTACACCAAGGTTTCTAACTATATAGACTGGCTGAATAGTGTGATTGTAAACTAGACAAAAGGATTGACCATTTTTCATGACAATATTGTGATTCTCATGTGAATTGGAATTCCATGTGAATAGGAATTCTCGATCGGAAATAGGTATTTCTACTCCTGTTTCTCTCCTCTTCATCTCGAATGCTCTGATATTTACATTTCTAGCAGGTGGAATTTCTGCCAGAGTTTTCATTTTCTATTGTGCATAAAAAAATATATCCCAGTCATATTTTTAAATACATAACCATCATTGGAATTTTTATGACTGAAAAACCGACGTTTCATAGTTTGATCACCAATACTTTGGGATAGCTTTTCAACCGAAGACGATCACACCATAATTCTCAGATGGAAAATGTTTGAAAAAAATAATGGACAAAATATTCATGTGACTGGAAAATTTAGGTTTTTAACATGAGTTTGGCAGCGGAAAACCAAGCCAACTGAATCAAATTTTTCTTATAGAGTTTATGTTGAATTCTTCGACCTCTGATTCACTGTGATCATCTTCGACATCATCGCTTTCATCAGTGGCTAGTTGATTGAAACCAGATCCACGAGGACCTTTCAAAATTCTCCTCAAGTTCATAGTGTCCTCTGTTCGAGAATTTCTGAAGGTAGCCACCCAATTCGTGAATCCACGTAATGAAGATCTTTTGTGAGACCAGCGAGAACGATTACGATTGACTAATATAACAAGTATGATTATCACAACGATCGGGAATATCAAAAGGCTCATAACTTTAGTTGTGCTGTAGAAAGAGGCCAACTGAGAGGCTATGACTGGAACTTTATCTCCGAGAGCAAGTCCAGATTTGCTTGACAGGGCTTGAAATCCATTAGAAAATGAGGAAGCATCTGACAATTCAGCTTTGGAGAGAGATCTTTGATGGATGACTAACGAAACCAATTGTTACTTTCAAATGAGAATGAGAGGAATTTCAGAAACTTACTTGATTGGAATTTCCACAATGAATTAGGTCCTATTTCAACAACGTAAACTTCCTGACAGTTCTCGGAGGCTACGATATCGTGTGGATTACTGAAACTCTGTAAAAACAAATCAAAGTTACAGCTCAAATTAGATCTGATCTCGATCCCAAAACTCACTTCATTGGGAGGAGCCAATGAATCTAGAAGCTCCTGTGTTGTCAGATTGAAAACAAAGCCTTTCATTGGTGTAGGAAAGAACGAATTCTTTCCAGTAATTGCATACAAAATTCCTCCACACCGTGAGGAGTATGATATGGAGTAAACAGGACCTTGAAAGTCAGAATGTTGGATCGCAAACTGATATTCGCCATTTGGGAATTTGAAGCACGAAACTCTCTTATGCTCGCGATCAGCAACGCAAGCCAAGCCATGCTCCATAGCAAGAATCACTTTATGAGGAATACTGAATGCATTTGGCTCCGGAGTGCCGAAAAATCTCAAGCCTGGAATTACAAAAAAGTTCCGATGAATGAACGGAAGATCCCAAGAATGATACTTACTCAAAGTATCCATTTGACCCCATTGATTAAGATACTCTCCATCGGAGGAGAATCGAATTATACGACCATTGCAATAGCCATCAGCTACATAAACATCACCGTTTTGAGGATTAATTGCAACACTTGTGGGCTTGCAAAATGAGTTAGTACTACTGCCTGGCAGGAATCTCTGGCCCAAAGTAAGCAGGGGAACTCTAGCTCCACGAGCTGGGTACTTGAAAACTTGATGCAAAGCTACATCCGTTAGCCAAACAAAACCTCTCGTATCGAGTGTGAGACCGTGAGGTAGATAAAAGAGATCCTTCCCCCATTGATGAGTTACATTTTTTGTTTTTGGATCAATAAAAATAACAGTATCAGTACTGATTGGCCCATTGTCAACCTCTTGAAAAAAATTCGACATATTGAATGTCCTGAGAGGAAGATACAAGAGAGGTGAGAGGTACTCAAATATTGGGATCAGCTGTTACTCACCCCATACCCCATACATGAGGCCCCCGATGAAAAATGACGATATTGCCATCTCGATCATAGTCAATACCTGTTATCTGACCGATTCTATTATCAGTGACTGGCCAACCAGGAGCAAGAGAATAGTAAGAAGAGTGTTGAGAAGTGAGAGTAGATTTTTCTTTCCTGAAGAATGAATCATGAGAGTTTGAAGAGAACCCTCCTTCACTCTGAACGAATTTGAATATCTGTTTTGGTGACTGAGAACTATCACAAACAAATATGCTTCTCCTATCTCTTGAAATTGCCACATCAGTTGGAGAGACGAAGCTATCATGAGGGCTCCATGTATCAACTAGCTTTGAAGTAAGGATATTGAGAGTGATTCCATCGATAAGGTTTTCTCCTCGCCTCAGCGCAAAAATGAGATCTCCTAGAGGTGAAAAGAATTTAATTTAATTTCAGGGAGAAGAAAAAATCAAGAAATATTACCAATATGGTCCATGCTGATAACTTTTCCTAAGCTGGCCATATCAATAGTGAGATTTCGACCCTCCGAATCACGTTTGGGAGGATTGGTGAAGCACGAAATTTTTCCCGCCTCATTGTCTGCAGCACATAGCAGATTCTCTTCCTCAAGTAGAACTAAAGCCGAAGGAGATTTCAAATCTGTTTAAGAGTGAAAAGTTGATGAGATTTTGAATTTACAATTTGAGGTATTCAAACCTTCATCTTCGAGAAAGCTGTGAATGTTCCCTGTGGCTGTTATCTGCTTTATCTTGGGACTGCATGTGTCACTGATGAAGAAATCCCCATAGGATGTAACTGCGATATCAATGGGAGCGCATAACTTTCCAAACTCGAGGTCAGGTTTTTCCCAGGAGCCATAGGAGAAACGAAACACACTTTTGAGAGCCAAGTCGACAACATAAACATTTCCATTAGAGTCAATGGCTAAGCTTTGAGGCTGCTTGAATCTATGAGAAAAAAGAGAATGCATAAGGATATGATGTGACAAAGCTTATCTCCTCACTTTCCGCTACCAAAAGATGAGGTGAGAGAATTCGTTTTGAGATTGAAGATATGAATCGGGTCCTCCAGAATAACATCTATAGATCGCATTGGTCTAACAAAACTGAGATAAAGATGAGATTTATTCAGTGATCAAAAATTTCTAGAAAAAAATGGGAGAATACCTTTGTTTAGCCCTGTCATTTGGAATTTTGAGAATGAACAACTCGCCAAAAGGTGAACAAGCTAAGCTTATAACTGTCCAGCCCGGAAACTTTGGCGGTGTCCATGTGAGATCTTCAATGATGGGAGGTAAATTTTGAGCAATCGTCAGCACTTTTTTTTGAACGGACTTCTTCTGAAAATAGAATGCAAGTAATGTTTACATTGGAAGAATCGAATTAGTAGATGATGAGAGAGAAGACCCAGCATAGTGACCAACCTTAATTCTACTCTTATCTCGATAAAGGGTGTCATATAGTTGAACTTTTGGCGACTCGAAGTCATTGTCAATGTTTGTTAAGACGTCGTTGGAGCCATATGATTGGAACAAATTTGCTGAGTGAGTTAAAAGCTCAAAATGGGTCAACAATGAGATGGTGAAGATGTAATTGAGTGGACTACTGATGTAAATCATGAGGTGAACTACTAGGATGATTAAGATGGTAATTGAGTAGGCTTCAGATTCGAAGGCATTGATTTGTACACGATGCAAATATATTCGGTTAAATTCATTTCCTGAGTACCCTAATGGAGAAATTGATGACCTTTCCGATGACAGTAGTTGTGTGATCTGTGTGATCACATCATATTCAGATAATATAATGCGATGAGAAGGAATTATAATCAATGAGATATTCAGTCAGCTTTTGGAGAGCCATATGTTCTAATGTCAATAAACAAACAAACAAGCATCGGTATGCAGTACAATAGGAGAGCCTACCTGATCATAAAGAGTAAGACCATACAATCAAATTATCATCATTTGAGGGCAATTCAGAGGGAGATTCAGAGAGATTAACAGGGTTTGCTTTAAACAGCACAGTTATGATCTAACAAAGAGACAAAAAAGTTATCTTTGAAGCATATCTGGAAAGAATCTGACTCAAACAACTCCGAGAGTCGAGAAGCTGGACTAAAAATCTAGACGGAAACAGTGTTGTTGGATATGATGGGTACCTTGGATCTCTTACACAATAGAAAGAAAAGATAAGATGACCAGAACAGAATATGAAGAGTGTTCACATTTGTTGTCCAACAGCCGGTTGATTGTTGTGGAAAACCCAATGAAATTTGATTCTCGAAAGTATCAGCGAAAGATTACATTTATGTTGACTTGTTGGAAGTGAGGCAAGTGTTGGGTATGAGCGGTCGGTTCAAAAGCTTACTGCATCATCAGATTTACTTGTTGCTCCTACACCACAAGGTCAAAAAATGGGTGTCAATAATTGATAAGAGGAAGTTGATCATTTATCAATCAAAAAAGCCTAAAGCATTATTATACTGTGTAAAATTCACTTTCAAAAATCACTTTTTATTGAATTGATTGGATTACATCTCGATTTCGAGTGGAATCATAGGGTTGATAAACTCAACGTTGATAGATTCGAAGCCTTTACGAATCTGATTACTTTGGTTCAATGAAAGTCTTACTTTGACTGAGTCAAACTGTTTGATAGATATATTCGTTGGAATATGAGTAACCAACATTCTGATCGGGTCATGAGCCCAATTTTTGAGAGGTTTCAAGAAATATGTTGTCTCGAAGGCTAATCTGGGTATCAAAATTTGGAGAGCATTTTTACGCACAAAGAGGATGTATCCATCATCCTCAAGAGGCTTTTTAGAACTCTTTATGTAAACTATTGTGTGAAGTTTGATTGAAGCCCGACTCGCATACTGAGCTTGACGATGTCGATAGTTGATATTTTCACACAGATTATTTATTCTTTCACAATTAGTAAGCGTAGAATCGAGATTTGTATAACCAATAATGTGACTGAGCAGACGATGAACAATCAAGTCAGCATATCGCCGGATTGGTGAAGTGAAATGCGTATAGATAGGAGTAGCGAGACCAAAGTGGAGGAAACTCTCTGGATCTGACACTTTTCCACTACAAAAATAGTAAGCTTGAGTCATACATCTCGTAGTTATCATTCGAAACATGAGATTGAAGAAAGGATTGGACGGATCTTTAAGTTTATCCAGGCTATCAGCGAGAGAACGTCCATCTTTAGTATCAACATCGAATCCTCTAGACTTGGCCGCACTCATCAACTCATCAAAATTCACTGGGTTTGGTTTGGGATGGCAACGAAGCAAGGCTAGCTGAGGTAATTCCTGATAAAGTTTCTCAGCCACTGAAATATTTGCCAAGAGCATAAACTCTTCCACCATAGAATTGGTCTCCAATAGCTGCTTTGATTCAATTCTTGTCACATTATCATGGGTCTCCGAGTCTATCTCGACAAATTTTATCTCACCAAGATTCGCCAAGACAAGAGCACCCCGATCCATACGTTTTTGCCGAAGCTTTTTAGCCAAATTATTCAATCGACGAAGTCCTTGACTAACTTCATCATTCATATCTTTCGAATCGATTTTGAGTTGAGCTTCAGCATAAGTCATGGCAGCTCTAGAACGAATGATAGATTTATGGAAAGAAGTTTCACGAACTTCGGCAGTTTCACAATCGATCTTCCATAAAACACTGAATGTATAACGCTCTTTCTGGCCAATTAAAGAGCACAAATTAGAGCTCAGAACACTTGGGATCATATCTATCCTATTGTCAACAAGGTATACGGTAGTACCCCTATTTGCAGCCTCCAAATCCAGAGCTGAGTTTGGCATGACAAAGTGCGATACATCAGCTATATGGACACCAACTTCATAGATACCATTACCTACATCTATGCAGTGCAATGCGTCATCTATATCGGTACATCCTGGAGGATCAACAGAGCAGATCGGCTTGTCTCTGAAATCTATTCTCTTTTCTAACTCAGATTCACTGATTGTCCAAGAATCAGGATCAGGCAAACATTTCATCACAGCTTTCGAGAATGTATCATGGGGCACATCGTGTTCAAGAAGTAACAGTTCACTCTCAGTCGCTTTATCTCCGATAGGACCAAGAGCTCGAACGTAATGTCCTCTGGGAAATTTTGAGTCGCGTGGCCAGCTATCTATGGCAACAATTATTCTTTGGTTTTTCAAAGTTTCATATTGGCGAGTTTCAATCCGGATAAATGGAATTCTCTTTTCAAAAGGGACAAAGAAGTGAGAGGTGATAATCATATTTTCAACTATGTTTGCACTTCTCTCCCGAAGAATTCCACAATACTGTCTCCAATTCCTTCGAATGATTCCTACAATACGCCCTGTTGGCTTCTTAGAGTCCATAAGTGACTCCTTTTCTTCAAGATCCTCAGTTGGATTTTCTATATTTTCGGGATCTTTTTCCTCTACTTCATCATCAGCTGTGAGTACGATTCCAGAATTGCCTCTCCACTCTGGAAAAAACAAATGTTAATTAGTCAATCGATTCCTTTAATGTCTGCATCTAGTTAGACTAATATGGTTATCAATTTGAACAATCCACTCACCAGATTCAGGTAGAAGTTCGACCGCAACTATATCTTCGTGAATCGCCCTATTTATATTTTCTCGGCCTACAATGAGCACTCGAGTGGCTTCCCCTTTAAGATTTATAGTTACTGAGCCTTCCAGATAATTATCCCGATTTGTTTCATACTTAGCTTGAAAAATTGTTCCATTTTTCATGCCACTTTGCAACTGATGAAGTGGAAGATGGTCCGAAAAAATTAGCTTCTTAGGGGGTTGATCAACATCCATTTTCTCTTCTTCTTTCACAACTTTGTCAAGAAGATTAGCATTTTCTCGGAGTTTTTCAACATAATCCATCAAAGTGAAACTCATAATTCCAGAAGAGATAGCCTTTCTCTTGGAATCATCATCAGCTACAATCAGGATGATGTCCAAGTTAGATTTCTTAAGATGTGTAGTGTACCATTGAGCAGCCTTCAGCACAAGACGAAAATTATAGTCTGATGACTTTTCATCAGGCTTTCGATCACTATAGACATCTTGATGAAATTCATTCATGAACACGTAGAAATTTCTTTGTCGTGGAATGTTTTTGATACGAGAGTATAATGAAAGATTTCTATTTCGAATTTCATTTCGAACTGTTTGGAGAATGACAATATTGCTGCCAAAAGTTTCATCCTCAATCACATCGATCTGATTAAAGACCACAGGAGAATCCAAAATAAGTATATGAGGTCTTTGGACAACTTTGTGTAATCCAAATCGAGGATTATTTGAAAGGAAAACTTCGTTTGAGGGAAAACCACATTCTCCACAAGCTTTAAGACCACATGGTATATTGCTGCGGAGATAGCGTTCGCGTACAATCTTGATCACCGAGCCTCGTTTTGTTCGTTTGAAGAAACTCTCTATATTACTTGGACGATTAAGGGTGAGAGGTTTCACTGACATGATGTGTCACATTTAATTTAATCCTGTTAAAAGAATAAAAACAATGAAAAGAGAAAACGGTTGACTTTCAAAAGAGGCAGACAAAAATTAGTTGTTTACACTGTTGAGAGAATGCGTGCTTTTGAAGCTTGTTTACATTCGGCGGCATGCTTTTCTTATCATGTTCATTTATCTTTCAAATTGCCTTTAAAGTGCAGTTTAACGAGCTTTAATTTTATTATGATTTTATTATGATTGAAAAGGTATGTTTAATTAATCTGATTGTAAATTTTTGATATATCAGATGAATAAATCGATTAGTGTGATTTTTTTCCCAATTATTTTCTCATTGAGTATACTTGTTTGTTTATGTTCAGGAAATTGAGGCACTTTTTGAATCGAAAGGTGAAAATAAAAGAAACTATTTAAAAGGTTTGTTTTGTAATTTAGGTCTTATATTTCCGTTTCTTATATCTACCATTTCCTTCCATAGAGGCACTATTTTTGGGAGGTGTCGCCGGTTTTTCCATCTTACTTGGTTTTGGATCCTCTTTAGCACTCGCTAAAAAGAAAGATCCAGAGTTTTTTCAAAAGGTACTGTTTTCTCTCATATTCTCATTCGTATCATTTTCCACTGACTCCTTGTCATCTTATCAATCAACCTCTATCAGGGTCTAGTCAACAATGAAGCTGAAAAGTTCATGAGTGGAGTGAATTTGGCAAACAAAGCACTGAAGAGAGCAACTATTTACTCAGTCACCGGCGTCTCAATAATCTCCATAATTGTGTACAAGTTTATATTACCAAAAAGAGATGAAATTGAGAGAAAAACCTAAAGTTTTCTTCTGATTGTGCTAAATATTTTTGACTATCATTCATGAGATTTCTGATTCACATGAAAATCCATTTCATTTCAACAGTGCGTGAATAAAGTTCATCTATTTTTCAATTCCTCTCCAATGGTAATGCAAGAATTTCTCCATTAATTGAAACGATACATTGTGGGTCGACACCTGTAATTATTCGCTCTCCCAAATGTATCAGAAATAATGGCATAACTACACCATTCGCTTCTAAGCTGAGAAATTTCTCCGGAAACAATTGAGGGGAAAAGACTAGGTAAGAGTTGAAGCTTTTGGCCGATCATCTAATCGAATGCACAGTTAAGTGTGCAGTGTACGAACGAGAGCAAACGGTAGCTGATAACAGATTGGAACAGAGATTTTCCTTTTGAATCAAGGAAAAATACTAGTTCTTGCAATTTTCCAACTGTATCACTCCCTTATCTTTCATAAGCATAAGATTGGATGCTGAGCTTTGCACAGGACTTCATTTTCCATTCTGTTAACATGGAGTCATTTTATCATATCAGATTTCGAAATGATAGGTAAACAAATATACTTTTAAGATAGGAAAAAGTTCTGCCGAAATAATAACATTTGAGATACTTTATCTAAACATTTCGATGTGGGCATGTCATGGCGACCACATAGCTCGATGTGAGAACTTGCCATGAGTGAGAAAGTTACAATCTATCAGTCTCTGTGAATATCGGGAGCTGAGCAAGTTTCACCTCCTGAATCCCAAATTCCAAGTTCTGAACTTGTCTGTTTCGCTTGTTCCAGCTTCCAGACCATATCATTAATGTGACCTGCTCGGATGCAGCTTATTGTTTTAATGCTCCAAATTAGTTGGTTCCATTATATGCAGGTCAAGTGATCTTTCTCAATTTTTTGCTCAACCAAATTGGATTTTTTACTGTGATCAAGAAGATATTCACCAGTAAGTTTGTGATGTCCGAGAAAGCTACATCAGTGACCGATGTCATAGGTGAATGGGGTCTATGGCAAGCGAACGTTTTTCTTTTCTGTCTACTTAACTATGTCCTGCAAGCTTTCAACAGTTTGAGCTTCTATTTTTTCGCCCCAAACATAAATTTTTGGTGTGCCGATGATTCGCTTTCCAAGGTGAGTAGTCATATTTCTCTCCATCTTTTCATTTGATTTCACATTTCTGATGTATCACAAATCACTACACAAATCAACAGCAACAACAAATCTGATGAATTGCTTTCGATATTTCTCAAATCCTTTCAACTCATAAATTGATTTAGATTGAGAGAGAGAGAGAGAGAGAGAGAGAGAGATTCATCAAAAGTGGTGCTAATAAAATGCCAGAGAAAAGCTTAGGGAAGTGAGTGCGGATGCAAGCGTTCAAAACTATCGTTCAGTAGAGAACTTCCTGTTTCTTTCTGTCTCCAATAAATTTCAATTGATTTATTTTCATGGTTTTTGTGTATGGAGTCCGAGAAATATGAACCAATTTCTCTCCTTCTTTTTCTCTCTTTCTTTGTATCTAATGAATCAGGCCACTAGTGCCCCTTTTCTTTCTCTCTCAAAATTAAATATCACCGCAATGTGTTTCCAGTCGTTCCTATAAACACATTTATCTTTCAAACTGCCAGCTGTCACCCTTGAATCTCAGCAAAACTGAAATATGGGTGATTGGGTGATGAGGATTAATAAATAACTCTCAATCATCAAGATGAGAGCATTATGAGATTGAGGGTATTGAGCTTTTGGAATTGTTAAAAACTTAGCTAAACTCCTCACCGATCAGATCAAAAATAATCCTCTGTTTGGTTTTCTTGATCTTGCAGGCTAGAAATTTGACCACTGAACAAAAATGTGGAGAATATTCTGAGTGTCGAGAATGGGAATACGAGAAAAAATTTCATTCGACCATTATTGATGAGGTAAGCTGATGCTGGTACTTCGTCCCCGTATTCCTTATACTGTTATTGCAACTCTTCGACAGAACATGGAGCTCATCATCAGATGATTTGCTACTAACCTCGTTCAAAAAATTCCCTTCATTTATATGAAGGGGTTTTAATGAGGAACTGCCATAGGGTCAAAAAAATATAGATCATTTCCTCAAACCAGACAGATTTTCCAAAAAGTAAATTGCACAATTTTGCTGGTTTATCCTTCCATCTCCAGCAATGACAACTTACTTTACACAAGTATAAGCTGTATTAGCATATGATGGCAATGTTTGTTCTTTTTATTAGTGGGATCTTGTCTGTGATGAAGCATGGCTATCCTCATTAACTCAAAGCGTTTTCATGTTTGGTTATATTCCTGCTGGATTGATCTTATGTCTTGTGGCTGATCGAATCGGAAGAAAACCTCTTATATGGTTCGGCTTCACACTTGAACTATTCTCTGGTCTTGCCTGCATCTTTTCTAGTTCCATATGGCAGTTTATTGTGGCCCGTTTTTTCATGGGTATAGGTATTTCCCTCAGAGGAAATGTTCTCTTTGCTCTATGTGAGTATTCTCATAGTCATATAATAGTTTCCGTGCGAGATTGAAGACTGAGAAAATAAGAGATAAGTGAGCGTCCGATGGTCTCTTGATATCTGGATTTTCCCCATCGAGTTGCTCGAGCTTACCCTGAAGAAGTTTCCCATCACTGTTAGTCATACACTCTATCTCTCTCTCTCTCTCTCTCTCTCAACTTCTGAGTCTCTAGAGAATGTTTTTCAATTTAGCTTGAATCTCTCGAGATTTAAACCTCTCGAGGTTTTGAGGATGTTCAAGATGCGTCAACTAATGCTATCGAAAAAAGGGAGAAATAGACTTTATTCTTATGCTTACAATGTTGGTGTGGATAAACTCATAGCATAAGCTGGGAAATGGAGTAATTCTGAATCCCCATCATTTCTACTTTCACTCCTCTCCATTCGTATCAATTTATGTTTATCCAGTTTGTGTAATATAATTTTCTATTCTACTCATGGTCAAAGTGAGCTAAACGAAATAATTCACTTTCTTACGCCTGTAGGAGTATTTTCCTATCATTTAGAACTTTTTACTCAGAGGAGCTTGCCCATCTTAATTCTTTGCACTTATAACTCAGATAATGTCTTGAGTTCAGTTTATTCTCGTCAAATTTTCGAAATAACTTTGTCTTTTCAGTTTTTGAGAGCTGTGGTAAGAAATATCGAGGAGATGCTGGGCTATTTCTAACTGGAGGCTGGGTTTTCGGAATTATGATTCTCTCAGGACTGGCTTTTGTGTTTCCCGATTTTAGGAGGCTTGCTGGGCTAGCCTTACTTATATTGGTCGTTCTCATACTTTGGTCTCTGTCCATCGATGAATCTGTCAGATGGCAAATCACTCACAAAAGAGAGAAAGACGCAATCAAAACGTTGAGAAAAGCCTTAAGAATGAATGGAAAATCAGATATAACTGAAGTGAGTTGGACTGATTTCCATGACTCTCTTTCCCTTGGAAATGTTCTTTTCTGGATAATATTTTCTAGAACTTGGTGTTTATAATCTCGTAATTTTATTTCAATAGGAAAGTCTCCGTGAAAGGGTTAATGAGTTAGGAGAGGTATTTGGAGAAGAAGCCATGAAACAATCACTTCAGCCAAAGTACACTATACTCGATCTTTTTAAGACGCCAAAAATTCGCTGCTATACATTAATAATGTTTGCTACAATGCCAATAAACGCTTTCATTTACTATGGAATTTCTTTTGGAATTGGAGACTTTGGAGGAGATCTTTACGTAACTCAGATTCTTGCTGGCCTCGCAGAAGTTCCTGGGCTCATTATAAGCCTATTGGTGACTCATCATTACGGTCGACGTTTTTTTACCAGTTGTAATATGGTTCTATGTGGCCTAGTTTGTTTAATAGCAATTTTTACACAATTCAATGCAAAAATGACTATTTTTCTTACAGTTCTAGCCAAATTTTTTATCACAAATTCTTATAATGTCATAATCATTCAAACAAGTGAGATATTCCCTACCGTTCTTCGAACTGCCGCAGGAGGCTCAATCACAGTTGTTTCACGATTTGGAGCTATGTCCTCTCCTTTCGTAACAAATATGGTAAGTTCATGCTTTGGTACAAGCTAGAAACCTCCTCATCGATCTATTGATATTTGGTCTTACTTTTTCTTCTCAGATACGATCTCAAGGCCTCGGACCCATATTGGCTCTTTTCTCGTGTCTATCAATTTGTGGCGGCTTCCTAGCCTACTTTCTACCCGAAACACAATCCAAAGATTTACCAGACACCATTGAAGAAACAGAAAAACTAGGATAATTTACGAATTCAGAGCAGATTTTTTTCCCATAAAGAAATGTATTCTTGTAATTAGTATAATTATATTTTCTTCTCGTCTCAAATTTATCAGACTATTAGTATGTAGAGTGTCTCTAAACACTCCGAACTCAGAATGTTTCTCAAAGAACATGGGACACAAAATTGAAAACGTTCTAGGTATGATCCAATTCTACTCGAGTTGTAGAAGGAGTGGAACATATTGGAAAAGTAATAATGACATCGATCGGATTATTTGTGCTGAGATCATAATTTCTTTCATGCCATCGAACTCCAATCATTTAGAGATTCTTATAAAAAATGATGAATAGAAAGCAATTTTTCATCGGAGGCTGCAGTGAGTGTGACTGAGTTGATGACGATATTCCAAACTCTGTTATTCTCCTTCACCTAGATATTAATCGATTCTTTTAGTGTCAAAATCGTGCAATGTTTGAGCAATGGAGATCAGAAGCATAATTCTCCTTTCAATTTGTGTGGCCTGTGCTCTTGGTGGACATATAGAGTCGGGTAGATGCCCAGTTTTACCAGAATCCCGAGAGTTTGATCTCAACAAGGTATGTCCCAACGGTGAGGAAAATCGAATTATATCATGAATCTTCATTCAGTTTCAAGGAGAGTGGAAAAGTATTTCGCGCTTACCATCAGACATTGAAAAAGATGATCTATCCTGTGAAAGCATCAAGTATACATACAAATTCGATCATAGAGTAGAATTTTTGATTCGTCACAAGAACTCAGAGTAAGTTTCCATCGATAAATCAATTTGTGTTAATATTGCTTCCTCCATCAGAAAAATGGTTCAACAGAGCTTCACAGGGGAGAAAACTTATATCAAGAATATGCTGGAATTGAGGAAAGATCATTGTAAGGTTTTGTCGAGATGCTAGAAGAAAATTATTGAATAAACCTTTATATTATTTAGTCTCTCCTGAATACCATCACTGGATGTTTCAGTATCAAAACTACACATATGGACTCTTGGTATCATGCTCAGAAGCCTTAGGACTTTTCCATATTGAGAAAGTCTGGATTGTCAGTCGTTCTTCAACGATCGACCAGTCTGCTTTGGGACAGATTCGTAATGATCTATCTCGTATGGGACTTGGATCCCGCAAATTCTCACAAGTATCACATGAGGACTGCGATGAGAATGAGTCACCAGAATATAGCGGGAAAGGTTTGCTCGCTTAATATCGCTTTATAAATTCGATCTAAAGTAACATTCATTTCATTTAGAAGAGGATAATGATGATCAAGAAACTGATGGATATGAATTTTTTGAGGTAAGCTTTCATCAATATTTGGTGAATTTGCCATGGTCGAGTTAGCATTCTGTATATAACGGAGAAATTTTCTCGTATTCACTGTTTTCCTTTCAGATCATAGATGATGACTCTGATCCAAAAAGGGTAAGTTCAATCTCTTAGATCAACTCAGGGCAGGTGAAAAAATCTTGCTCATTCATTTCAGGAGGAAGAAATTGATCGGGATGATCAGAGCAATAAAATCGAAAAACTGGACACTGGAGATGAAATTGGAATCGCCAGCGAAAATCAAAAGGTTGTTCAATCTGATGCAAATGATTCTGATTCTGAATCTGAAGCAAAAGTCAGAAGTGAAGAAAACTTAGAGGACAAAAAACTGAATGCAACTGAAAAGTCTAACGATCAAAAAGTAGAGAAAGATGACATATCAGAGAATGAGGAGCTTACCAAAGAGAACCAGAGGAGTGGAGAGGATATAGAAAATCAAGAATCCACTCCACTCGACAAGAATGATAGCGAAGATGGAAAAACCATCGAACAACAAATAGATCAGAATCAGGATCCAAAGTCAGATGGCCAATCGGAAAAAGTCAATACTAATCACAAGAGAGAAGCTCCATTAGCCTATGAGAGGAGAGATAATCAAGGTATGATGATTAACCAGTCTCCTCAGAGTGGTAACAATTTCCAGCAACAAGATGGTTTCAAAGTGATCTATGACCGAGGTGATGGAGAGCAAAGTTTTGGTAATGCTGATCTACTGTCTCAGCAAAGTGGTGGCTCAAATTTGTTCAACCCATCAATGCCAATCAATTTTGCGCCAGCGAACAATGTTATTTATGATCGGAACGAAGGAAATCCAGGATATTCTACCTACTCAACTGACCAGTACCAAGTTATTCAACCATACGATATCTCAGCATACCTGGAAATAATCGAACGATGGAAGCAGGAACGAACAGGCAACTCAGACTCTTCCTCATCCGGTTCTAGTTCAAATAGTGGAGGCAATAGTCGGTCAGAGAGTGATCGCGAGAGACTAAAACAGATCAAGGAAAGAGGCGGCTTGACCAATTCTGCGGCCGATATAAAGCGCCAAAAAGAGAAACAGAAACAAATTCTCAAACAGAGAGGTTTTAATGTCAGAGCTGGAAAGGAGAAAGCTGGTGGACCTGGAGTAGGTCATGGCCACAGACATCGTCGATCTACTCAGTGATGAAAAACGAGAGGAGCTTAAAATTACAAAGTACAAGACACCAATTTAACTAATCCAACTATTTGTTGCTAAATTTTTACTTTATTTCCTATCCCTGATTACAGGAAATTTGAATTAGATTTCATCGATCTTTTGAATCTTTCTTCTTTGCTTTGAAGCAGTAAAAAATGGACTTCCACTCAATTCTATTGAAAGGAAGCACGAATGCTAAATTCATCTATTCAATTTTATTTCGGCATCATTTTGTTCCAAATGCTTTCAAGTTGCTCTTTTGGTTGCCAAGAATAGTCTGGGTGTTGGAATCATTTCTTTGTCTACTCTTTCAATAGAGAGCAAACTAGCGATATCATCTGCTGGAATAGCTTCATTTACTCGTCTCACACTCAACCTGACATATTCATTCACTAACACGATTTTCTGATTTTTGTAAAACAAATATATTACTCCATCATGCGTGCCAATTTTTGCTGATTTCACTCGCCTTGAAGCTTTAATTCTGATATTCTGGTCAATATTCACGAAAAATTTAAATGTTTTTACTTTTTATCAAAATGTTCAATCATCAAGTGGTATGTAAGCTCATCTTAACACTCACCTCATCCCTTATTTGTTTTTCCGTTCATATTCTCATTTCGGAAGTTTCGGGGTGAAACGAGTGAAGCTTGAAAAACCAATCATTTTTATACTGGCCTCTATGCATGAATGGTAATTTTGATAGCCAAAAAAGTGATCTCATTCCGAAAATTGGACCAAATAATCTCCATCTTTACTGAATGGTCACTTACGGTGCTTTTTATTCCACTCGAATGCCGTCTAGCCTGTTTAAGAACTTTCAGGCAATGCTCTTTTAATGTCAGCAAAAGTGAGATCACATAAAGAGAAAAGACATTGAACAGGATAATAGTGGATGACAAATAGAGCTTAATAAATCAATAGCATCAATGGAGGCAATTGTTAAAAACTAGCTGACTGTACATTGTACAAGAATGAAGCAAACTTGAAAATCGTACTCTGGTGAAAGCTGGAATTAAAAAAGTGTTCTGTTTCTGGTACAACATCCATCGTGATCAAGATCATCTAGGGCTCAAGATCTATGTTAAGGAATACATAGAAATTCATCTCGCAATCCATGTAAATTACAATCAGCTGGCCTCCACAATCGAGCCTCAACGTGATATTATGTAATTGAATTCAGTTACAATATGTTAGTGTTGGCTAGAGGAAACGTGATCTTGATTGATTGTCTATTCATAAATTTTTTACTTTTTTTCAAATAACAAACTGCTCGTTTATGGTATTCAAAAATATTAAGAGTCAAAAAGTAGGAAACAATGCACAATTAAAAAGTTTTTATTCAATTTTGTACGCTCTCGAAAGTAGTTTTTAGCACAAGTCACGTTTTTTATCATTTACACTATTGATCAACGCTCATGAAATTGATGAATGATATCCATTAATTTATTTATGTATGAATCCACATGATTACAAAGATTTTAAAGAGAGAAAAAAAATTTTGAAAATCTAGATCCTGGACGTATGATGAGCAGTTGATGCTTTCACTTTGTCTCTATCATAGGAAAGGATTTGAAAAAGAAAGAAGCAAAATGAAAGTCAAAAGCATGAGAAGAGTAAATAGGGGATAGAAAATCATTTATATTTTGGGAGAATCAAGTTGTTTTTAACTGGTCCTCTTTTAAGAACCTTTCTTTTAAGTCTCTACTTTGATTCCCTCTTTTCAATCAGCTCATCCTTGGGCACTTTTTTTTAGTTTCCATCAAGTTTCACTCCTCCTTCCATCTTGACTATGGAAATAATCATAATCATAAAAAGGTTTAGAAAGAAGTAGTTCAAAACATCGTTGGCATACACTGGATGGTTTCCCAAGAATGACTTGACTAAAGTAAACTACAGAAATGTGTAACTGGGACATCACTAAAAGATATCAAGTCTACTACCACAATCAAACTTACGAACACACAATCATGCGGTGATAGAAAGCATACATTTACAGGCGTGATTTTTTTCGTTGAGCACAATTTCTTCGCTCAAAAATTACTCTTGAGTTGTAGAATGAAATCGAGAAACTATAGAGTTCATCAAGTGATGCCCAAAAGATGATATGAGCTGAGTTATACTTTGAGCTATCTTATTGATTGAAGGGAGTGAATTTTTGTTGCTAGTCAAAAAGTGGCCACAAACATGAAGACCGGAGATTTTTTGACCTTATTCATAGCAAAACATATTCATTAAGAGTATGTAAAATCATCATAGAATCAGGAAAGTAAATACCATTCTCATCTCATTAGACTCATTTTATTTGGCTTGTTACTCAAAGTGGCTCGCTTGAATTGGTATTCCAAAATAACTCTTCATTTTCTTCTCCCTTGCTTCACTTGTTGGCCGTAATTCATTATCATTGATGCATTGTCTACAGAAAGATCCTAATCAGGCTTCACGCTTGGCTACGAAGCATCCTGATTCTTACGGAAACTCCTACATGAACATGAACATATTCCGCCGAAGGGAGAAACACTTTCGACCATCATGAAAATCAGACTTTCATGATTAGAAAAGTACTTTTTTCTCTCAGCTGGAAATTTGAAAATTGCTGAAATTGTGAGAGAAAGATTTTGCACTATATGGGTAAGATTAAATATTACCCCTACTATGGACGCATGTAGTTAGTTTTTTTACCCTTCATCTCAAGCGATCCTCTTGAAAGTAAAGAGATTTTTTTTCAATTCTCTTTCAATTGCTCACAATAGATTTTCGCTCAAAAGTGATAAATTGAAGATCAAAGGGTTACTTGGATTCCATTTTTGATACCCTATTGGCTTACAAAACTTGACTTGAATAATTTTCTAAAATTGTAATCCTACTTAAAAGATAAACTGAACTGTCTGGAAAATAAGAAGATAAAATCTTCATCCTACTCATAATGATAGATAGTGGTCTCTCTCTCTCTCTCTCTCTTCTTCTCCACGATATGAAGAGGACATGAATGACGAGCAGTCTTAATTTTTTTTTGTTTTGCAATTCTTCTGAGCGCAAATAGCTTGAACTAATAAAGATCGGGAGAGACAGCTTGATCCATGTGCATGTCAAAAAAGGTCGACAAAGTGAAAGGAGTAGCGGTGACAGAAATAATCAGTGCGATAATTTTAAAATGAAAGGCTATCAAGAGCCTTTTGTGCTTATCAAAAGAGGCTTGTAACATTTTGAATAATCAAAGTGAGCTGAATCGGTTGAAGATTGATCCAATTTGTTGCCAGCTTCCAGCTCGATTCCAGCTCCAAGAGGCTTGAGAACAGGTTGCATGGCATCAAGAAGGCCCATCAATTGATTCAACTGACAGTTCGTGTGTCAGAGAGTGTGATAGCGGGCCATTTGAGAAAATTATGGAATAGTAAGCAAAAAAATTTCACTTTCGCTGCCCATCATGCATGCTGTTTTAAGAAAAAATGCTCACTTTCTACCCAGAGAACTTCATAGATAGATAGATAGAAAGAAAGAAAGAAAGAGAGAGAGTTCCAATTCTCAATTTTGATTTGCGTTGGAAAGTGATAAGCTTATGAGTTTGAAATCTGAATGATCACGAGATGAGATCAGGTCTCAATTGAATCTCGATTTATTGCATTTTATCAATTTTTCACAAGATGATGTTGGATTCCTTGAAGTTGAGAAAGATTCGCAGTCCTATAAGAGGCAAATGAAATGGCCCTTGAATTACGAGCTGAACTGATAATACGGTCCGATTGTCTGAGGACATTGATGATGGTGGTGAAGGAAATGGAATGCTCTTTTCGTTTTGACGTTTTTATATCCCAAACTATTAGACCAGTTGTGTTGAAGAACCATTAGCAAGTTCAAAACTGAATTAAGCATCAGAACAAAGGTAGAGATGCCGTTATTTGGCTCTTAATGTGGTCAATAAAGTTCTAGTCAATCAGAAATAGCTCATCGTCTTTGAGGAAGAAGATGATTATGATAAAGAAGCAGAAGTAATTTGAGAGTAGTGGAGGAGGAGAAGTCATTGTTGATCTGATGAGAGAGAGAGAGAGAGAGAGAGAGAGAGAGAGAGAGAGAGAGAGAGAGAGAGAGAGAGAGAGAGAGAGAGAGAGAGA